>VWZG01006775.1:30274-180736 GCA_013396735.1 Grallaria varia | reverse complement strand
TTTTTTTTTAGCATTAGTCATATACCGATTACATAAAATGAAAAATACCAGTCTTGGAGCTGGGAGTGTAGCAGCAGGATTTTTTTACTAATGGTCCTTTCTGAATTAGAAAAAGCTATAATTATTTCACTATTCATTTGTGATTGTTACATAGATAACGTGTGTTTCCCACATACCCCTCTTGATCCTCTGTTTGGGGGGAAATCAAGGTAATTATGGTGTCAATGCTCTTTTTCATCATCCTTGTTCTCACAAAAGGGGTTTTTCTTTGCTATCTTTAAAATAGTAGATACACAATAAATATCTACAGAGACAAATTTTTGGGGGGTCATTAATCATAATTTCCCATGTTTTCTAATAATCAGCAATTGGATTTCGCAATTTTTATGTATTTAAATGAGGATTAAAGTCATTACCATTTGCAAAACAAACAACATAATTGAAACGGACTAATAAAATCACTGCTATAAAAATCACTGGTTTTATATGTGTGTGTAATAAATGATAATAGACTGAGAGGGAAACAATGCATTAGAAAATCAGATTAGGGTGACTGCCAAAAAGTAATGGCTTAGAACCACTGAGTATTATAGGAGAAGTTGTTATTGCAACTTGTTGTTATCATCCATGCATGGAGAAGTTTTCATAAATTAAAATCTAATATTTTTCTTCTTAGTCCAGTGAAACATTCCATTCATGTTAAAATAAATATTTTTTCTGTTTGTTTGCAATTTTGCTCTTTTACTCTGAGGTTCTTGCAAACAGACCTCCTTTCTGTCCTCCATTCCACATCATCTTTTGTTCTGCCCACAAGGTGAAAAGCCTTGTGGATTTATGATGTAGTTATACAGATTTTGTCTGATATATCTTTCCTTCTACATATGTGTTTCCATATAACACAGAATATAAAAAAACAACAGAAACAAGATACGGCATAAGTAGCACACAATTTTTGACTGTGTTTTTGCTTATAATTTTCTTCCTTAATATGAATAACACAGTTTCCTTGGCCACTAATTTCTTATTCAGAGACACATGCATGCCAAAGATGATTCCAACAGGGTTGTTTTCTGAAGCTGATTTTTCACTCATACTGCTTTGAGTGGGGTGTGAGTTGCTGGGCATTGGGGTGTATAGTGGTTGTGGTTTGTTTATTTAATTATTTGTATCTGTTTCTCAAACTTACATAGGTTGCTTTATTTATTTTCTGTTTTCAATAGTATTCTATTATTAAAATGTCCATGGAATTCCTCCCTACTTCTCTCAACAGTGGATAGCTGGACTGGAGGTGACATGGAATATATTTGTTTCACAACTTGACTCTCTTTCTCCTACCAACTCTGTTGTCTTTTCATTTCTGAGATTATCATAACCGCGTGGCTACTTCTAGTTGTATTGCTTCTGGAGAAGAGCTAGTTCCTGAGTTTTTTGCATTTGAGTTGCTCATCAGAGGGTGTTGCAAGATGACTAAAGTAGTTCTATAATTTAGACTACATGAGCAGAGATATGGGGATAAATCACATGGTCAAATGTGATATCAACTTCTCATTGATTGTCATCCCCAAAAAAACAATGGATGAATAAAAGTGAAAAGAAGCCCTCCATTATTTTTCTCATTTTTAGTATGGGTTTTTCTTACCCAAGTCTTGGGGTTTCATTTGCTGTCAATATTGTATCAAATGACTTCACTGAGCAGCAGATCTATGGATTTTAGAAGACTACAGGCTACCTACAGGGAATAAGAACCCACACCAGTTTTTTTAAGGATCTGAAATAACCCACTGTGTTCAATACATATAGCTCATATTTCAGTCATTAAATATTCAAAGTGCTGTTGGCCTCAAATTTTCAAAACTTAGGACCTCAAAATATATGTAATCTAGAAAAAAGTGAAACAATGAGTTACTTCTAAATTGTCCAAGTGTTCAGCTTTTTTTACAGCTGGGAGGAGCAGAAAGTCTATGGCTAATCTCCCATTTAGACACTCACACCAAACGTTACACTGCTTAGTATTGTGGCACCTGTCCCTGTGTGACAAAATTCTACGTGGGAGTGTTGTATGCAGCAGCAAGGTATTGGGTGCTTCTTGGCAGAGACAGAGCTAGTGACACATTGAGCAGCTTAAGAGTAAGAAAGGATACCTGTCGAATTATGTTTGAACTCCTTTCCTTCTTGGCACTTAAATACTTGAAAGAAGATGAAATTCTGGTGTTCCATACACAGTCATCATTAAAAATACCTTAATGCTTTCATAGGAGGAGAGTAGGTGTCAAGCTCTTTCTTAGCCAAGAAAGGACTGAACAACCAGTTGTTGTCCCAACTGGGTGTGCTGACAGAAAGGTGGGCATCAGCTACTCTTCCTGCTGAAGTCTGAGCCATTCTGCATAATGAGCTTCCTTTGATCATTGCAATGAAGTGAGAAATTAATAAAAACTAAAAAAAAAAAAACCTTAAAAACAATAAAGGAAAACAAGAATAATGGGGGGTCATTTATTCAGGTTTTGGAAATTGCTATGGTTCTGTCTGAGCCCAAAGAGAAATGTATTAATTATACCTGCTGAAGTTATCGCCCATAAAAAAGAAAAAGGTTCTTCCCTGGGGGAGACAAGATGTCTAGATACATCAGTATGTCACTTTGTCTCAGTGCTCTACTATCGCATAGGTGTTAGAGTAACACGTACCTTAAATGACACTGACATAACGCTCCAGACAGGACAGACCTACTTGACTTTATCCCTGTGTCTCTCACAGCCTTCCAGGAATGCCAATGTGTATGTTTGTCTATAAGAATAAGTCACTGATTCAATTAGAGTGATAAGTGGTGTGTCTGCACTAGGGCAGAGAAAGTACATAGCACCATTTCAAGCAAAGTGCCCTTGAAGACTTTCATCACTCATAACCTACTGTTCCCACAGCCCTGCAGGAGGACCTGCCTTTGTGTATGTCATTATTTGGACAGGAAGGTCATGCCTTTGATGGTGTGCTACTCAGGGCTTTCTGTAAGCAGTAAAATATTTGGTAATAAAAAAGATATTGGAATATTGTTTTTCTTTTAGCTATACTGCAATGAACTACAGCACCTTTCTCTGCCCCGGAGTTCGTAAGAGAGACAGCAAGACAAGCAATAGCGGCTGGTGGCAAAGTTAGTTTTAGGGTTGAGCAATCAGGGCAATTGCTTAAGATAAGCATGCCTGGTGGGGATCCCTGGGATTATTAGGTAGTTGTGCAAGTCACAGTAGAGACGGACAGAAAAAGGGAAGATTTTTTCTTTAGCCCATGGATGGGCTCCAAAAAGTCCAACGCCAGCTCTCATTGACAGTGAAGATTAGGAAAGTGCTGAACACCTCTTGACAGTGATTTCCAAATTTATGAGCATACAGTCACAGGTAGCCTCAAACAGTAACCTCACCTCTGTCCACAAGAAACAGAGATGCATCTGAATTGGCTGAATTTAACCTTGTTCTACTAGAGGTTTAATGTTCCTTAGAAAGTTATGCATCTAATACCCATTGCCTCCACATTTCTGTGAATATCTCAGTGGTATGGCATTTCAGGATTAGGAGCCTGCTTTTGGATATTTGCTGTCAGTGGGGTCATCTCAACTTGTACAAGAAAAGGAGCTTTAAATATTTTCTTGCTCAGAACTGTTCTGTGAGATCTGTTTTCCATGGATGTAAGGATCAACAAAAGGTGAATGTCAAAGGAGGAGCAGTATGATCCTGCTCCTGGACTGTGTAAGCTCTCAACTAGAGATTAGAAGCAAAATACAGAAAAAGCTAATATAAATACAGGCAATGTGCTTGTCAGTACTTGATCATCAGCTGTAACAGAAGAGAAATTATGCAGTTTTCCAGGGCTCAGCCCCATCTTTTTTAGTGATTATGCTAAAAGTCTGAGCTCAAACATAAGCAGATAAACTCAGTAATTGGAAAGGACAAGCCTACAACAACTCATCATATTCCACCACATTTGCATATAAAAAAAGTATGCACTCAGATTCACCTTGTTAAACCTGCTGTGTTCATGAAGGCAACACAGCTGTGATTTCATCATTAAAAGAGACCCTCTATATCAGTCTTGCTCCAGAATTCACAAACACGGCTGTTCTTGAGTTGTTCTCCAGTCTGTGATATAAAACTTAAATAAAAGATAAAAGTAGATTGATTTTTTTTACAGTTTGTCAGTATTAACAAAATCAAGAATGATGAGATAATCCCATTATGAGAAGATAAACAGAAAACATTATCTTTTTTATGATGTAGCCTTTGAGTACTTACCATCTGTGGGAAGAGTTACTCTCTCTGAAGTGTATTGTTCATTTTATTGTTGGTTTTATTGTTGACTAAGTTCTAGATCGTAGTCCAAATAGCTGGCAACACTAACATGTGTGGAGCTGCGCTCACAAAGACACTTTTGTTGCTTGCTTCAGAGAGTATGGAGACAATTTTTTAACTATTAATTTTATATAATTAACCCCTTTATGTCTATATTATTTATATTCAGCCCTCTACTGACATCGGTGCAGTATATTCTCTGTTCTAAAAGCCTGGAGACTCTGACAGTAAGCGTGGCCCAATGTTGACATTTACATAGTTCATTAGAAGTATCAAATAAATTGGCAGCTGCCTTAGTTGTTCAAATGTACAGCAAGTTGAATGATGCAACCATAATCTTTCCTTGACTCAGTTTAAAGAAACAACCTATAAAGCTTGTTTTCATAATTATTTTCGATTCCTACACTGTACACAGAAAGTGTAAATCTACAAACCTGCCAATTCTTTGTTTTGATAAATTCTAGTATGAGGTTGTTTTTCACTAGAGAATTCTCTGGCTGTTCACACTAATCAATCAAACTCTGAGAAGTGACAGCCAGAATCACCCAGAGGCAACAAATGAGGGACCCAGGCAATAACAGGTGATAGAAGAGAAGCATTGGTAATAGTAATGACAAGCCAAGAAAATGTGGATATTGTAAATTATGATTTTAAAATTTTTCTTTGGGTTCATAATCTATTATGTTCTCATTGCTATTTGTTTTTCCTGCCTCTGTCCATTTGGTATTATCTGTTTCCTACAGGTGACTTTTGGTGTATTCTTTGTAGCATTCTCGAGGGGAAGTTGGCCCAGCAACAGTGCATTAAGCAGGCTCTTAGAATGGGTGAATTCTTTGCAACAGCCTTGGTTATCTGGCTCAGCAAAGACCCCATCTGAGGCTCTGTTTCCATTCCTGACTCTTTCAGGCTGTCAGTAATCACCACAGGAACTTTATGGCACTGGGTTTCTCAAGCATAATTGTGTTTAGCTGCATATGAGGAAATATCATGAGGTGCTTTAGACAGTGACAGACCTGTTTCCTTTAAATCTTTAGTGAATCAGCAGACTAATGTAGTGCAGTAAAGCAATTTGAGAGCAATGAGAGCAATCTACAGTACAAAATGGCATATTTTGGCGGCAGGGAATTTAACATAATGGGGATGAATGGTTATTGCTGGAGATCTTAACTCTTACCAGACAAATTTCACTGTATTTACTTCCTATGTGTTCTTAACCAAGGGGAAAAGAAGACTTCATGGAAGTTCTAATTCTTGGTGATTAGTGCAAGGCTGAAAAAGAAGTCTCAGACTTTCATGCAGTGTGAGTAACTTTGTTAGGGAAATTGCTTTGTTGACATTCATCTTTTCTCATTTGCAATGCATAGTCTGCTTTTTTAGCTGTTCATATTTGTGAAGGCAGCTCGTTCTACCATTTGGGACGCCACATGACAATGGGAATCACATGGAGCTGTTGCCTATCTGGTAAAATAGCAAATACTGAGATATGTTTTGCATGTCTTTCATTAGTATATAGCATCCAAATCCAGGAAGGGCTAACACCATGTGAAAAATAACTTCTTCCTTGTCCTCTAGGAAACCATTTAGTGAAACTTGTTGTAAAATAGAACTGGTGTAGAAATGTCGCTGCAGTAAAGGCTGTCTCTCTAGACTATACCCGCTGAACTGTCTTAGTCTTTTTTATATAGGCAAATGCCCACCGGGGCTGAAAGAACAGTCTTGCTCAGTTCCACAGTGATTTTTATTGCATCTGACCTCAAATATATGTTCATGCCGTAGTGTCCTAACCGGTCTCTCTCCTTCTCTTGGTGTGTTTTTGTTATTGTGTTTGTTGTTCAGTTTAATTTGATTGACCTATCATCCTGGTTTCTTTACGTTTTTTAAATTATGATCTATGTCTTCACCTCTTTTGCTTTCCTCTGTGTCCTCTTATATTTCTGACAGGTTGCTTCTCTTCTTTATAGACCTTCATAATGTGATATAATTTATTTTACAATTATTTCTGAGCTAGAGGTTTAATATTTCCTGTATCAAGTTAGTTTTAGCCTTTCTGCAAATCTCTGTAATACCCTTGTTTAATATTTCTCTTGTTTAAATCATAGTAGAAAATATGCAGACCTTTGGCAAACCTTTTAAATTTACTGTAGTATTGCTGTTTTGGTGATGTTTCTTTTCTACTGCCTATGCTTTGTTAGAAACAGGACATACCTTAAAGAGCATGCACTAATTTTTCTCACAAATAAATCCATTTATGTTAAATATTTGAGCAATTTTTTTGCTTTGCTTTCTGGTATTATTTAATCGGCTCTTTTTATAACAATCTATTTTTCTTCTAACCATGTTGTTCATGACAATGCTCATTTCATCAACATTATTCCAAACCAGAAAACAAAGCCAGCCTTTACAACCTTTGTCTCCTTCTTTTTTTATCTTTTTTTTATTTTTTTTCCCAGTGCAAGCCTCATTACCCTCATCCCTACCAGGAGAGAACAGAAAACAGGGTAAACCTATAGAAATTAAAGCAGCGCCTGTTTTCATGAACAGGAGTTTTGCTGTGACCTCTGTAAAGTCAACTTTCAGCATCAGTATGTGACATGATAGTAAGGCCCATTGTTCAGAGGACACTGAACCTAAATTCTCTATTACTTTGTATAACTGTTTATGCCTATGTGTAAAGTGAAACAGAGGCAAAGTAATAAATCTTCAGGGTTTTTTCCTCTGGATAAGAGAAAGCAGAGAACCAGATCCATGTTCTAAATCAACATAAAAAAATTCCTGATGTGACTTTGACCTAAGCCCTACAACCAGACAAGTGTAACTAAAAATAAAGTTAAATGATGGTGGCTGTGATCGCTATTTATGATCTCAATATTCTTACTTCTAGTGAAGCATACAAGAGTCACAGAATTGAAATATGCATCTGGCAAAGCTTCTCCATGGGGCATGAATTGATTTGGTTGCTTTGGTCTTTAGCAACAATCTGGTGAGGCTTGCATTGTCTTCTCCTTAGTGAACTGGTTTCTTTACATTTTAAAGTTATGCATATTGCATACTGACATGCCCATAATGAATAATACAGAATGATAGTGTCCACATATCACTGTCATTTTGAATAATTTGTAACCTACAGGCATTTCTGTATCGTTAATAAAATAAGCGTACCTAGACAGCCAGACACATATTTTAATCCTCTGGTCTCAATCCTGTACAATTGTTTTACAGGATTCTGAACAGCCCCAAACGAACAAGCCTATATTACTATCTTCCCAGTTTCTTTGGATTATGTTTTTTCTTTCCAAAGTCATTCAGGTTTTTCCAAATGTGAGCAATGTTTGTTGAGTAGTTACCCTCCTGTATAAACTTTCAGAGCCAAACACAGCATTACAATTTCTTCTCCACAGAGTTATTCTGACAGTAATGATGGAAACCCAGCAGGGCTTCATTTCTACTACTGGATCTTGAGTTGCTGAGTGGATAGATTATTTAATACATTTAGCAGTTTTCTTAGTCTTGTAGCAACAGCATGTAAATAAATGACTTAGTCGATGTATTCGCTTATATCAGCTCAATCATTTAACAGTGACTCAGCACAGGGTTTGACATTGACAGCAAAAGCACTAAGTGGCCAAATTCTATGGCAGCTAATTTGATACTGCTTACAGCATCCTTCCGTAAGGACTATTGACTTGAAGATGTAGTTGTTTTCCGGGAGAAAATTTATGAGAAAGTCTAGAGGACACAGGAAAAAGTATTCTAAGAAAAAAAAAAAATTACAGATAATGAATTTTCATAGCAATCTTCACCAGAGGTTTAGATACACATACTTCTTTGCATTTACTATTTTAAAACCAGATAAATTATGGATTATACAAGCATACACTTTTGCTTGAACCAGTTATAAAGTTATGATTTCAATTAAATGTGGGAGCAGAGAGTGATTTACTTAACAAGAGGCACCATCATATTTGAAAGGTTTTTTGCCTCAAGTGGCCTGTTAGAGCTAAATTTCAAAACATATTTAGGTATTTAAAAAGTGACGTAAACAGTCATGAAAGAATGTCAACGCTCTTCTATACCTAAATCACACTGTAATCAACAGGGATTAGACACTGAAGCATCTTTGAACATCCCTGCAAGATATTTCCCTAAATGTCCAGCCACTTTTACACTTCCTCCCTAACACCCTAATCATATTTTGGAGAACTTGTTCTGCACACCCACCGAACACAACCTGTGTGACTATTTCTACCACTAGCATGGGCAGTCTGATCTAAGAGGTTGGATTGGTTGACCTTGCTGTGCCTTCCTACTCTGAAACTCCACCTGTGGTTTGGAAGCAGCAGAGAGCCAGAGCTCTAGTGTAAAGAAGGATCCAGAATCACCAGGAGCATTCCACAAAGAAAGATAATACAGTTTTGCTTTCTTTCTATCCTAGCAAGATGAGCAGCCACACTGGAGTATTTATGGAAGTTTGCCTGCTACATTTTTCCTAACCCTATTTTGCTATAGCTTCATAGATTTGAGCTGAATGTGTATTCTCCAAGTTTAGAAGTTTAGAGTTAAATGAGGGTTTGTTTTAGTGGCTTGTTTTGGGTTTTGTTTGTTTGTTTATTGTAGGGGGGTTGTGTGTGGATTTGTTTTGTAGGGGGGGTTTTGTTTTGTTTTGTTTTGTGGGTTTTGGGTTTTTTGGGTTTTTTTGTGGGTTGTTTTTTTTTTTTTTTAATCCAAGTAGACAGCCTTGGATGAAGTCTCTAAGAATGGGTTTTAAACTATCTGACTGCAGAAAAAACTTCCTGCACAGATTCCCCCAAGCAATAATCTTTGCATTTTTTGTACACTTTTGACACGGAATGCTTTATCTTCTCTTTTTACGTGCTCCAGGCTGCTATTTGTGAGCTTGTTTCAGAGGACAGCACCTACCATGGTGAACTGTGGACAGGGCAAAAATCGTGGATGTAGCTGTTCCTGATCCATTGATGTATTCTCATTAGTGCCCAAGTGGCAATACAAAGGGTCTTCAAATGGTGACCCTGTTGAGGAGAGGGATGGGTGGTGAATGTCCTTGCAAGTTGAAAAGCCAGCAATTCTTCAACAGCCATCTGCAGTCACAGTGAATTACAGGAAGGGCAAAGGAGGTATTAATAGCCATCTAACAGGTTTCAACTACAGTCCTTGGAGCTCAGTTATCAGAAACCTCTGCAACTAACCATTAATCACTATGTGATGCTTCCTGACCTTTCTGACAAAGATTAATAATCTTGTATGAACATAGAGGATACAGAGACTATAGGGATAGACAGACATTTCAGACCCATATCTCCACTGCCTTGCAAGCAATCATTTTTAGCTGCAAAGCATTACCAAAGTAGCAGTCAGTAAATATTTAATCAAGGAGCAAAGCACCCAGCTTTACTCTGAAAACAATTGATGGGCAATTCTTATAAAAGACAGATGTACAAGATTGCAGGAAGCTTTTAAAACTCTCCCTCAGCCTACATGCATATGCAAGCATAGTAGAGGGAAGACCCTGAGAAGGCCAGCTTTCCAGGTGACAAAATGCCTCTTCCTTTAGTCAGGAACTTGAAAGAGTTTATTGTGAACTTCAAAGCTAATTTTATCTTTACTTTTACTCATCCTGACAATTGAAATGAACAATGTCCATGTTCTTTAGTTAGTTGCTTCCCCTTCCCACTTTGCAGTGACATGTTTGAGATTATCCACCCTGATTACAGAAGTCCTTCTTTGCTCCACTGAGCACCCGATTTCCAGGCTTCCTCTATTGGCGGTAAGTGGTGCAACTTAGGAATTATCCTCAGTGTTTAACATTGACATACTCTCTTACCAAGTGTAGCCTGCTCCTGTTTATTTTTATTTTCAGCCTTGGATATGCATTTTTTTACTGTATTTCAAATCTTGGTATTGAATGGCATCCGGGGTGACAGCTTCTTTACCCTTTGGTTACCCTAGGTAGGACATTTGAAGTACCGAAGAATTATTTTAATTTCTCTTCTATGGAGATAAAATTTGTGCCATCATGCAATAATATGCTTCTGCTCCAAAACTTACAAATTCATTGGCCAGTTGTACTCAAATTTGTGTTGCAGCTGTCTCAAAAATAACTCTTTTTTACAAATTTCCTGCAACCAGAGAGAGAAAGAGAGACGGTGGGATACCATTGTTCCTTTGTCATTAGAAGGTGCCAGCAAATCCAAAGATGTGTTACATCTGTAAGAAATCAGGCTTCATTGCCTCAGCTGCCCAGGGGATCACATTTTAAATGTGTCAGTGGGCCTTAAAGCAGTAAACAATAAAATATTCCCTGAGGTATTTTAAGCGAAATGGGAGTTTGGCTATATTACATTTCCCTGACACTTCTCTGTACTATACAAAGTCCATGACAGACTTTTAAAAAAGGAATGAAAGGACTCAGAAAAGGCTGTCACACCTGTAACCAGCACCAACACAAGTTCAGCAAAGCTGGAGTAACACAGAGCCTCAGGCAGGAAGGAGAGGAGGGAGCCTGGATGGCTGCAGCCCCCTCCTGAGAATGCAGCTGCCAGCTCAGGGTGTCCCATGAAGAATGGTGAACTAGAAGAGGGTAAGACTTTCAGAGTCTCTTTAAATATTTGCCTTGGTATTTCTTTAACGTAGTGACGGTAAAAAAAGCCAGAATAGGAAGCTTTAATTTAATTGAAAATGAGTGTGCAGGAAAGTCATAAAGAAATGGAGAATGGATCATTATTAAGGCTCTTTCAGAGGTGGAAAGCCCTCTGAGAACTTAATTCTGGATAATCATTGCTGGGTTTTTGGTTTTTTTTAGTTTTTGTTTGGTTAGGATTTTTTGTTTTGTGGGGGGGGTTTGTTTCTTTGGTTTTTGGTGGAGTTTATTGTGTGGATTCTGGTTTTGGTTTCGGTGGAGTTTGAGGTTTTTTGTTGGGTTGCTTTGGTTTTGTTTTTTTTTACCAAATAGGAATTTGAAGATCAGTATAAAACTGCTGATGTTTGGATTTCTGAAACAAAGATTTGGTATGCCGACTTTGGTCTCCTTCCTTTTGAATAAGGAATGGATTAGGGTTTCTCTTTGAACTGGCCTGGCTGGTTGCTCTCAGTCTCCTTGGAGGGGAAGGTCTAAAGCTGTGTCTGGTCTAAAACTGCACCAAAACCAAAAATTGTGGGAGAAGAAATTACCTCCTAAAAACTAAGCCAGCAAACCAAAGCTGACATTTGATGCAAGTTCTCCACTGCCAGATATTGTACAAGCTCAAAAGAAGACAAAAATCCTGGTCCCTTCTACTTAAGACAATGCCCAACAGGGGCGTGCGACCAGCAATAAAGTGAGTAGATAAGGTGAGCAGAATACAAGAATATCTATATTGAGATTATTCTGACTCATTTACTGCCCATGTTCAGAACTAGAGAAGTTTCAAATGATGAATAATAACTCCTGCACACTTCCTCTTAAAACAATCAGTTCATTGTCTCTTTTGGGGTTTGATTCTGTTGGGGCTTTTTTCATGTGAAAGGCCTAAGGCTAAGTGGGGGAACAATATTCACTTATTCTTCAGGTGACTCCTGCAAATCAAGCTCTGGCACACTCATAACAATCTAGGGCAAGGAGTGAGAGAGACGTTTCCCACCCATAGTAAACAGGCAAATTGACATGATTAATAACTAAGGTCCATGTCTCATTCTACATGTAATCTTGTCTGCTGGTAAACTTCACTCTGCACTGTAGTTGATGTGCAGTGCACACCCATTATTGCAGCATCTTCCCTGTAGTTCTTCTTGGTGGCTGTGGCTCTGACTTCTGACACTGCCTAGTCTCAGTGGCCACCTCCTTCATGTTGTCTATCACCTGAAGCTCAAACGACATCAGAAACCATGGTTCAGGATCCTTTCTGTTTGCTTAAACTCACATCAAAATGCTGTTTTCTTCTGGAACCACAGCCTTACAGTTTCTTGAAAAGTTCTGGATAATGTTGTGTCTTCTGTAGATGTTGGTTTCAATCTCCTCCATCTTCTTTTAGGAAAATTATGTTATCAATCTCCAAAATAAACTGTCTGTGGAGGGTGGAGAATACAAATGAGCTAAGGTTTATTAGCGTTGATTCAGAAATTAGAGTTTTCTGTCATGCTTGTTCCTCTGCATTTCTGAGTCATTCACAATCGGTTTTTTAGTCAAATCATACTTGAGGGGTACAATGGTACAAGTAATGGTACAAACTCTTCATTGCAAGGCTTGGCTAGATAGACCACTGCAGCTTAGGTTTAGACATAATAAGCAAAGCATAGCTAGAACTCTGTGACATTGGGGTAGTTTGTAAATTAAAGTCACAGTTTATTTTTCAAGGAAAACAGTTTATGGTATAGAGCATGAAAATATGAATACCTTCATTGTTACTGCAGGAGATAAGTTAAAATCTTTCTGTGCTTTGGTACCTCCCTCTGGATTGAAGAAAACTGTATCTTATGTGGATGTCTAATTCATTACTGTTAGTAAGGGCCTGGAGGTTAGTTCATGGAAAAGAATATTGGAAATTTTACTGTGTTTACTGTGACAGTCTTATTTTCTTACTAGTCATTCAAATGGCTTCCACTCCACAGCAATTTCTCATGGTCATGCCTCGATGCATTTCATATATTTACATTCTGTATCCTGCTCAGCATAAACTGCAAGAGCAGACATTCTGTGACAGTACAGCAGTGGCATTTCAGTAAGGTATGCTCTATGAGTTTGTCCTGTAAATTCTTGATACAATCTGTACTCCTCAAATTCTGTATGCCCAGGCTCCCAATGGCAACATATATACAGCATGCAAATTTCAACATTTATACTTGGCAAACAGATAGGTTTATCAATAATGACTTAGCTCTCTTTATTTAAAAAGAATGGAGGAAAAAAAATTTATGCTTTGATGTCTGAGCCTCGTTCATCTTGTGTGTGTTATTTGTCTGTGAATTTAGTGTTCTGTGAAGTCAAGGATAAAATGGCTATTGTCCCTTTGCTCTTTTTGAATAGCATAAATAACTGATTCCACATAAAATGTAGGGTATATTTCTCAGAGGAAAAGATTATAGCTAGCTTTTTTTGCTGTTATCTTCTGCCCCTGCTGATAAGGTTTCCCATAGCAGGCCGAGTTGTCAGAAATGAACAAAATAATCAGAGATGAATATTCAACGTTCTACTTTGTCGTGAGATGCATAAAGTGCCATGTTTATAGGTAGGAAAAGTACAGCAGGAATAACTAGGAATGTCATCACATACGGAGATTTGCAATTAAGGTTTTGGTTTTAATTTTGAATGAAGAAGCACAACAATGAGACATCCCGCCTTTTACAAAGCCTTTGGGAAGGACTAATCAGGACAGCCCTCTTGTCAGTGCCTTTCTGTATGTGTGTATATATGCCAAAGTCCGCACACTTATTATTAGTGGATGCAACAAGTCAGCTTGCACTTAACATTTCAGATCCCCAGGCAAGCTTCTCCTAAGGACTTGGTCATCTTTTACTTTCTGAATTGCATCTGGTTTATTCCTTGTCATAAAAATTTAAGGAACTACTTTGAACCTGGAAAAGAAAGCAACTTCCAGTAATATGACAAAAGATGTGCATTTAGAGGTGTTTTGATTGCACAACCTACTATTCCGATTAAAAAAAAAAGCCAAGAGTAATTGAAATGAAATAATTGCTGTGTTGGGGTGAAGGAGGAGGTTTTGTACTCATTAAGAGATGCATTTGCTCAGTCACTGAAGAACACCAGGTTTATGGTTCGTAATCAATCACATGTTCTTGGATATTTCTCGTTAAAAGATCTGCTGATAATCTTCTTCTTTGGGCTTCCAATCCATCTATTGATTTATCTATCTAATCTATTTAATTAATTTATCAATAGTTGTGTTACTAGTCACTCCATGCTGAAAGAAGTATGAAATGATCTGTAATGAACTATCAATAGATCATTAAACAGAGGGGGAAGATATTTTAAGAAAATTTTAATGCCCCACTTAGTCTTCTAGGAAAGCAAGGAAGGACCAAACAGGTCTCTAATTGTTTCATATTGGTGTATATATTTGCATATTTTTCTGTGAAAACATAACAGCCCAGAACAAAACAACACACTTGTCTAGTTTTTCTGAGTATCACACATGCATCAGTCATGCCTCAAATCAGTCATTTCAGTTAGTTTGAGCCACTCTAAACAAAACATCTCTGAAGGACACATAAAGATGCAAATTGAATTATAATGCCCTCAGAAATAACAATTCATTTACTATATTACTGAAGAATACTTTTTGGAAAAAAAGTAAGTTTGGTGTTTTAATTAAGTTTTATTTGTGTTATTTAGATTATGGCATTAGCTGAAACTGTCAAAACTTTGAAAATAGGTATTAGATAGCTATCAGGGGGAAAAAAAGAAAAAATGAGAAAATCTACTGCAATGAATGAAAGCATTCATAAATTATAATATTGTACAGCTGACTAGAGACTGTGTTTACAGCTTTCCCACCTATTTTATGCTCTTGGTTTCCCTCAGAAACATTTAGCTTTTCTTAGACACGACTGAAAATTGGGCTATTCCAGGCAGATGGAGTGAAAGACTTCCTCTCTCTTTTTGAATCACCTGGGCCAGTTTACCACTTCATGTCATGCCTTTCTTTTAAGTGAGAGAAGCAAATCATTATGGCATTTTATACAAAGTGTTAACTTATATGACTAATTCTTTAAAAGATATGACAAAATAGTAATACGGGGTTTCTATCAATGTATTTCTTTTGTGAAGAAGGAAAAATATCTGATGATTTATGAGATGGATGTCTTTACTGCAGAGACCTACAGGCTTATTCCAATTTTGGGATTCAAACTTTGGATTTGAATTTTCATAGACATATGCATCACATTGGAGAGCCCCATATCAGAATCAGGTACATAGACCGGGAAGATAATGAAGTTCTTTGGTGTTTGTTCCTGAATACATATGCAGGATTTGTTTCATTCTTTGTTTTTACATTCTGATACTCAGCAACAGTTTTACTGTGATTAGTTTTGAATTTCTTGTATTATTGAATACATTAGTAAAATAGTCATTGAATTAATTAAAAAAATCAAATAGAAGTATGATATTTTTCCAGCTTAGTATTCAGTTATTTTTCTCTTCAGAATCATATTTCTAAATATATCTATGAAGTTAACTCTTGTTACAAGAATGAATTTCATTATTTGATATCAATATACATTGCTAAATACTCTGGGAAATCAATATGCTGTTACACCAAAGTACTCTATCTTTTATAGTGTTGTAGTTGATTTCCCACAGACTCCAGCAGAAACTTTTTATCTTCAGCAAGTGCTAGTGATCATCAATGTCATTTGAAGTTTCTTTTTTTTTTATTCTTGTAAGCGTTCATTGGGAAGCCTCAAAATAAGTTTAAATACGGTAGTTTTCAGTGTAAAATTTGCAAAAACTAGAATGACTTCATTGATAAATAAAAAAGGTGTGGGGGGAAAGATTTAATTTCTACTTTATATCCTGAATAAAGCACTAGAAGACCAAGAATTTATTTTTATTAGTATAATTCGATACTCTGAAGAGAGGTGGTAATTGTGTTTGAATCAACTAATTTGCAAGACCTTAAACAAAACTAGATCTATACAGAAGTGCATAAGAGGGCCATTACTAGATCGGAGCAGCCAAGACATACTCTGTGAGGTGCTTATAGGGGACTGCAAGCTCCCTACAGTACAAATGGCACTCCATTTCCTGAGTTTGACAGCATTTCTCTCAAGTCGCCAGCAATTACAGCAGGTAAACACACTCCCTCTCCAGGGGAATGCAAGGATATAGCAACACGGGCTAATCCAGATTTCCTCTGGTTTTCCCTTAACTGCTGAGCATGAAAAACCTTTACCTTGCCTGGGTTTAAACACACTAGGCAAGAAAGGCAACAAGCAACAGCAAATACAGTTTGGTGAGTAAACCAGGAACAGGAGTTACATTCTCCCACCATCTTAAAATAGCTGTGAAATAGAGGAATACCTATAGATAAAACATTTTTTGCTCTCCCCATTACAGTCACAGTGGTATAAGCTTTAGAAAAAAGGAAAAAAAAAAAGGCAACAAAGATTTTTCCTATTCTTAATTATTAATGCTACATATCCAAGGCACTGTCTCTAGTATTTTGGTGAATCACGGGATCAGACAGCTCTTTAATCAGTCCTTTCAAGTTCTTCTAAGCTCTGGATTGTGAAGAAGTACCTAGAAGCCCATTGATGACAGGTGGGAAAACTTCTGGTTTGCTTCTGCCCTACTTACAGAGGCAGAGGAAAAACAGGATCGGTGGTCTAGCAGAAGCCATCCTAAAGGGAATGGGGAGAGGAAAAGGATAAGAAATAAACCTCTTACATGCCTTTAAACACAAGAAGACAAAAAGGAGCAACATTGTTAAAGGAATTGTTCGGGGAGACAGAGCAAGGGGGGCATGAGTGAGAAGACAGGAGCAAAGGGAACAGCAAAGGTGAACTGACTGGTAGAGAAAATTGAAAAGAACAGAGCTATTTTTGCAAAACAGTCTTAAAGACAGCTGTAGATGAAACCCTTCCTTTTTTTCAAGCTATTTCTGAAGTTATTGTTATTGAAGAAAAAGCTCTATGACAATCCTGGGTGAACATGTGCAATGTGTTATGTAAAGTACTTTGAACTTTTTATGCCTAGGCTTGAGATGCTCAGATGGGAGATGCTGGGTATAATGCCTTTAACAACTAGCACATCTTATGAATGTGGTGTGATTTCGGTTTCCTGCTGTTTGCTCACAGCACTCCCTCTGCAGAGAGAATGCATTCTGGCTTCAACACATTCTGCTATCACATCGTTTTGTGTTGCAACATCAGCACAGGCTTTGAATAGTTCGGTACTTGGCATTCTCAGAAGTTATCTCTTAATACATTTTATCGAGTACCTCTCCATCAAAATCAGACATAATTAGTTACTGGCACCACTAGCTTGGGTATGAAAATAGATCTGCCATTTCAAGCAATTGTTCAAATATATAATCTCCATATAGAGTACTCACTACAAGAAAAACATGTAATGGAAGGTCCCTGCACATATGGTCTGTGCCATGATTTAAGGCGACTTGTCCTTAGTGGAACCTACGAAAGGCAAATTATAAACAAAGGCAAAGAATCCTGTTAATTCAGCAATTCTGTTTCTAACATTTGAGACTGACCCCTGAAGCAAGGACAGGAACACAGTGTTAGCAAGTGCAGAGGGAGGTCTTTGCTCTCCATCATAATTCTTTCTCCAGGTCTTTCCACTGGTAATATCTAGTTTCAGGGAAATTAAAACTGTAACTGTTGAACTGTAAAGGTAGAAAACTCTAGGGAGAACTTAGAGATAATAAAGTAAACAGGATATTTTATTGTATTGCTTGCTCATATAAGGACAATAAAGTATAGCTCATAAAAGGAATTTGAATGGTGTCTGCTAGAGGAAGGAACTTTACGGTTAAAACAAAATTCTGTTTCTTTTTGCAAGAATGTCTCTGAGAAAAGCTCTCTTCAGTATTTAAAATCTCTAACATTCAAGCCTTACAATATGTACCCATTCAAAATTTTAAAAATAATGACGTTTCTGAATTTGCTTGGAATTTGTGGGTTGTTCGGGACATGGCTAAATGTTCAAAAGTTATTTACATTATTTATTGTGTGGGGGAAAAAAAGGGTGGGGGCGAGGAAGTAGAGAGCTCCTAAATTCAAATTTCACATCTGTCAGAAACTCCCCTCTGACCCTGTGTGATCCTCTCACCCTTTGCCAGTCTCTGTTCTCCTATAGACAGGAAGACATGAGATGCTGCATCTCAAATGATAATCTCTTGCATACATAAGTGCCATGACATGAAGTTAGTTTTTTGTTTAAAGTCTACGATTTTTTAAAACCAAATTCTTACTTGCTTCATGCTGGCTACCAGATGTTTCCAAATAAGAAGTTACCAAATAAAACAGAAACCAGTCTTTCTGCAAGAAAACCTCCTCAGTATGTGTAATAAATGAAAACAAAGCAGTTATCTTCTATTCAACAAATCATTTGAGTGGTTTTTTTGCACAGGAAAGTTTTTTTTATTTTTTCATATGAAGAAAATGACCTTATTTCGTACAGTACATTTGTATAATAAAATTATACTTTATTCTAATATTAAAAGCCAAATTTCTACATAGTTTAGGGCTAATATTAATGGGTATGCTGTAATTAATAATGACCTCTAATATCTCACTCTGAGGTCAGTGTTTTTATTTATCTCAATTTGTATTTGCTTTTATAGCTACGGAAATGTGTATGTATTAATATGTGCAGATTATATCTCTTGTAGTGTAGCAATACATGCCAGAAAGTGCCTGTCAAAGAGAGTCAAAAGCTGCTCTTGGATACAAACCAGTGTATAAATATACAGTATATTAATAGTTACATCTGACAACAATTCTCTTGGAATTAGTGTCACTGTCAGCTGGGTGAGAACAAAATATGAGTGAAGAGAGTGGTTCTGCTTCATCCAAACTGCAACCTGATAATGTTCCAGCAGAATCAGAGGTATCAAGGCCAAACTTCACCCTTTTTGGGGAAGAGACCTTCCTTTGGACCTCAGGATTTTAATTTGTGCACCTTCAGGGTTGCAGCTGAAGCTGTACTTGTTGAAATGCAGCAGCAGCCCTAGAAGACTGCTGATAGCGCCTCTGACGAAAGCCTAAGCTCCACTGAGAGATGTCCACGGTTTACAAATGTGTTAGACTTTGCAGATGGTCTGACTACCTGGAGCAGTTTCAAACTCAAAACGAGAGAGGACTGAATTGGAGCAGGCACAATACATCAGGTTTGCTGTCCAGCTTAAGCCCATGGAGCTGGGCTGCAATGTCACAGGCAACTGTGTGAGATGCTCAGATATGCTGCACCTGGAAGAAGTCATTAGTCTCACTGTGTGACCAAGGATTTTGCTTCACAGTAAAGTAATTCTTCATATGCTCCACTCACTGAGTGCTTAAAATCCAGGTGTTTTGGAGGTGTGTTCAGATTCTTCATTCTCATTCATTGCTCAAGGATATTTGAACATATAAATTACATATCTACATCTGTAAATGTATCTCCACATGCTTAAATGAAATGAAATAGGAATACTGTATTTATATGATTTCATGTATTGCTGGAACATTTACACAATTTAAGGAGGACTACCTGAGGGCTACACCTTCTATTGCTTTGTGAGGGGATCACCGAGGTAAACACTACTGTTATTAAAGAGATATAGAATAATAAGCTTTTTTATTTCCCAATCTCAAATCTGATAGGAATTTGCTATTGAATGTTTCTACTAATGCTACAGTATGCATAGTTAAGTGCCTGAAGGTGAGATCCATAAGACCATGGACTACTTTTCTAAAGGAAATGGTGGATGATGATGCAGCTTGGGACAAAATAAACTGATTTAAAACCTTGGAGAGGAAAAATACTTCGAAGGGTGTGTTCGGTAGACGGATTTGAGGAGTGCTTCTCTGATAGTGACAATGTAGCAAGACATGAGGAACCACCTATTTCCTAAGCTTGGCAGCTTGTTAACAGAAGAGGGTACCACCACAGCTTACCTGCTGAGCCCTTCCCCTCATCACAAAAGCTAAGGATTGTTTTGTGAGTGGATCTCCTGCCTGGGTTTTCTTCTCTTGTAAGTATATTTGAGCTTCAAATCATATTTCACTTTAGCACTGTTTTTTAAAATGTTAAAGAAGAGATAATTCTCTTCAGCCATAAGAGCAGGAGTTGTATCTATGGTCCACCATGGGAAATCTTTCAGAAAATGATCTTCTAAACAAACCTCTTGTTTCTTTGAAGTTCTGTGTGCAGTAATACTGCCTGCGTCTCACACTGACAGAATGGTTGCTGTCCTTACTCTGTCTTGTACTGACTTACGTTTCAAGTACTGAAGTATTATCCACGAGACCAGGCTTTGGGCATGACACATTTAAGAAAAATTTTCAGCAGCTTGTTCTTCTATAACAGTGTGAGTCCTTTCACTGGCTTCTTCAAGGTGATTTTTCTATTAATATGCTTACTCCATTAGACCTTGCTTTTCCTGTTTCTGAAAGTAGTATGTAGCTTGCTGAGTCAGGGAATGGAAAGAGGAGCTTTGCCTCCCTAGGATATTGGCAGCAAATTATGGACCACAAGGCCCTAGTGTTGTCAACCAGCCATGGCAAACATTTCCTGGCATTTGTCCCTTCTTTTATTTTAAAGCCATGAGTAGTTTTAAATCAGACCCTTTGCCGCTGTGTACCTATGGTCCTTGTGCATGTGTAGAATATATAGTTGTATGTTAGCTATGGTACTAGTGATCAGCTGATAGATGTATACCGGATACGAAAGTGTATGCTTGCAAAAGCGAAAGAAGAAACTTTGATAAATGAATTTCTGTTCACTAGATTTAGTGACATAGTGAGCCAAACAAGTTCAGAAGCACAGGGCCTAACTTGGATCACATGCACACCTTATTTTGCAGGCAGATACTACTTGTTCTTATTTTCCATTTTTGGATTTCTATTATGTGGCAGACTGAAAAAAAAAGTTACATCAAAAAAAGTGGTGTGAAAAGGGCTGCTTTTCTGGTTTTCTAATCAGGGAGATGCCAGACAATATTCAAAATCTAAAAATAAATCTTATATTAATGTCATTGCCAGCAATTATGTCGAAGATAAAAATAGTTGGATAAATTTCAAGTAGACATTTATGTGTTTCAATTTTGTTTGAGCTATTAAGTCTAGCAAGGTTCATGGACTGCTTTATAATAATTATCCTATTGCTGTGGGTCTGTATAGTCCTATCAGATATGAGGCATAAGGCAGTGCAGCTTGTAACAGCAAAGCCTTTAGCTTCTAAACTGTAATTAATATTATGGTACTTTCCATGTATTTTAGCTTTTACCCTCATATTTTATTTACCTTTCCTTTGTTTTACTTGCAAAATAATAGAGGGGAAGGGGGGAAGAGAAGAATGCAGACATGTTGCAGATTTGTGATAAAAGGAGGTCATCTGACATGTATTAACAGACCCACAATAGTTTTTGAAGTAAGGTGTGAATCTTGGAAACTGCTGACTTGACTGGTATTTTGTCTCTGGTCCATTTTTAAATGTCAGAACACCATTTAGAAATTACTTCAAAGATTTTCAGCTCTCACAGTTCACATTCTCAGTTGCTAGCAAATATTCAGGCAGCTATAGCTTGGCTCTGAGACTATTTGGTTTCTTTTGAACTCTCTGCTTTCCCTTTTCTGCTGTTTCATGCAGTTAAATGCTGTCATAGCTCCATGGCACAGCAAAGGGCTGTGAGTCTGCGGCAGAGCATAGAAGTGCATCCTTGTGTAGTCTCACACCAGAGCCCAGTTCACATGTCCATCTACAGTTTGACAGCTTTCTCCTAAGTTCTAAAGAAAGACAAGGAAGGTCCTGCTGGGTAATGCATTACTGTTTGGAATCAAGTGAAAGATCTATTATTTATAGGCTTGGGGTACTTTTATAAAAACTTCAGAGAAGTGCCCAAGATAATTATTTGAAAGCACATTATTTGAAAGGCCAGCATAAAAACAGACTAGAACCAACAACCATCCCTCAAAATATAACTAATTAAATAGATGACACTGTGCAGATGAAGAATCTGCCAAACACAGTGAGCAGCCCCTTTCAAGCTGTGGGTCTAACATAAAAAGTTTCCTAAAATATGTATGCATATTTATATATATATATATACATGAAAAGACAATAATGAAGACATCATCCATTAGCATTTAACCCCATGTAATTAAAAGGGACTTATCTGCTACTGCTGAATTTTGTAGCCTTGATTGGTTTTTGTTGTCCGTGATCCTTTGTCAAACTGACACCTTGTGAAACAATCCTTTGCAGCAATCCTAAATTGATGTAAGATGTTACTAGTTTAGAGCAGTGACATTTTTCTTTCATGGAAATAAGCACACAAGGACAAGAACAAGGGCAAATTGCCCTAAGCATGGGCAGTATTCAAGAATAAAAATTTCTCAGAAGCATTACACCACTATTTATGCCTGTTTCCTCTTTAAGCAGCTATCATGGAAACAGCTAGATGGTATTTAGAAAGAGAATTTAAAATAAATCTTTTATTTCCCCAGGAATTACTGAAGAAATATTAAATTACATTTCAAAGGAGTTTAACATGTTAATGTTGTATTACTTTTTAAATATGCAGGGCTCTTTCTGCTTGGAATATATCATCTCTTTCAAGCTAACGTGTTGGTCAGGTTCCTGTGATGCTGCAAAAATATGCCGCCTCTCTTTCCTACTCTCTGCAGATGTTTATCTTAGTAATATGAGCTGGGGGTTTTATATATTTCCCCATGTTGAGAATCTTCTCCTTTTCCTCTATTGGACTATTCACTTTTAAGGTGATTATTTTCCATTTGAATGATCTTGAAGCTCATACTTTTGGGAAAGGCCAGCATGAAACCATAGGAGTCCCTTAAACTCATTTTGAGAAAGTAAATGGTACATTGACTTTGCACTGGCCTTTGGCAGAGGGGTAAATTCTACCTTCTCCTTCAACTCTTGACTTATAAAACTCATTTTTGAAATGTTGTAAGGCGTTCAGGCCTAATAACAGATGTCTTATATTTTCTTTAAAATCCACACAGAACACTGAAGCATTGCTAAATGATTCCCACTGGTTTGTATTTTCCTTACAAGGTGGTGAACAGACACATTTCTGCAATCAGGTACGTCTGCAGCCACGGGCACACACTTGGTGCTGGAGCATTTGTAGGAAGGAACCTTTTTCAAACCCCTTCCTTCTTTCCCCTGTTTCTGTGGTCCAAGGTAGGGAGGACAGCTCTGCTTCCCTAGGGACTCTCAAGTGGAAATCCAGATCAACTTCTTTTCACCTTATTCTAGATTGTCCTTTTTAAACTGGTAATTGGTAATCATGGAGCCTTCTGTTTCTCTTTATCCAACCAGAGGGGCTCCAGAACAACTCTCTGACTTCCTAAAGCTGTTCCGAATGTAGTAAACCGTGTAACATCTGTATCAGGTCTGACCTTAGAGTGAGAAATTACCTGCGAACTGCAGCCCACCAGGACCCCCCTACCCTCCAGCTCCCCCTGCTGTGAAGACAGTGCCGTCTTTAACGCTGAGGAGGACAAAGCAGAGTAAAAATAAAAAGGCTTGAGAAAGAAAAATTCAGCGTGTTTTAATCCTCTCAGTGCTCCATCTGTAACTCAGTGCAGGGGGACTTCCGTTCACGTATCCTGTTAGCAAACAGGATTTACGTATCCAGTTCCCACAACACCACTTTCAAAATCGTTGTCTTTATGATTTTGCTCCAGCAACAAAACAGTTTATGAAAGTTATTTATAGAAAAAATAACCTTTTGGGAATCAGTAGTGCTTTCCCATTTCATGGTCTTTGTCAAGTAGCTGTCTCAGAAAAGTGTTCTCCAACTTCTAACACTGTCTGTCACCTGCATCCTTTTTCTGAGTAAATGTTTTCCATTTAGTATTTCTGTGTTTATCTGTTTCTGAAACTAGCTTGTCCTGCTCCATTCATTGAATAAAAAGATATTTTTCTCTTTACACAAATATTTTTTCAAATTCTAAATCAAGGGGATTTTTGTATTTTTGAAATAGTCAAAAACAAGTTGTACCAAAAATGTAACTCAATGAGAGTAATGGGAATGTTTTGGAAAGGAATGCTTATTTTTACTGATTATTTTTTGGCATCAGGAAGCTAAATTTCATATTTAATTTCCATTTGGCATTTCTATTTTCTTCAGTCAGAAGCACTTCCTTTAAAATTTAAAATAATATAAAAATGTGGGGGAAAAATAGCATATGCAAGTAATTTTATCTGATAAAGCCTCTTTTTCATTTAATTTATTCTCTTTTCTACATGTCACTGTTTAATCCATTGCAGTTCCACTTGTTCTGGAGAGAGAACATATGGATAACAAAAAATTACATAAAAAAATTTCTGCCCCTTATAGGTGATGAGTTTGAAGTGAATCAAGAAGACAGGATCTTTGAAACTATATATAGCACAGGAATAGAACAATTATTCCATCATATCATACTAATGTGCTCCACTGGAGTCAACATTCCCCAACAGTTACAAATTACCTGGGAATACTGAAGTGGAGAAAGATGTGAAGGACTGGTGTGTTAGCAGGCAGGAGTTACAGTCTCAGGTCAGCTACTGATCTACTCTGTTCCCTTTACTTCTGTCTTATAATCAGTCATGTTAACACACCGTTACTGACATCAGGAGAGGCAGTAAAACAGGAATAAATAACCAACATTATCCAGAACTTTCTGTCCCTGAGCCACCATCCAGCAAACAGTGTGGCTACATTGAGTGTCCAGGGCTAAAAGTGCCCAGGGCCAGCTTCCTCCTTGCAAGGGTGTGTTGCATTCCTGATTGCAAATCCAGGTACTGTGTCATAAAACCAGGCAACTCTGGTTATGGTGGTGACTTGGGGCAGATTTTGATGAATGGGGGTAGGTAAGGGATTGTACACATATGGGTTTTCTAGCTGCCTTGGGATGTATCTAAGCCATGACTATGACTCGAGTTTTGCTAAAGGGCATTCACTTTTGTACTTGAATAGTCACAGAGTAAGGGAACCTTAAGCAAATTAATGTTACAAACATTATAGTGTATTTTAGGTGAAACAAACCCAAGGCATTTTTAGGAAAACAAGCTGAAGCAGTGAATCGTAGAGGATCTCATAAATGTAAATGCAGTGCCCAAGGCTTAATATTTACTTATTCTATCTCCTCTTTCTTTTTACCTTTTATTAATGGCATGTTGCTTGAGGTTGGAGATAGAGTTTATAAATTTGACTATCCCTTCAAACTAAGCATATTAAAGTTTGCTTGTGGGGAACAGGTATGAATATTTAAACAACTAAATACATTGTTGAACCTATCTAGAAGTCTGCAATGAAACCCAGCACATATATTACGTGTTCTACCATTGATGGCAATCTCTGAGCTCACAGCTATCTGATTGATCATGAGCCCTTAAAAACAATTTTAAGACAGATACAGAGTGGTTTTTATTATGAAAACCCTATAAAATGTTTAACAGTTGCTATTTGCTAGAGGCATTTGTGGGGTAAAAATAATTCTGGTTAAAATAACAGTCATCCTCAGATTTGCACCTTCTTAGTCTGAAGAGAGACTTAATTGTCCTTCATCACTTGTGTATATGTGTCTGTTAGGCAGATATTGCCTAATTACTTTATTTCTAGCCTTTGTATCCTGTCAATCATACTTAGTAGAATGTGCTTTTTACTTCTGAAAAATGTTAACATTCTGTCTCCAAAAGGGAGAAGAGAGACTTGACTTCATGGCAAACAGTTCCTGAGTGAAAGGAATACCTGGAATGTTAACAAAAAATGACACTCCAAGTAATGTGTCTGGAGTGAAAAGTTCATGTAAACAGATAAAACAGATATTTGATGGGGTGCTGCCATTTGCATCGACTCAGAAACATGTAGACTCCAGATACTGGAAAGAACTTGGGGTGCCTCAGAAATCTGAAAAAAATAGCTTCTTTTTTCACTTTTAATTATTCTGTTTTGCTAATAATCTGACACGAGAAGAAGAAAGAACCTTAGTCTATTTTTTATGTCCTGATTTTGTCCTACGGGTTGGGTTGGTTACTGAACTGTGGAAGTATGTTAGCCCCAGGGTTTGAGATTTCACTTGTGTTCTTGATAGGCAATCAATCTAGTCCACCATGCTCAGAGGCATCATCAAGTCAAAAAATCTAAGAGTGGGACACAATCCTTCAGAAAAAAAAATGGAGCTCCTAGCTAACTTAAGTAATTTATACTCATGGGACTCCTGCATGACAGTGTGTATGATGGAGAAATTTTACGCTGTTGGCCCTCTGGAGAAGCTTGTGTATGCAAGTTAAATAGATTCACAGGCTACCATGATCTTCCCTAAAGGCAGACTGCAAGATGAAGGACTTACAGAAGAGCTAGATTCCTAGGGAAAAAGCTGAGAAGTCTCCTTGACAGATTGATAGCTGAGAGATGTTGAGTGAAAAATTATTTGGAGCTCATTCAGAATAACATTAGTTACTTAAGTTTAACTAAAGTTTTATATTTTATATTCAGGATTTTTTTGTGCGTAAGACACTAAAAGATTCTTTGTGAATAGTTTGTGTGTGTCTGGATTGTATTTTCTGTATTGTCAGTGCCAGGTCTCAGGAGGGGTCAGTGTGAAATTTGTCATTCCTGCTCAGTGAAAGCCAGCAACACCGGCCATAGGCCACTTTACTAATCAGGTTTTTTCAAAATTTGCAATGCTCTTTCTTTGTTTTCTTTCATTATGAATAATGCTGTATCTTTTCGTGTAACATAATGAATCAAGGGCTTAAAATGAGGATTTTTTTTGTTTGATTGTTTTTTGCTTCAATGCACCATGGACCTACTGCAGTAGATCTGATCCACCCACGCAGTATTTCTAGTAGGAGAACATTTATCCTCAGTAAGATGAGTCATTCTGCTGTTTGCTGCTTTTCTCTGTTTTCTCCAGGTTATGATTTTTGGAAGGTTTTGTTTGGTTGGTTGGTTTTTTGTATTTATGCTGAATCCAAACCCAAAGGAAAGGCTTACCCTTCATTCCCAAGTATCATCTTGGAAAGACAGCAGAAATTATAAGTTTCTGGTACGGAAGAAACTCAGGGGATTAACTGATAAAATAACATTAAAATTGGAAAGAAAAAAATAAGTTGTTTTCTCTCTAGGTGATTATGATGAGAAAAACTTACAATGAAAAGCAATGGAAATCTAGCCTTCATCTGTACACTTTAAAAATCTCAGTTGACCACAGAACTTACATTCCTACTAAAATGTCAATACTGTGGAAATAAAGGTACACAAAAAGAGATTACTGTTTTACCCTAGTCTCATATGAGTTTTTATGGGTTTTGGTGAGGAAGAGAATTCTAAATATAATATATTCAGTATCTGCTGTTTCATATGTGTGTATAATAACACTACAAATTTCGGTTTGCTGTTATTAAAAATGATGAATAGTAATCATCCTCATCATTATCATCACTGATAATAATTAGTAGTATTACTGAAAAAGAATTTTGAGGTACACTGTTATTCCCTCCAGAGTATCCATTGTTTACCAAGGCAGCTATGGGGCTGCCTTCTACACATTGTCCAAACTCTGCAATCCTTGCTTCTTTCTCGCAAACTCACCTTAGTCTTCTCTTCACATTAGCTAAAGCCCAGTAAGTTGTTTCTCATCAATTCACCATGGTCCCAGAGCTTGGGAGGCTGTTGGCAGGTAGTGCTTTGGGTGGCTTCTGCATTCCATTCATAGCTGGCTGTTTTCACCCGGTTACTGGTACCACAGCAGATGCTACTTTATCAGCTCATTTGGTCCTTTTCCCATAGCAAGGTTCCCAGTATGAGGGAACTGTAGAGGACTGAGAGACCCTATACATGAGAGCCCTGAGGGTCAAGGAACAATAAACACCACTGTTCTATGTGAAAAACCAAGTCATGGACCTAGCTGATACTTAGCCACTCTTCTTCACTTTACAAATGATTCAAAAGGGCTGTATAATTCTTTTGATATGAAAAAAAGGTGCATAACTTAGCTCCACAGGAGTTTTAAAACTTATGTACTGTCTTTCTGCAATGGTGAAAAAAAAGCCATTTTAAGACTAATGGTAACAAGAATTCCTCTACATAAGATACTTCTTCTCACATCTTATACAGAAATTTCTGATCTTAGATTTATTGCATTATTGTACAGAAAAGAGAAAGTTAGATAATGTTTTACTGGTTTCCAGATTTTAAAAGTTATTAGTATTCTTTTTCTCTCCCTCAGGCTGGTTCTGTTATCCATGCAAACATTTCTCTTCCTTTTTATCTGTCTTTTGTTTTGAAATTCCACTTTATTCTTTTGTTTCTGGGAATACAAGAAGGATCATATACAGACAGCAGAAACTTAACTGAAATCAAGATGATATATGGAAATATAAAATATGGGAAAAGGACATAAAAATGGCAAAGTGCCCTGTAAATCTTTATAGAATATCTGTCACAGACCTGGGAAACCACCAAAGCCATAAGGTATATATCTTGGCTTGTAACTAGATTAAAACACTGATGACAAAAATCTGCTCTAATAGCTGAACAATGATTTTCTTTGTGGTGGTGTTGCATGCTCACTGCGCATCCAACCCTCCCACTGGCATCAGTGCAAGGCCCTCACTTTGAGGGCTGCATGCTGAACTTGAGGGCTCTGATGTCTTTGTTTGTGAGGAAGAATGTGCCATATTTGTCTGTATAATAGTGATGACTCCATTGGAAGCATACACACACCCCTCCAAGCTTACTCTCTTCCTGAAATGTGGCACTTTGTCAGCTTCTGTTTCCTCTAGTTCTGGGATCGTTCAATGCACTGGATATGCTAAAAGTATATCTAATGAGCAGGGTGTGCTGCATTCAAGTCCTGCACATACATGATGAGCTGAAAGTCCAGAGATGTGCTGTGGTATCCATGGTACTGTCACAGTCAGTCCCTTACGGTTTAACCTTGAAAACGTTGTTTATATCCCTGTGCCTTCCTTTCCCTTCCTGCAGCATGAGTGTAACCTTATAGGCCATTTCTTCAGATCAGCAGCTGAAGGATTTTATAAAAAAACCTCCTCTCTTTCCAGGTTAATAATCCCTTCCTGTAAAGGATAAATATCCCAAGTGCTCTAACATCCCCTGACTCTGACTGCCCTGAGGTTGGCTGTGTCATTCAGTAAGAACAGTTCAATTTTCTTTTTAATTATTAACTGAAGAAAACTAGGCAATAATTGCTGACCCTTGGGTTTATTTTTCTTCTTTTGCAGCCTAATTTTTCAGTCTAAACCATGAAAAAGTCATTCCCCAAACTTGCCTAAGTGAGTGAGAGCCTAAGGATCTAGTCTTCAGCCTTTCGAAACAGTTGATCTGACTTGGCATTCAGCTGTTTTACCTTTGTTTTAGCCATGAGCCTAATTGCAAGCAAAGCCTTTCTGGGACCATTTGACTTCCTCAAGTGAGGACAACAGTCAACTCTGTCTTACCGAAAGCAGAATGATATCCTTTGGAGATGGCCAAACAGTGTCATCTTTCTGATGTTTAGCTTTCTCTTTTTCATGTAGGAAAGGGCAACAAAAGCAAATACATTCTAAAGCCAGGAAAGGATTTTCCATGAGGGACTGCAGAGAGTTTTTGGTGCTCACATCTTCTTTTTTGCATACTAATCTCCATGAAAAACTGTGCTTGATTCTGCTCCTGTTGAAAGCAGTGACAAAACTCCCACAGATTTTAGCTGGAACAGCATCAAACCCTGAGGTTTTGAAAGAAAAATCATATTTTCTCCTAAGTTTCTTATATAATTCCTTGGCCCTTTTCTTTCACTGCCTCTGTCTAGAGGCACGGAGACCTTGTGGGACCTTATTTTATAATATCCCTGTTACTGTCACAGCAGCAAATTACAATGCCAAAGTCCCAAGGACTGTATTGTTACAACTCATGAACAGCTCCCAGGAAAAAAGAATTCTACTGAATTTCACTGAAGCCACGTGGCAGGTTATGAGGTATGGAATAAAGAAGGAACAGTCTGAATCTCTGCATGTGTTTTCTACTCCTTCCTAGTTTGTTTGAGAAAACTTTGGTCTTCAGAAACCATTAAATCACTTTCCTGTGCCTAGTATTTCCTTTTGGAAAATATGCCAGAATATGGCACAACTCAAATCTCCCTTTTACCTAAATATCAAACTGTTCCTCCTACTGTCACACCATTTTTATTTTTATTTTTTGGTCATTTATCACGGTTTCTGCAGGGAATTTAGTGTCAACCATTTAGTACCACAAGGAACAGCTGTAAGTACTCCATCACAGAAAAAGCCACTAGCCTGTAATTCACATCTGCAAGGCAAGCGGTGTGCAGAAAGATCTCTGTACCCATTTCTGTGCTGACTGTGCCTCAAAAATTCTTATGTAGTTTAAAAAAAGGACATAAGTTCATATATATACACTGTATGTGTGCGTTACAGCAGCTTCATGTTTCCTTTGCAAAAAGAATTCCATAGGCACATCAAATCCATTTTAATTTTAAAACTAGATTCCCAAGTAAAATCCTTATTATGTTATGAGCCCCATTGGCCTAAAAAGTGTGAATTCTGTGTTCAACTCTTTCTATATAGAAACATTTTTGTAAGAAGGTTAGTATGAGTAGACTAGGCTTCTCTCATTAACATGAGTTAAAAATGAGTTAACATGGGAAAAATGAGTTTGAGTGTTTTTTTCAAAAGTAAGAGTTTTCTCACTGACATGACAATATGTGCTTTTATTTTACAGAACAGTGATAAAAGATGAACAGTGATGACAGTGAGTCTTCGAGCAGCTTTTGAAGAAGGATGACTTCTAAATCCATGCTTCAAATGTATTTAAGCTAGAAGTATCTTTTTAAAAATTAGGTTGATTTAGTATAATGAATATAATTTAATTATATTAATTTAAGATAATTTAATTAAAAATTATATTACATTTATAGACAGTCTATACAAAGGTGTTCATGCAGAAAGTCAATGAGAAACCACTGCACCAAAAAAAAATGTACTGTGTAGATAAGCCATTTGATATGGACAAGTGACCATGGAGTGACTGAGTGGCTGCAGCAAGTTACCTCTGCAGTCACAGACCTGCACACATCTTTATATTGAGCCTGCTGCAAGATGAAAAGTGTTATCTGAACTCCTGGTAAAGGTGATGTAAGGTCACATCTCAGCTGCAGTCAGGGTAGCATGGAGACTGAGATGTACATACTGTCTGGGAATGTGATTTGACTGAAGATCAGCTCAGCCCTTGTAACAATTGCTAGAGATTGCCTGTCCACCACCCCGGCATCTGCCGTGCTATTACATTTTCTGTGCTTGCCTTCATTTTTGTGTCTTCATTTGCCTTAATCTGAACTGAATGGAACTGTAAAGGGCCAACAGATCAGATGACAACCTCTGAAATAAAGTAAATGGAATTTAAACTGGGTTCTTCTGGACTTTCCAGTGAAGAAGTATTTGCTGGGAAATTTTGTAACGACTTCTTTCTGCCAGTTACCTAAATAAGACTTGAGCTTACATAGCTGGTACCTTGGATGAAGTTATCAGAACAGACCCATGTCCAGCCATGTGGGCAGAAATTTCCTACTGCTGTTCTTACTAACCTGTGAAGACATAAGTTAAAACATTTATCAGATGTTTTCTTCAGGGAAAAAAAAAAAGACTACCCCACTTTCTTTCTTTTTTTTTTTTTTAATTTCAAGTGTAAGTTTTGCACAAGAAATTTAAAGGAATTCTCTCAGCCTCATAGTCTGTGTGAGAACTGCGGCAGCTAGGTTGAAGGACTTAGCAAAACAAACAAAAGTGCAGCAGACTGCAATTTAGCAAGAGATTTCAAATTATAGGGACAACAGCCAACAGCTTATCTTTTATTTAGTTAGAGCTGGCTTCCACCCCAGCTGGTAGCAAAACCATGTCCAAGGGTTCTGAATGACGTGCCAAGGAGATTTGAGGTCTGTCAACACCAGTCTTGTTTCAGGGTTGACCATGCAAGAATTAGAATGGGATTCTGTAAAGAAAGGTATTCATGTGAAATAAAAGTAGTCAAGGCAAAAAGAGAAGCATTGCCCTATTGAGGGGATAGTGACAAAGGCTAAATTTTAGTCTAATGAGTCCGGTTTCCTAAGGGACTCAGTATGTTCAGTGCATAGAAATTGGCTACAGTTGTAGATGATTTGGAGCAGTTAAATTATTCTTTGTCCTCTTGAAACATCTCCACCTCTTGCATTCATCCTATACTGCCTCATTATGGCTTCCTTATTCTGTGCATTGGAATGTTTTTAATCCATGATGGTCTGCTTTGTGCACAATGAGCACAACCTGAGCCACGCAGATTTCAGTAGATGAAGGGAAATGGAAACAGAAGACACATTAAGAGAAGCTCATAAAGTAATTTTTCTACTGGGTGGAGGAGAAGTTGTGAGGGAAGGAAAATGTAGGATTCTCTGTTTGCACATCTTAATAATAAGGCAGCAGAATTGTACAAGGACTTAGGGTCTGTTTACACTCTGCAGTCCAGTAATTAGTTATGGAGCTAAAAGCAGGAGTCAAAGCAGAGTTGTGCTGTGCCCAGACTAAATTGAACTGCTAAGAAAAAAACAAGCCCTAGTGAAACTTGATGCTAATGTGCCTTTGGTACCCCCAGGCCAGAGTTAGTATTTCACTGAACATACTCTTATTAATCTCTAGGAGATCCTTAAAGGTGGAGTTTGCTCAATTAACTGGAATAATTAGGAGAAAAGATAACAAGAAAATTAAGCTCTTTTGCTGTACAAACCAGAATGACTGTCTGGCTGATATTGCAGTTGAGTTCACCTTTAAACTTTTCATATATGCCTTACACTAGCCAGCCACCCAGCAGATCCCATTCCTCAAAAAGCTGTCTGATACTTGCCCTCCTTCTGATGTGTTTCCCAAATTCATATTCTTTTCCATAATCTGATTAAATCCTTTGGGATCACTGTTATGGGTAGGCACCCAGTATCATTTAGGTGAGATGAGCTGGAAAGTGTGAACTGGAGGATGTTGACAGAAGAATTGTAGGTAGGGAGGGGATGTTTAAGCCCAGTCTAGTGCTAAAGTTGCAAAGGAATTGTGTAAATGTTGAAATTGGCAAATACAAGCCTTGGAATAGTAAGACAATTTTAGGAGACTACAGAACATTGAATTATTCTACTCTGATTTTAGCTTGGTTTAAAGTTCAGTGGTACAATCATAGGCAATAAGATCAGGCTTTTCCATCAGGATCTTAGGAGACATTGTTTGAAGAAAATGGGTAATATAATGCAATGAAGATTTACCTTACAATTTAGGACAGACTGTGTGAATGCAGTGTTGGAATTTGTATTAGGATTTATCTATCCCTGCAGAACATGTCACCTTTGTAACTATTCATTCCTTCAAAGCCCCATTAAATCAACAGTTTTTATGAATTTTCTTGTATGTGATACAAAAAGTGCTGAAAATCTGAAGGAAATTAGTTTGCAAACATAGGAAAACTGAGAGCTAACTGAATTATTAAAAAAGACGTTATAATTAGAAGTAAATTGTTTGCTGAGAGGAATTTCTCCTACGCCTATCACCAACACAAAGAGTAACTCTCTTATCACTGGAAGACTCAGAGAGTTGGCAACACTGCTTCTCCCTTTAAAGGGAAGGGTCAAAAGGCTGCTTAACTTACAAAAGAGAAGGGAAAATGCTTTTAAATAACTCCTTGATATGTATAAACCCTTCCTCTCTTATAAGCAGATGATCTCCAGAATCTACCATATGATTATCTGGCAATATTTGAGAAACGTGTTTTAGTTTTGGAGGACTCTCATGTCCCCACATCTGAGGAATGTGCGATATACTATGTTACTATCCACCTGTGAGGGCACAGTAGAAATGCAGCAGCTGAGGTTCAATGAACTGACACTTCTGTAAAACCAGTTGTCAGGAAAAAAACAGCACTTGGCAAAAAAATTTGTTGAGCCATGCTGGTCACCAACATGATTGTGGCGTAAGTCAATTCTGTGCATCTGCCAGCTGTGTATCTCAGCTGTGAAATGGCTGAGTTCTAACTTCAGAACTTCATGCATTTTCTATAACACATTGCATTTTCTGTAACACATTGCATTTTCTTTAAAGTCCTGACCCGGCTCAAAAAGTAACTGTGAGCTGTAAGGCAGATGTGACATTCTGCCCACAGGGAAGGCTGAGCCATTCTGGCGGAATAAAGTGATTCTTCAATATCTAAAACACCTTGAGAACTTACAAGTCAGGTCCTCAGTTGATGCAATGAAGGATTGCTGCATTACTGTGTCTGGAGCTCTTGTTCCCCAAGGCTTTTTGCTTTTTATTATAGTAATGGGAAGATTTTTGTTCCTTTTTTGTGGTTTTGTTTTTGTTTTTGTTTTTTGTTTTTTGGGGTTTTTTTGAGAATCGGCTTCTGTTCTGTGTAAACTTTGAGTTGAACTTGTAACTTCCCATATTGTTCATCTCTAAAATCACCTCTGGAGATTATAATTAAATTCCTTTTGCTGAAGCATTTGGCTTAGCCATACTTTCCCCTGCTGTCCAGTTCAGTGACGTATTTCGCTCTGAAAGTCTTGCAGTCACTAATTACCTTCTCAGGTGACCATCCTTATTGGGAAGCAACTTGTACTGCACACAGGAACACTTAGAACTGATGGGAAGCCTTCATTGGAGACTGTGCACATCACGTTAACATTGAAATTATGTACATATTTTATGAGATAGGTTTTTGCATGAGCAGAAAGAATAAGATTTTTCAGAAGCAATAAACATCTGGTGCTAGGTGAAAGTGCTGTGATTTTAAATTGTGTTAAACTGTTATGTCTGAACAAAATATATGGTAGTAATCAAAAATGACCTGGAACCTGTTTAATTATGAATTTGGATCCCAATTCACCATCCTAGGTATTAGTAGTAATTAGAATTTTTCAGCAAGTTTTGTTTATTGTATTCCATTATTCTCTAGGACAATGTGCAACTTCTTCTTTTGCTCCCCAGATAAGGTCTGTAACTTTTTGGCTTGTAACAGGCTTGCATAACTATGCAGCAGACACCAAGAGAAACAGGTTAGGTGTACCTGGATTACACAGATTAAGGCTCTTCTGCCATGGGGAATAAAGAAGAATTAAACTGGTATAAAAGAGATAAACGCATACAAAATAAAATGATGATCTTATGCATTTTTCTGGTTCATTTCTAGGAAAATGGAAACAAATCTAGAAGCTCTGTTTCAGACTCTTAATAAGCCTTAGAACCTATTCCTAACTCTGAGTGCTACCAAACAGCAGGAAAACACTGAACTTTTCTATTCTGGTTTTCCTGCAATGACAAGAAACAAGTGGAAATGCAAGCAGCAATTTTAATTATAAATGATTGATAGATCATTTCATCCATATCCAGCTCTGAGCTCAACAACTATCTATATGGATAAGACTATTAAAAAGGAAGCGGGGCTTCAGTTTATGAGGTTTTCTGTTTGACTGCTTATGAGAACATGAAAGATGAGAATAAGAAGGAGGAATGAGTTGAAGCCAGATTTGAGGTAGCATCTCAAATGTTACACTGGTGAGTGGCAGTCATATGCTATTACCGGTGAACAAAAGAGTTTCATCAGCAAACTGGAAGGACATCTTGAAGACATGACCAGAATCTTCATGTCCACCTTGAACTATCTTGAAAACAATAAGGAGCTGGTTTTAGTTTTACATTTATATGTCAGGGAGCTGGGAATAAACATCAAAATGAAATATTCAATATAGTCAAGTATTCTTTGGCTGTCAGTAATAATGTATGTGATACTGGTAAGAGAAAGACATAAGAAAAAAAATGTTCTTCTGCTTTGTTTACCCTCCTGTGTTTCCTGCACTTTTTGGATTAAAATCCACAGTTCTTCCAATTGTATTTAACTAAAATTCTCCTGGCTTCAGCAGAGGGGCAGTTCCTTTCTCATATATACCTTATGAACCATGAGTGGTGCAGATTTCCACTGTCTTAATCCTCTATCTTCTTCAGTGTAATTGCACTAGACTATTTTATTTTACCAATGGTATTTTAGTCGAATCTTAAGGTTTTTTGTACTGTTACAGAAGCCTTTGAGAAGGATCTTAATGTAGGCATATTACTGAGATGCAGGCAGATGAGCCTCAAATCTTTGGCTGCTTCTAGCTCTTATTGTGAATCTGATGTCTCATCCCTCTGCATCAAAAATACATTGTTCACTAGAGTTATTTAAAATTTTTTTTTTCAGAAGCACTTACGACTTTTATGACATTAATTTCATCGATCTCTAAGGTGATACACGTAAGACTAGCTCTCACTGTTCCTGCATTCTGGGAAAAGAATTTCCAGATCCCCACAGTAAACTGGGAGTTATAATGATCAGTTGGTATTTATTGCCTAATTCACTTTAGTAATGTTGTCTTTCTGGTTCTGCAAGCTGGCTGCAGTTTAATCAGAAGCTGGGTCAGCCTCAGTCTTTCATTTCTACAACCCACAGCTTTAAAAAAAAAAAAAATTCTTCATTAATATTATTTATTAAGCACTTTTGAGTACTAGGCACTTTTTAGTATGGCACTAGATGGAGGTGGACAAAATATGCTAAAATATTTCAAACAATAGAACTATATGCTTGAAATAGAAGTTTGAAATTCTGTAGTCTGTATAGAATGGGATGTCAGACTGGTTATTTGCTAAGACATTTTGGAAATTTGGCTATTGATATTGATATTTTACAGTGATCCATTTTTCAGGCAACTTTCCCTGCTGTGTAAACACCAGCTGCAGGAGTGGACAAAAATTGAGTAGAAACAGTGTAAATCCTGCCACAAGAATTTTAATGCTAGTATGATAAAAAGTACCTCTTTGCTTTATTCTTCCTTCTTGAACTAGTGATGTCATGCACCATGAATCAGACTTACTAGTTCATGAATTAATAGACCTCCAAACATATACAGACATAATAATTAAATGGTTTGGACAAAACCGTTTTCAGCCCTAAACCAGCAGAGAAGGAGAGGAACACGAAGACTTCTGTGAAGAACATCTGGTTGGCTCAAAGTGCCCTGTACCAATACCTAATAGTATCTCTGCACCCAGTGATGTAGGTTATCACTTTTTCTGTTGGAGATATGAATCTTGTTTAGCATACTCTGAATATGTGAAGTTAGTCACATGGTACACTCAGAACCAGGACTTAGAAGTGCCATATCTGAACTGAGCCAGATCTCGTGTCAGATTTCAGCTTAGTTATGTATGCCATATTTGTATTTTCTTGGTTTCCTGTGATTACTAATAAGTAGAATCCGTGATGTAGACAGTACCCTTTACCCTCAATTTTCCTTTCCACTAAGCATCTCTTTCTGGGATTATTTCTTTTTCCATTATTGCTCACATTTTGAATAGTATTACAGTGACAAAAGCAATCAAAGCCATGGAGAGAGCTAAGAAGGTTACTTAAATCATGTTTGACTTAATGGATTTCAATAAAAATTCTGCTGAAACCGGGCTGTGAATAACTACAGTACCAGCAAAAGTGAAAGGCTTTAAAATGGGATGTTATGTCATTGTCAGAGACCAGATTTATATCTCACTGACTGATGGGTTGAATCAACCATTTTGTCTGTGGCTCTGTGTGTCTGTGTGCATGTCGGGAGAGGGCCCCAGGCCTGCAGCCTGTCACCAAATTAAAAAAAACCCTGTTAGAGAAAAATGTGTAGGTTTTCTCTGGACGTGAACTCAAGGTATCAAATAAGCAAAGACTTCGCAAGAGTTTGTGTAGGCTAAATTTCTTGAAGTCTAAAATTGAAATGTACCTCTGGTGAAGCTGGAGCAAGGTGTAACAGTAACACCCAACAAACTGGTTGCTTACTCCCTGCCATTACTGTGTCACTCAAAATATGAATCATTGAATCATAGAACATGCTAAGTAGTGCGACAGTTGATTTATGGGGGTTCGCATCCCGACAACAGGAGGATGTCCCTCCTTTACATAGTGGGGATTTTCCCCCCACCCCGTAGTCCTCCTCCAAGGAGCCCCCGGGGTGCCCCACAGAGAGACATGCAGAGACCACCGGAGAGGGAGCAGAGAGAGAGTTTATTACATGGGCAGAGGTATTTATAACTTCTCGATGGATCGTAAAGGATCCAGTAGAAAACTAGGAATAACAATCTATAGGAAAGGGTTAACTAAGGGCCAATAGGAAACTTACACTGACTTCTATCAAGGACATATTTTTTAGGTCTCAGCAGGAGATAAGGATTTTCTCAAGGGATTTTGGGAAGAAGAAAGCAGTGACTCAGGGAAAAAAACACAGAAACTCCATTTTAAACAATAGTAACAGTTTCAGTTTTTAAGGTATTCAGGTTAGCTTTTCTTCCTTCTTCACCAGCCCATTTTTCACAAGACTTTTTCCATTTCTGATATTGTTTGTTCAGTGCCACAAAGTAGGAAGGGACTCGCCAGGATCATTGAGTCCAACCTTTAGCCCTGCACAGTATATCCCAAGTCACACCACGTGTCACACCACGTGACTGGGAGCATTGTCCAAACAATTCTTGAACTTAGACAGGCTCAGTGTTGTGATCACTTCCCTGGGGAGCCTGTTCCAGTGCTCAGATGTGAATGGGGCTCTAACCATGCATAGCAGACCCATGTTTAAAAATGCCGAAAAAGACAGCATGAGTAAAAAGTAAATATTAAGCAGCAAAAATGATAGAATGGGCAAAATGATAGCCACACTACTGCCTCATTGTTGACAGCTGCACTCACTAAGCATTCACAGAATCATAGAAGCATAGAACAGTTTAGGTAGGAAGGGGTCATGAAGATCATCTAGTTCCAACCTCTCCTGCAGTGGGCAGGAACACTTTCCACCAGACCAGGTTGCTCAAAACCCCATCCAATTTGACCTTGAGCATTTCCAGGGATGGAGCATACATAGCTTCTCTGGGCAGCCTGTTCCAGTGTCTCAGCAATCCCACAGTAAAGAATTTCTTCCTAATATCTAACATCTAATTGACAGGAAGTAATATATATTAAAGGGATACTAATTGACAGGAAGCTCAACATGAGCCAACGGTGTGCCCAAGTAGCCAAGAAGGCCAATGGTGTCCTGTCCTGTATCAAAAATAGCGTGGCCAGCAGCACCAGGGAAGTGATCCTGCCCCTGTACTCTGCGTTGGTGAGGCCACACCTGGAGTATTGTGTTCTGTTCTGGACCCCTCAGTTCAGGAAAGATATTGAGGTGCTGGAGCGGGTCCAGAGAAGAGCAACAAGGCTGGTGAAGGGACTAGAACACAAGTCCTATGGGGAGAGGCTGAGGGAGCTGAGGTTGTTTAGTCTGGAGAAGAGGAGGCTTAGAGGTGACCTCATCACTCTCTATAACTACCTGAAGGGAGGTTATAGCCAGGTGGGGGTTGGTCTCTGCTCCCAGGCAGTCAGCAATAGGACAAGGGGGCACGGGCTTAAGCTCTGCCAGGGGAAATTCAGGCTGGATATTAGAAATAAATTCTTTACAGAGAGAGTAATGAGGCATTGGAATGGCCTGCCCAGGGTGGATTCACCATCCCTGGAGGTTTTTAAACTGAGATTGGATGTGGCACTGAGTGCCATGATCTAGGAAACTGACTGGAGTTGGACCAAGGGTTGGACTTGATGATCTTGGAGGTCTTTTCCAACCCAACCGATTCTATGATCTGCCCTCTGTCAGCTTAAAGCCATTCCCCCTTTTCCTATCACTGCATGCTCTTGTAAGAAGTCCCTCTCCAGACCTCCTGTAACCCCTCTTTAGGCACTGGGAAGTGCTGCAATTGCTTGTATATGAACCCCTTAGCTGACATTTCCTGATATCTCTCTTGATCTTTATTTACATCATCTGCAGAGGAAAACTTGTGGCTACTTATCTATGGACAAAATTTAAGTCATATGCAAATGATCACAAAGAGAATGTTTTTTAAAATGCCCAAGATACCTGTTTTTCAAAGTCCGTAGGTAGCTGATCCCACTAAAAGTCAAAGAAGTTTGGATTAATTGTTTCACTTAATTATGGAATATTATTATTCACATAATTGTTTAACCATTTCACTGGTTAAAATTACTTTCTATCCAATTTGATGCTTCTACTTAGACCAAAGCTCCCTGATTATTAAATCTTCACTAAAGTATGTTAATTTATGTCACCTGTGTGTCCCTTATACAGTTTGCATCTCAGCTGTCTCTGCTCCAGTTTGCAGCCAGTCAGCTCTCTCTGGCTCAGGGCACACACTTCCAATTCACCCCAGAGGCTCCCTGGCAAGAACATGACCTCATTTGCCAGCCAGTACCACAAAGAGATGAGGGGAAAGGTCTTCTTGGGACAGTATGGCTTTTTGCACACCCTTTGCATCCCACCAGCATTCTGCCTGCTAAACTGCTGAAAATGGTCAGCCACCAGCAGAGTGACGCTAAAAAAATTCCTCTCCGGTTGTAATCACAAAGATGCACATTTAAGTCCATTATCTGTTGTATTTTGTGAAAGGGAAAGGAAGATCTGTGTCCTCAGCAAACTTGAGCTGTGCCCGGAAAAGACATTGAAAAAAATTATAGGTCTGCAGTGTCACTTCATAATTCAGACAAAAATGTAGTATAATAAATACCTGCTCTCATCCTCCTTCACTGAAGCTGTTTTTCATTTTGATTAGTGATTTTAAAAGCCTCATTTCTTAGTTTTCTATTTTACCTCTAGGAAGGTTTTCCATTATACAGTTCCTATAAATATATGAAAACAGAGATAACAATAAAACAATATATTTACTGAGACTAGAAAATTCTTTCCTCTCAAATGAAATGATGCTGGTGCTATAAACAGCTGGAAATATTTTACTGAGGTATAAACAGCCTCAGGATCTGTATTAATGACAGGCTTGTTAGAGTGTGAAATGTCTGCTGGCTTTTCTCCAGGGTGTTTAAACTAATCAACTGCTAAGAATAAGGAAATGATTTTCCCTTCACTCTCACTTTGAGACTTTCAAATTTTCATTGACTTTCCAGATATCTGTGTTACTTTACAGCAGTGAAAGTGAGAGAAGCGTCAAGCCAAAGTTCACATACAACAGCAGGTTTGAAGAATGAGCTTGAAGTAGTATTATTGACTAAACCAAATTGCTGAAGGATTAGCCAACCTATCACACAATGACAAAAACCGCTTACAAACTATAAGCCTTTTCCTTTTTTTTACGGTGTCCATGTAAATTTAGTTCCTTCAAGCTGAAATTTACCAATTCTGAATAGGTTAAACAAAAAGCAAACCAAAAGAAGAACGCTGGCAAGTCACAGAATTTATATATGCCTTTCCTTTTGTTCTGAGCTTGGTAGCAATGATTCATGTATTGCTCCAGCTGCTGATCGGTTTTGTGAGTTGTTTTATTTCAGGGAAGGGAAATCTGCCCAATTATATTTTTTATGTTGTAGACAAATTAAAGGGTATAAGATAACCAGATAGTTTTGAAAAGGAATGTGTGGTTCAAAAGACAAAAATGAATAAAAAGGGACAACCTGTTTGAGCCATGAAATTATATTAAAAAATCACTCCATCAGAAGTTCAGATAGAGCATTTAAAGGAGCCCCCAAAAGTGAATACAGAACCTTAAATAGAAGCCTTAACTACTTGCTTTGTTATACGCATCATTGTGCCTCTGAAGTGACCAGAGACTGATGTACAGCCAAATGAAAGGAGGGCTGCTGGGCACGTAATGCTTTTGGAAACTGACGTTATCTAGCTGCCAATATAGAGGAACATAGAATAAATAACAATGAAAATAAGTTGGTCATCTAGTTTAACTTCTCGCTCAAACTGGGGGGAAGTTTAATTTTTCTTTCAAATTTTCAAACAATTTGGCTCAGCATTTTGTGACCGGCTTTGCAATGTATTTGCTGTTTACCATTTCTTCCCAGTCTCTCTGTAACACAATTAGTATATTTGTGAAAAGAATGCTGGCAGTATCTGTGAGAGAAAAGCACTGACCTGGAAGTAGTCTTAGATGTTGAACTTATTGGTGTCCCTTCATGCCTGAGGCAGAAAGCCTTTCAGAAATCTCTATTAACAGATAACAGACGTGAAAATTTGCAGAGGGATCTGGGGTTTTCTGAAACTCCAGATTGAACTGCCCTGTAGCATCCCAACCAAAATAATACTCTCAGGATTAACAGTTCCCTCAGAAGCAGAGCACTCCAAAGACTATGAAGCTTTGTAAGCCAAAAACAACATAATAGAAAAAGAAGGGGTCTTAACCACAAGCACCTGCAAGAACTGAAAAAGCACTGAAAGACTACAAAGGATGAAGAAGAGATGGTATCGCTGAAGACTTAAAAAGACTCAACAATAGTGGGAAAACACTGAAAATTCTTACTACCAGTATATCAAACCTTTTAAGCTTTCAGCTTCCCACTCACTTGGCATTTTCAATGACATTTCGCTGGCTAAAGGGTGAATTGTATTGTAAATCCTCTGGAGTCACAGGTCATTTGAGCAGCTCTACATTGGGCAGTGTTTGTTTGTGATTAGTTTTACAAAAGTGTGTGGCATGAAATGATTTAAAATTGACTACATGAAGCATACTTTTGATAACCACATGTTCCCTCTAGTTATGCTTGAATTTATCTTGCCAATTATCTTTATCAACAAACATTTCCAGATTGCTTCTGACTAGTCTATTAAAATATACTTGGTGCTAATCAAAACTGTGTACAACCTACTAATCATGCTGTCAGCTGCTACTTGCTCTATGGAGATGGCAAGATTGTGGAAAAAAAATCACTTATATTGTTATCTAACCTAGTATTTGTTGATGGGCTTATTATATGTTTGAGCACCCTGGAAGTGTTCAGAAGGCATGTAGGTGTGGCACCTGGGGACATGGCTTAGTGGTGAATATGGTGGTGCTGAGTTAATGGTTGGCCTCGATGATTTTAGAGGTCTTTCCAATCTTAATTGTTCTATGACTCAATTCTATTATTCTATGTCTGTTCTAAAAACACAGGGAAAAATAATAAAGTTAGGAAGCTTGGACAAAAGTTACCAGATACTCCAAAACTGTGGTCAGGTTTCCAAAGACTTGCACATGATAACAGGTAGGCAAAGGCCCTTGCCAGGTGTGTTCCAGTGTGCTGTTTTTAAGTAGGACTTAAGCAAATAATTTCAATTTGCACACAGTAAACAACTGCATGTCAACCAGGAAGCGGAAAAAACAGAACTTTTTTGTGTAATAAACCAAAAAGCATAATTTTTTTTTCACTTCAAAATACTTTGTACCATTCTGAACCTGCTGTTTTGTCTTATTGAATTATTTAATTATTATTGACTTCCATGCCGGTAGTACCCACATGCATGGAGAAGTCTCAAGTAGTGATCGAATACATGAGCCTGCACACTCTCCCAAACATACTCTTACCTGAAATGTTCTGATGTCAGTAAACAAGACAAGAAATATCTTTATTATTTTTATTCCTCAGAATAGAAATTAAGACCTGGAGAGATCAGGACTCTTAGGAGTTCTGCAATTCATCATGCACAGGTAAGTTGCTACAAGCGCACAGAAGGCATTTACATGAACATAGCACAGGCCTGCACTGAACAAGGATGCAGGGCCACTTCTTGCTTTATCAAGATTTATCTCTTAATGGCACTTGGAAACTTAACTCTGTGCACACAGAGTAACTCCAGCAATACCAGTTGATTAAAGGAACTGAGATGTTTTCAGTGTTGTATTTGGTTTTCTTGGTTTGTTGGTTTGTTGTTTTTTTTTCATTTAGTCCTGCATGGCTCACTAGTTAAAATATTAAACTTCTGCAATAATTGCATATGACTTGTTGAAAGCATGAAAAATTGGGAAAGTGATAGCTTTCAAAAAGTAGTCATCAATCAGCAGGGAAACAGCAGGGTGAGGGGGTGTAACAGAGTATCTCCAAAAATCCTCATGCCTAGGCACAGCTTGTGTTGGAATCAAAGATCAAAACATTTTTTCTTATAATAATCACCAACTGCAGTGAAAGCACAGAACAGAGGAATTTGTTCCTTAGATCCATATTTCTAAAGATTCCTAAGTTGTTTCATAATTGCTGTTGGACCAGGTTCTGGCTTGCTGCTGTTCATGGAGAGAATGGGAAAGATATCAAGGCAAGAACCTCCTCCAAACCAATTTACTACCTCATTACAGGGTGAGAAGGTGGGATTGTATCAATGGATAAAAATCACAACCCTCAGATATTAACTATAGCCATATGAGAAGTTAATCTTAAGGCTATAATCCTGTAAGAACTTAATCTCCCTAGTTTTGCCCCATAGTAAAAGATGAGGGAGAACTTCAGAGTATCAGATATCTCCCTGAAAGAGAGCTCTCTTCTCCACACATACAGGCAAACAGCTCCACAGCTCTTGTGGATACATCCTTATGTGTTGTTAATAAAACAAGTTTAGCAAGACATGATATCTAGTGTGATCTGTTTGTTTGCAACTATTTTGTTCAAGACAGTAAAGGTTTGTAGAAGTGAGGCCACAACATTCACTCATATGAATCAAACAAGTAAGTATAAAGTTCAGTGCAGTGTATACAGCCATTTCTAGTAAACAGATACATCAAGATGTTTTGTTTTGTTTTTCACAGAAAGATTTGAAAATTCAAGTCATTTTCCTGAACAAAAATTGTGGAAGACATTAAAATAAAAAAATCAAAAGAGAGATACAATCTCAGTGTGAATAGTAATGAATAAAAGTAGAAAATATACATATCCAGTTTCCAGGAGTGCAAAGCCACACTCACAGCTGGTCACGGTAAGACAGTTACACTAAAAATGTTCTATCAGGTGTGTATTCAATGTATGCTAAAATTGCTGGCAGAAGAACTGCAAAGTCCATACAGCTCTGAAGCTTACTAGAAGTATGATGCTTTAAAATCAATGCAAGTCATATTCTGTCTCCAAAATATGGACATGCACCTCAGCAGAATACTTCTGTCAGGCTTAAATTAAACCAAATCATAACACATGCAATTTGGAACAGCTACTGGAGGAAAGGGAGCAACAGCACTAAGTTATTATGAAAGATATAGGTACACACATATTAAGAATTAGTTTTACATCTGCCATCCTTCTTAAGTTAAATGCAAATAAATGCCAACACAGAGGTACCAGTGGCAGTCATTCTACAAAGCTATTCTATAGATGGCTATGTAGAATGACAATATAGACTGTAAATTTCATGAGAATGGCAGAATAAATGATGTGTGCAGTGGGTTAGGGTGAACTTAGGAATGATGAAAAGTCTTCAAGTGATTGGGGAGGTATCTTACAGTACAGGAAAAAAAAGAGGAATAAAAATAGAAAATTAAGAGTTGTGCTTAAAAGCAGGTGAAAGAAAGGCAATGACATTCTGGCTTGTATCAAGAATAATATGGCCAGCAGGACCAGGGAAGAGATTGTGCCCCTGTACTCAGCACTGGTTAGGCTGCACCTCGAGTGCTGTGGCCAGCTCTGGGCTGCTCACTGCGTGAAAGGCTTTGAGGTGTTGGAATGAGGTCCAGAGAAGGGCAATGGAGCTGGTGAAGAGTCTAGATGACAAGTCAAACAAGGATCAGCTGAGAGAGCTGGGGTTGTTTGGCCTGGAAAAGGGGACTCTGAGGGATGACCTCATCCCTCTCTACAACTATCTGAAAGGAGGTTGTAGCCAGGTTCGGGTTGGTCTCTTCTCCCAGGCAACCAGCAATACGACAAGAGGGCACAGGCTTAAGCTCTGCCAGGGGAGGTTTAAGTTAGATATTAGGAAAAAACTTCTTACAGAGAGAGTAATCAGGCATTGGAATGGCCTGCCCAGAGAGGTGGTTGATTCACCGCCCATGAAGGTTTTTAAGATGAGACTGGATGTGGCACTTAGTGCCATGATCTGGTATTCACAGTGGTGTTGGATCAAGGGTTGGACTTGATGATCTCAGAGATCTCTTCCAACCCAGCTGATTCTATGATTCTATGTCAGTTGCAAAATACTAGAGGACCAGTGTTTTTACCAGGGATAACAGGCAATCTCAAAGGTTGTACAAAAATCTTTTAGAACTCTTGAGAAGAATTTTTAAAGAATTCAATACCTTGGTTTCATTGGGATGTTCCCTGTGTAAGATCCTCTTTCTGTGGCTACATTCTATTCCTGCATTACTGGTTGGAAAAAGAAGAGTAGTTTTCTTGATAAGGGAGGGAAGATGGGAAAGCAGCTAGGCTGCTGTTCAAATATTTTTGAGACACAATGTTCTCATATGATTCCATGTGAATAGTGGTGTTTCTCTGTACTTCCATTCATTATGAAAGGAGTGAAGTGGTTTTCTTTCCTCAGCTATGTCTTGTAAGGATGAATACATTAAAGAACTTAAAATGCTCTGTCACTATGTCAGTGTGGCACTGTGAGTGTCTAAGAAACAAACACAATGGATTATTCTTATCCCAAATGCCTATCAGTTTCCTGGTAGCATTAAGCAGAAATGTTTTCAATAGCTTTTTGTAGCATATATTCCCTTTTCCTTCACACAATAGTTGCATTTACATATTCCCCATGCATAATTACAGAAATACGTTAAAATATGTGATGGGATGGAGAACATCCAGGTTCCTGCAGCTCAAGAAAGGTCATTAGAGTGATTCAGATTTCTTTTGGCTTTAAATAGGGTTGTTTATTCTATCAGTGAGAAGAACATTTTGTAAACATCATTCATATTCTGAATGAGTATACATATCACAGTTTGAATCTCCTGTCCTCACTAAAAAAAAGAAAAAGTAAAGAGTGTGAAAATCGGAAATGCACCATGGGCATCACTCCAAGTACTTGTATACTTTATATGAATATTCACTTTTGCAGCTCCTATTGGAACTTCCTATAGGTTAAGGGGCTTCAGGGCACTGATGGGGGTCAGACTTTGGTGAGAACTTCTTGTAAACATTCCGAAGAGGCTACTGGCCTTAGTCCAATAGCTAAAGAGACTTCTCATTTGGCTTCACAATATTATGAGAGATAAATTACTCTCATAGAGAGGAGCAGACAAGTTAAGGAATAATCTGGTTTTTCCTTGTCTCACTTCTGAAGGCTTAAAAGCACAAATACTGTTTAAAGCCTTGCTCAAACCTGCAATACTATGTATGTTTCCCTAAAGGAAGAAATGGAAGGATTTCAGCTTTTTTTCCAAATTAAGTTAATCAACACTTTGTGGTTTAATTCACTGCGGGATATTGCTATAAATTGCTACAGATCTGATTGCTCAAGGTGCCAGGCACTTGTTTGATGTACAGAAGTTGTTAGATATTGCAAGTGGTCAGAACCACAAAAAATCTGTTTTGCATATGATATCTGACAACAAAGCAGTGCATACAAAAGACCCTCACATATCCACTTTTCTCAGTGTAGGGATGTTGATAACTGCAGTTGAATTCCTTTTTTTTTTAAACTAAGAAAAATAAAAGAGGACAAGGTCGATAGTTGGCCAGAACTTTATGATAGATTGTGTTTATGCCATTTTTCTGTGATGAACAAGTGGAAGACTCGTAATAAACTACAATTTCTTCATAAAACAGTTCCCTTTTCATCACACAAACGTTGTTTGTTTTTCAGAAGGACTGATGAAATACAAAAGAATCAATTGTTCTTGATAGAAATCAATCAGTATAGCATGTTACAAGGGCTTTGAAGTGCATTCAACGTGGGAAATACGACATACTTTGAATCTGACAACCTTGAGAATGTCTCCTTAATTTTTAGCCAGACATTTTAGCACAATGGATAAAACCAGACATTTAAGCAACCTGGAAAATTAGGTCTGTAGAAGTAACTCACGGCCATTTATAATCACAAAAAATAAACACAGCAAAAACTTCCTCAAAGACCTTATAGATACTGGAGTCATGCAACAATTTCTGCATTTTAATCATTTTATTTCACACTACAAATTCCCTATAACGTTTTGGGAAGCCCTCCCTACAGCCTGTCACTGGTCCTGTGGCAGCAGAGGAGGCTGTGATGACAACAGTCTGCAGGACATCGTGTCAGTCAGCACTGCTGTGAGAAAAGAGAATTTTCTGGAGCATCCAAATCCAGAGGCTTTTGATCAGCGGCGTTGTCCTTGAACATGTAATTTACTATTAAACTCTCTCAAAGGCTCATAACGAGATGGTTTAATTGCATCATTTGGCAATATTTTTTATGAAGAAAGAAGTGTCTTTATAACAGCTTCGTTCAAAATTGTCTGGTTCTTACAGAGCTTTGGGTATCTACAGTTTCATACTATAAATGGCACTGAAAAATGGGGGAAGGGTGTCTTTCTGCCTTTCTTTCCTCCCATTTCTTTAATTTGAAACTAAGTCTAGAGACAAGAAATTTATGCTCCAGGCTTCATGCGCTTTAAGCTCTGCTCAGCTCCTGGCAGAATCTGCTACATATGGACAACCCCCTGCTGATCTCCCAGCTGCCCTTTGCTGCTTTTAATGGGACTCAGGCACCCAGCCATGGCCGCAGCTGGAAGGTGGGCAGGACAGGTATAAGGGATGTGTTTGTCAAAGGTTTGAGGGGGAAGCAAATCTCCCTGGCTCCCACTTCTTAAAAACCCTGTGCAGCTACCTGAACTTTTCCAGGCACCCAGGCATCACCCAGAAGAGTACATCACAGCTACAGAATTCTTCTTCACTGCCCTGCTGCCTAGCAGCTGTGCACATAAACCCTAACACTCCTAGATACCCTGCTACTATCACCAATCCATCAAGTTCAGACACACTTCATGCACTCCTTCCCTATCTCCCTAATCCCCAATCCACATACTCACCCCAGCAGTCCTAGCCATCCTCTCTGATGTACCCAAACTGGGCAAAGCTTGTGCTTATCTATGTCTTTCCCTAATGTTGTTTGTGGAAGGGCAGATTAACCATAAACTGAAATTAATTGGCATGCAAAATTGTTGGGAAAATGCAAATTAGTCCATCAAATAATTTAAAATGTCATGCATGGTGCAGCACAAAATTTGGCAGGGAGAAGGAGTGATTATCACAGGTAGGCAAGCCAGCAGAGTCAAGCTGAGTGCTCTGAAACACTGGCTGTGAGAAAAGGATGTTGTTCATAGCTCCTGGACTGCCTCTTTCCATGTTAATAAACAACTACGAGTGCAGTAATGGAAATGCCAATCAGGTCTTTTTGCTGTGCTTTTTGTGTTAATGGGAGCCCATTAACATAACACTGATATCTGCATAGCTACAATACAACAACTTACCTATGAAAGGTCAACTTAAACTTTAATATTTCCAGAGCTGGTAAGGGAGTTGTGGTTTTAGTGGGACAGTAATTATGCCCATTATTTTCCACATTTAAACCTCTATGGAGTGTTTTCATAAATGTTAGTTTCAGCTAGAGAATATGGTGAAAACTCTTTCTGTATTGATACATTTGCTTCTTTGGTAGTTCAGGTGAACTGTGAGATTGGGTTATATTTCACCAGTCTTTTTGTTCATGTATGTGCTATTCCTTGGCGATCCAATGAATCCGAAAACATTATAACTGTGTTAATGTTACAGTTCCTAAGGGGACGGATGATGCTTGTGTGGCAGTGTGCATACCAGTGCTGTTTCTACAGTGTAGGAAAAGGAGCTATAACCAGATGGGATCAATCTCAGAGAAGAAATCGAATATCAAGCAGGTGGCAGATGAAACTGCCAGTATAAGAAAGTCCATGTGGTCAGACCTGCAAATATGCTGTGCTGGGGAGGTTGGACCTTCATTCCAGAACCCTGGGCACCTGTATTTCATCTTACATCTGCCTGAATTCAGCCTGGGTTCAGACTGCCCACAAAGTCCTCTGGTCCTCTTCTGTCCCTCCCAGTCTGCAGCAAAAGGATGGAGAGATCTTCAAAGGACAGTCATGGGTCCTTGTGACTGCTCGAAGTAACCACAAATAGCCTGCTTGGGAGGAGAAAAAGGAAAGAAGGTTTCTGCAGTGCTGGCCCTCAAGACACCCTTCTTGCTAACACTGCAGTCAGTCAGCAGTCTCAGATTTGAAAGTGTCCCATGCATCAGACTGCACTCAGAGCAGACAACACATCCAAAAGCTTTCTGGAGTCACGCCTGATGCTGACAGAGATTGCAGTACACCAAACTAAAAAACACTCTTGCTCGGAGGCAGGAGGATAAGGTGGAAAGTGTCCAAAATGAGGCTTTTGTTTGAAAGGAACAGTGTTTGCATTTCCATAACCACAATACTTGGAGTAATCTTCCCCAGCAGTAGGTGAAATATGCAAAGTGTCTTTAGGCATTCATGTGCATTGCTACTCAAAACCTGACTGGACACGTCCTGGGAAAACTGCTCTCAGTGACCCTTCTTGAGCAAGGGGGTTGGATTAGGCAATATCCAGAGGACCCTTACAAACTCGACCTTTCCGATCCCTAGTTTAGAAGCTTATGTAACGTATAGTGACAAAACACTATCTGCAACTTCAAAACTTTTGGAAAATGCTTTGAAAAACAGAGTAGATGAAGTGTCAGGTGGTCAGTATGATATTCCCACAGTCTAGATTTATGGCATCATATATTTGAAATCAGATTTCTTTATGTCTGCCTAACTGAAAGAATAGGTTCTGTCATGAAGAGCTCTACAAAAAGAAAAATTGCTTTCTATGGCTGAGAGCACATAATCTTCCAGTTCATTTCTAAAACTGGAATCTTGTATTGAAAAGAATATGAACTTCATGATTTTGCCTCTTTCTCAGTCTGAACAGGAGAATATTGTCCAGCATGCTCTAACACAAAAATTTGGAGAAGTCAGGATTGTACTAATCATTATTTCTTTAAGAAAAAAATGTATTGTAAAAAGATTAGCAGCCTATGGAGGAAACGAAAGATGTGCCAATATACAATTACCGTTCAATATTATTTATATGTATACTTCAGATTTACCCTTTCACTGTGGAACATGCAATTAATATTTCTCTTTCTCCCAGTAACTTGCTGTGTGATATTTATCATGTAACAACTTCACTGAGGTGAAAGCAACATAAGAGACCCTGCACATATTTCATGTCAGTGTATGGATTGTTGTACTATTATTTTTTACTGATGTCTAATTTAGAAGTTTATGTCACTTCATAGGCCTTCTGTAGGTGTCTTTAGTTGTTTTAATTGTCAGTACAAAGAAAAGGTGGTGTGGGAGTCCTGGGTTTGGTATGTGGGGTTTTTTTGTAGTAATATAACAAAATTGTGACATTAAATGAGAAAAAAGGTCAATCTGCTCCATTTGTAATATTTTTGAATGAAGATGCTCTTCAAAATCTTTGCACAACCTATCTGCATGCTATAAACTGTTTAATATTATCTAGCTCTTTTTTAAAGCCTTCCTACAGACTCATCAGGGGCCTGTTTTTCAGATAATCAGAATTTTCTCTCTTCTGTGACCATTTCCATTGAAACCTAAAAAAAGAAATACAGATAAGCAGTAAATAAAAATGAAAGAGACAGGAACTCGAGGTAGCTATCAGATCTCACGGCATAACATTCTTCTTTCTTACAAGTGACAACATTCATTATCATGACTGCTCAACCCTGAGACTCAATTAAGGCTTTCAAAGTGCTTTTAAATTATTGATTGAAAGGCAACAAGGAGCAACCAATAGTTGAATATGACTTTACACTGCAAAAGTAACAGTAATTGAACCTGAAACACAAAAATGGGTGTTTAAAAAGAGTATTTAATGGAGCAAGGGCTTGCCAAACAAGGAGGCACCCCCCAGTCTTGCAAATTATTGATTTTTCTTTCATTTTAAATGCTATTTATCCCCAGTTGTGTGAGTGACATACACAATTTTTGCTGTCAGGCAGTAATGAAGTTTCTGTTCAACACACTCTTTGATATGAGGAAGTCAATGGAACAGCATTTGTCAAAGGAAAATGAGATGCTACTAAATCCTTTGAGGCAGCATTTGACCTCCTCCCTACCCAACGAAAGTGAACAAAGGAACCTGGTCTAAGGAAATTGGAGGAGGGACTGGTGTTGGAAAAGTCTAGTGAACACACATGCCTGAAAAAACCCACCTTCTACTCTGGGTGTGATTTCAGTTAGCATTACTTTGGGGTTAAGGTCGGGAAATTCAGATTATTGGGTGCTCTGTTTATTTCTGATTTGGTAATCCCCTGATGATTATAAGAACACTTGTGCATATCCAGGACTTTCAATTATATTCTCTTTTAGAACACAATTTCCCTTGTTGCTTGATTCTCCATAAGCAAGCGTGGGTAGAGCCCTTCCCAAATCTTCGTTCGCGAAGCCGAGCCATGATGATGATTCTCCATTAGACAGGAATAGTGTTTTTTATCAGTAACGAATATCTGCTGCATATTCTTGTTTTAGGATTTGAGTTATCATATAGTTAAGATCAGGAATAGCCTGAAGCCTTTTGCATTATTTTATCATCAAAATAGATGCATTGTCTATAACTAAGTTGAGGTCTATGGGTTACATTTAAGAAATATAAAGTCTAAAACTCCAATTTTATTATTGGATTGTTCCCAGACTACAGAGTAAGGAGACGTGTTCATTCCAAAAAGGACTTTTAATGCATTTTCATTTCAGTGATCCTATGGCAAGAATAGAGTAAAGATTATTGATAGGAATGTTAGACATCAGGTCAGTTATTATTGGGTCGGAACCACTTAGTGGGATGTCCATGTGTGTGTGTGTAGGGGCAAGGGATGGGTCGAATCCCACAGGGGTGGGGTGGTGTCATATCCCTCATGGAGGCTCCTGAGTCCACACAGGGAAGTCCCAGAGCAGCTCGCAGTCACAAACAGCCCTGGAAAACTATAATAGCCCATAGCTCCTGGAGCCCCTGACCCAGCTTTGATTGGCAGGGACAGTGAGAACACGGCCCCTCGCCCTGGCCTGGGACCCCAGAGTGGCCGGGGGGTCAGAGGCTCCACCTGGGGGGTTTGGCCATAGAGACCAGAACAGATAAAACCAGAGGCTTTGGGGTGCCACATGTCATGGGCCTCCCACCTGGACGTGTGAGAGCTGGTCTGCCACAAGGTTCCAAGGGTAGCTGTATAATCTGTCTCTCCCTCTTTCTGCTTCTCTCCTCTGGCTCCCTCTGCCTTTCTTTCTTTGCTCCTTCCTTGGTGCTTTCGATGGCTTGGAGACAGAGGGAATGGATTTTGACTTATGTCATGGATTGATTTGATCTTGACTAAAGTGTTGTGGATTGATATGTGCTGGGCTGGTATTGTGGGGGAACATTTTGTCTAGCTTGTGTAGTGCCCTTTTTGAACCTTTGCCAAGTTCCCTTATTTTCTCTCCTAAATTAATAAAGATACCTCTTCGGAACAAGTCTGTGGATTGTTCTTTTGACATTATCTCAAGGTATTAAAGAACCCTATACATATATTTTAAAGTAAAACTCCTAGTTGAGCCCGTGAGATTGCAGCTCCTGGGGCTGGAGTGTTACAGGGAATATAGTTAATACTGGAAAAATCTAAATACACAAAAGCCTATTTTACTTCAAGATTCTTCAGAGTTTTCAGAGATAAATTTAGTTATTGCTACTATCTTCTAGCAGAAGAATTGTTACCCGAAGTTACAAGTTTAGGATTTTGGTTACATTTCAGCAATTCAAGAATCCTATAAAGGTCAAAAAAATCAGGAAAAGAATGAATTGAGGTTGGGAATTAGATTCTGTTTTACAGTGGGCTTTGATAACCCAGAGAGTAATAACATTAGTGCCAAGGGTACAGTTAAGGCTGAAGGTTGTAAAATAGAAAACATCAAACATCCGCTGTGCACTTTCTGAAAAGATAGAAAGAAAATAGGTATAAGATTAAGGACAAGACTTCAATCTTATGCATTTACATGAAGTATCTGTAGCTTAAATTCTGAGCTAGAGTTAGGGTTCAGGCTTTGAAACATGTAGCATAAAAAGCTGTATTTGTTGCTGGGTTAGTTAAAGCCTTTGGCATTGGAAAGAAAGCTCGTAAGTGCCAATAATATTTTTACATTACTGTATTATTTGATTTCCTAGGCATCTTGGCTGACTACTAAATAAAAGATGACAAGCGAGTGACTCATGCATTGGTCCCTATAGCTTACCAGCAAATTAGTAACTCTTCCCTTACCTGCCAGAAATAACACTCTTCAAGACAAATTTCACATGTGATTCTAGAGATAGATTACTCCATGGGGAATTCCCTAAAGGACAGCACGGGCAGGACTGCAAAAGACAGCAAGTCTGTGTCTTTCCGCCCAGTACAGTTCTCCAAAACCATCTCCTTAGCCTCTGCAGCCAGTTTCTCCTGCTTTCATTCCTGTGCACACAACACAACTTGCGTTGCTGTTACAAAAATGCCAACTCTTTATTTTGTTAACCTGGAGAGTAACAGTTCTCAAAGGAAATGCACACAGCTATGTGAAATTTAATACTGATGAAACTTTGCTACAAAAATAAGGTGCACTGTTTTAAATCTGCTCTAGGTCATGGGAAGCACTGAACATTTTGAAGGAAGAATCTTGGGGGGAAGTGTCTGAACAGTCCATCAGTTTAATATAATGGCACAAGTTGTGCGGAGATGCGATAGCCTGAAGTTATTCAATGGAAAGCATGCCCCTAGAATAAGGATGTGCCTGTTTAACTTGCTCTTTTGGTTTAATAGCATAGAGTACCTTCAGAAATGCCCCAAAACTCAGTTTCAGCAAAATCCCTGCTTGACTGAACAAGTTTGAGATGTCCTGAAGGGCTGAGGCAGTGAGGAGAGCTCTGGACTGAACAAATGTAAAGGGAAAAAGAGTAAAAAACCTAGACTCACAGCTCCAATGATTTAAATGTAGATGGAAGACACCGACGTAACTTAGAAAAAGGCTGATCCACTTCATAAGGGTCCTAAATGCTTTCATCCAAGGAAAAAAATTCTGGCATTTGTAATACAAAGGTCAACAAAAAACTAGCAAAATTCAGATGAATACATGAGGCGTTTTTCAGTGTGTGAGCCTCTTTCTGCTTTTCACAACTGAATGCAATATTGAAATCACATAGGTACAGTTGCAGCAAAGCTGCCCCAGTAGTGCTAGTTGCAAAAACACCACCATTTACAAATGCATTGTGCCCATAAATGAAATGCCCCATATTTAAAGCAAAATTTAACTTTTTCAGGATAAATACTCCATGAAATGTATCCTCAGATTCTGTTCCACCTCACTACAAATTATCTTTGTTGTGCTATACATGGGAAATGAGCAGCATTGTTCTTTGTCTGCATGCTTGAATTAAAAAGAGACAGAGACTGTTTTTCAGACAGCCACCCATTGCACTACTCCACTACCCTTTCTCATGGTGAACACTCTCTGGGCCACAAGTACAGGCTGTGTATTTAGTGCTACACCAAGACACTCTACAGAGGGAGATACCTCTAATTTTCCATGATACCAGACAGCACCTCTAACACAATTTAGTGATGGCAGTAGTGGTTACCCAGGCGGTTGACAGAGGGACTGTATTTTTCAGCCTCTTGGAAGTTAGTCTCAAAATGCTACATTTGCATGAGATGGAAATTTTTTATTGTCGGATGACTGTAGGCTGTTGGTACCATATGTGACAAAAGTTGGTTCAATCAGTTTCTGTCACACTGAATCTTCTGCTTTGGTTAGCACAGCAGCAGAAATGCCGAGGGCCAAAGAGTTATGGAGTAAGCACACACATGCCTAGAACCCAGGCTGTAGCTCTTCAGTACCAAAACTGAGCTTCTCTGAGGGAGCAAGATGAAGACACTTCCTTTGTCAGATCCCACAGGATAGAGGTTCTACAACTCACTAGAGTATTATGATGGTATAAGGCATTAATTTGAGCTATTTGTGCATGGATTTTACAATGCATTTGCAGGTGTCCATATTCAAAAATAAGAACAATTATCTTAGTTCTGTGAATGTGCTGCCAGAGCTGTTTCCTTTAATCCTTCATTGCCCGTATATGTGGCTAGATGGTTACCTAGCTTTGTGGATAAGCAGGATGGGAAAAATCTGTTTGTATGTATTGCATACCTAACAAGCAAAATAAGCACATTTTTATGATTTAGTAATAGGCTGAGCAGTCAGTTTTGCACTCATCTGAAACCTTCAGAATAGCTGAGCAAGGTGTCTAGCTCTCTAGACCATTTTATGCATGATGAAAACAGCAAAACAACCACCTGGTTGCAGCTGTCTGCATGTCAGTGTGGAAAGTTCACTTCCATTTTAGGATCAATAGAGGCTTTAAGCACCTAGCTCAGGATTTTTGAGATAAACTGAGAAGATTAAATAACCAAAATATATTTTAACTCTTTTTTTCTAAATGGAGGAGATATTTTGCAGCCTTCAATAGTAGAGCTGCACTACCACCCACTTATGGGGTCTGTAGTCACCCAACAGAGGATTCTCCAGAGAAACATTTCCATTGCCCTTGTGGCAGCTCCCATTTCACTCTACATCACAGAGGAGGTATGTATTCATGAGGTTCCCCCTGCATCTCTCCCTGGTGTGCCATTTATCTGGGACAATATCTGCCTGGCACAAAAAGGAATTCTGAATATCATTACAGACATTCTGAAACATCTGCTAAATAACATAAGGCCTCAATGATAGCATATTTCCATATGCAGACACAAAAGAGTCAACTATACGTATCCATTTTTACCTACTCAGCTACTTATAGCTCTTTTTTCCTCACCTCTGCTTGCCCTCTTTTTCCTGCTTTTCATTTGCTATTCCATCCTGTTGCCTTCCTTCCTTTTTCCACCTCTGCAGCCTGGGTAGCACTTCTTTTGGCTCCATTCAACACACTCTCCATTGAGAATATCTCTGATTTCTTAATTTGTAGCTGCAAACAACCCCAATTCACATATTATATGTTGATTGTCTTGAGAATTAAGTCCATTCTTAAACTCTCCTTAATTTCCAACTTTGCTGTAATTAAAGGTATTCATAATATAAATGCTATTCCAACCATGTTACTTATTAAATATTTTTCTTCCACCTATTATTTTACTTCCACTATTATTCTGTGGCAGAATGTGTACAACTTTAATGTAATTTATTCAAAAGCTAGCTTAATCTGATCTATTTCACTCATGAAAACCCTCAGTTTTCAGGCAAATTAATTATTGGCTGTGAAGTTCTCTCTTGAATATATTCCCTAATAATGCTAGATAACTCTCTTGAAGCTGTTCCAACTCTGTCTTTATTCTCACTCTTTGGAGTTCAACTTTCTACTCTGCATGCAATCTATTTTTTCTGTTGCTGATACTCATTGGTGACAACTGAGGGTCACAGAAGATAGACTGACCTTCTCAATATTACTCCTTGAATTACCTTTCTGTACATGAACAATATTATATCAAAGTTTACCCAATGCCTTACTTGCCTGGTTTTCTTCTGATCATAGGGAAAAGGCAGAGACCAAAACCTGTGTCATCTTCATGTGAGAGATGCAGCCACCAGGTTCATGGGAAATCCTATCCTACAGACTTCTCCTCCTAGCTCCCGGCCCCTAAGTTCCCAGCCTAGACACAAAAGTAACCCACCTTCAGCTAGTTCAGCTAGTCCTGTTCCAGGGGAAGAGCAGAGGTTGGCCATGAGGCGCTTCAGGCAGACATGGGATAAGAACTTCAGCCTCCTGTTTCCAACAGAAATTATTGCTACCCTGTTAAATGCCAGTGGGGGCTGTTTCTCTTCTTTACAACTGTGTTTTGTAAAACAGCCTTGGCTGCTACTGGTTGCAGAGGGATTGCAGTCCTATCAGTGTGTTTCACATCACTTTGAAGATACATTGTGAGAACGTGTTTCCCAGGAGTTGAAAAATGACACTTTTTTTTTTTAAACTCCAGTTCAGATGTAACTGGAACCTTATGAGATCAAAAGAGACCATAATCTACCTTGGTTAAAAGAGACCTAAAAACATGGTACAGTTAAGCTGAGTTTCAGGAATAACGTGGGGTGTTTCAAAAATTGTTCTTCGATGCTTATTTGCATGCAGCAAAGGAAAAAACAAACAATAAAACAAAACACCAACAGCAAACCCAAAACTCAGCTCTTTCCCAGTTATCAATCTGTCATACTGTCTTAGGATACTTGCTTGCAGGAAATTGCCACCTGTCCTGTTCAAGCTCTCTTCTCCTCACTGCAAGGGACCACTGTTTTGAACATTATTCTGCAAAGCAAGCAGAGTTTACAGGTATTTTTATAGTACTTAAACAAGCAAAAGAAAATTCCTCTCTGAGCTGTATCTTAAATTAAGGAGATACCCCAGAAATTTCTAACTTCCTTTATTAAAGAAGAATAGTATTTTACCATATAGAACAATGAGGAATGATGTGATTAACTGTGTTTATTTCAATTCAATAGAAAAATACTTCCATAATCACAGAGCAGGAAATCATTTATAATTGTAATAGCTATAGAAACAACAGATGTAAAATTAGACACAAGTTTCCAGCAGAGCATAAACCCAGTAATCTGGGAATTTACCAGCTACAGGAGACACTTGTTAAAACTTTCATGTATTGCTATGACATACCGTAATCACTTTGAGAAGAACAGTATCTCAAGACAAATAATTACTTGCACTGCAAGTAGTTTTAGGCTATTGAAACTAGCAAGGAGAATTACATGGGTGCTGAGTGCAACCTGGTGACACACAGGTTCATCACTAGGCATGAGGAGCTCCATGGCATGAATGACCTTATGGCCATGAGTTCTCACTACTCAAAGAGACTGATGACAGGAGGTTTGGGGAGCATCACTCACATCAGATTTTAACGTGTGTTGGTGGTATGAAAACACCTGAACAGTCAGCTTTTGTAACTATATGTTTGTAACAACAGTGTTGAATTATCTCTATGTATTTTGTTCAGCTCATAGAGAAGAATGTTTTCCATACATGTGCCATTAATAAGCTTTGTCTGGAAGTGCATTATTGGGTTTCATACCATGCAGTCATTCTAAGACATGCTCTACAAGCATGCTGATGTTTGTGATTAGGTCTTTAATGCTTAATTACATGACAGCCATCGGACAGTGGCTGAAGCAACTGGACAGCGTTGTGGTCAAAGTCTTGACTCAGCAGTGTGGGGTTAATTGGGTAGGACTATAAAAGATTTGAGTCTGATAAAGCATCACACTTCAAATGCATACTTTTTTTTCTTTTAGGTGGCAGTTCAACAAGGTTGGCTGCAATAACTTCTCTTAATTCTTTTCTGGAAAGGAAAAGACTCATGTGAGCTAGGCACTGTATCAGCTGAGTATCAGGCTACGTGGACCCCACCTCAAATGCATTTAACCACAGAAAGCAAACAAAAGCACACAGTGCCAGAAGTAACAATCCATGAAACTTACCTCAAAGAAGCAGGCAATGCACTGCCACATGCAAACTTGCTGTCACCCTCGGGAGTCCAACATCCCCTGCCACCTGTGTGGGCTAGGACGGTTGCTGCCTACAAGAACTCTTTCCAGAGATCAGTTTCTGGGAGACTTGATACAGCATATGTAAATGAAAACGTTTAGATTATATACATGGATAGAGTACAGAGAGATATTCCCTCAGGAATCTTCATTTGTCTGTGTATATGAAGAATCTTAAACTCCTCAGAGAAAACGTAAGAAGCAGTGCAAGATAATCCTTGTAAGCATTAGTGGGAGAAGTGGAGTCCCATTGCCCCTGTTTCTGTTAGAACCCAATAACATCATCTCATGTCAGAATATTCTTTGATTACTTACACTTAGTTCCGTATTGTAATATAACAACATAACACTTGGAATATTCAATCTTTTTTTTTTCCCTAGACACCTTTTTTTTTTCCCTAGACTCATTTGAGCTGACTTAAATTCAATGCTTACTTTTCTGTCTCTGCAAGGAAAACTTGATGTCTTTTTTAATGGATTCACTACACTAACTCCAGTAATATGTTTAAGCAAGCTGTCAAAGGGCAGAGAGGTGTCAGATTTATCAATGCAGTAGGGACCAGATTCAAGGACTCTTTTCTTTAATAAAATTATACTAAAAGTATGGAATAAATCACTAGTGGAGTAACTGTTTTAATCCGAGCTAAGGGTTACTAAACAGGGTGTCGGTAGGTAGTGATAAACTAAAACTTGATTTTGTGTTAGTATTACCTACAGAAAAAAACTCAGAAAAGTGAATCATTGAGATTTCTGAGTCTTATTGAGCTCATTCACTAATCCTGGCTGCCTGCTTGCCTGCAGTGAGAAATGTAATCCCCAGGAGATAGGATCTGGTCACAGTTTATGTGCATTTCTATATATTCACTTCCTCTAGGAGAAACAAAAGTAATATAACTACCCCAAAATGAGCTGAGAGTGTTCCTGCAATAGAATAATCAGTAAGTGTAGTTTAATTCTACTTCCAGTCTGGTTTTACTTACTATCCAATTCAGATGATATCTCCTGTGGGGAAAAAAACCCAAAAACTTGGTGTCCTTGGCAGGTCTATTGGAATGAGACACCATTAGAGACAACTTCTTCCCCTCCAGCTCACCAAAATGTGGTTATTTCTCTGGAGCCACAGAGCATATTCTGCCCCTGCCACCTCCATTTCCAAGGAAAACAGAAATATGTTTAAAAAAAAAAATGAAATAAAAGCACATTACCACCTGAAATCAGGTGTGTTTTATAGGATTCTACAGAATGAGCATGTTTGACATACTCATCCAAAATTGACAAGTTTAGCAAGAAAGCAAACTAAAAAAAGAGCGGGAAACAAAACTGTGAAAGAAAGACAGGCACATCTTCAGTTCTCTTTCTGAAGTACAAATAACTGAAGTTGTTTGTGATTGCAGACAAGAAAACATACTTGTTTCTTTTCTTACTTAATTAAAATTATCAAATTTTAAATAAAACAAAATTACTACTAAACAGTTGGAAACCAGTGTATTGTATTTTAACAGCCTAGTCAGTCTGTGTGCTTAATATTTCTCAAGAATAACTACATTACACTGTTATTGGCAATGGAGGGATACCTTTGTAGGAAGCCTACAATTATCATTTCTCAAGCTAATCTTGTGTGAACTCATTGTATTTCAAAGAGAAAACTTCACTCTTCAGATTAATCAGTGGGTTCAAGGAAAAACCACAGATTTTGACAAGGAAAAAGAAAAAAAGTTTGCTGTACACCGAAGAAGAAGGGAGTCAAATCAGACAAAAAGAAAAGAAGAAAAATCACCTTTGATTTGTCCTTTATTTTGACAGTAGAATTTTGACAGGAAGTTCCTGAGTCCTGACAATATAGTTCAGCCAGAAAGCAATGATTTTTTTTGCTTTACTAGCAAAATACTTGTGAATGGCTCATCTGAAAAGACACATTCCCATAAAAAAGGTCAGGGTTGTAAGAATTACAGTTTCTGCCCCCTCTAAAACTCAAAGAAGTGTCAATGCTTGGCCTTTTGTCCAAAAGTATATTAGGTACCATTGCAACAATTTTATGGCATGTATGAACTGAATTACAGCCTCTAGTAATCTTCCTTTTTCAATTACTGGTGTAGATTTAGCAAGGATAGATCACATTTAAGCTCAGTGTTCTGCAAAGGCAGGCTACAGTTATTACAAGACTGACTTGCTGTGCTAGTATATTACAGTAAAATAATTCATTGGAGTTAAATGTTTCTCTGTTTCTCTTAGTAAACAGTATCAGTAAACTACTAATTCTGGATAATTCCACTCATGGCAACAAAATTTTGACTTGCTCAAAGACTCCCTCCCTTACATAGATACATATGTAGTTTTAAAAAGTCATGATTTGTTCCCAATCCTCTTTTACATAATGAGACGAGGCTTGCTCTGGGTGATTTTTCGGGACTAACAGATTCTGACATTCTAATATCCTGAAACTGTAAAATTTTACATGCTTACATTCATCGTAGTCTTGCTTAATTTCATCCCATTCATTTTGAATGGGCACAGTTTGAATCACTCTTCCTGTATTATGGTGTTTATAATTTGCAAACACTTGGTCCTCTTTCCTTCTACTTGGTGTGGGCTTATATTAAAGTGTCTTACCACGCCACTAAAACAGAATGATTTTGTTGCTCCTCTCCAAAAACAAAACACCTTCAACTTATTGAAATAATTCTTGTGTTAATCTAATTAATATTATTCTCTAGGTGGGGACTAGGCTCAGACATGTGAAAGAAAAAAAGTAATTTTCATGGGCAATGAAAAAAGTGTTTCTGGGAAAGTAAGCAATTTCTCCTTGCCTGCAATTCTGATACACTCTTTGACATCTTTCCTGGATCACCAAAGATGCCAAATATTTCCATTCTTCTGAATTTTGAAGTTTTCATTGTGACTTCACTTAAAGTATTCAGCAGAGGTGTTTTTCTAATTTTGTCACACTTCTGTAGCACAAAAGATTGTGACTTCTTGTCACATTAAGACCCATAGTGTAAAGAGTTTCCCTTGGAAGATGCTATTTTGCAGTGAATGTATATATTGGCAGCATTTACACTGGTATTACAAAAGTGTGGTTTGGATAAAGTTTAGTAAAACAGTTTTTTCTTATCTAGGTTTATTTTTCCCTCAATTCTATTTCACAAAAGTGTTATCTAAGCCTTAAAATAAAAACACAGCCAACTGCAAAAGAGAAACAAAAGGTAATGATACCCTTTCAAAATACCTTTTTAAAAAAAAAATAAATAAATTCTCGGTATGTGTGATTTTTTTAATGACAGATCCCTTTTTCATTCCTGACTATCCCAAAAGGAGGAACAGCTCTGAGAACAGCAAACTAATTTTACAGTGCTCGAAGGTGAGAACTTCCCTCCACATTTCATCTGACCTCTAGCAGGTTATTTCTATCAAAGATTGCCACTCAGTCTTCCTTAATTCTAGTGCACAGCAGCCAGAACACTGCGGTTCACTGGGAAGGTCCAGCCATCCCATTGTGCCAATGAAATGGAAGGGACTGCACTCACTTGTATGCACAAAAATCCTGGTGTGAAGGGCAGAGAGAACAAACAGCATCAAAAGCTTGTGCCATTCTCCCTCGTTGAAATCCCCCATCCCTTTAAAGCTTCTCAGGGTGGTATGAAGGCATAACTAAGGGGTAGCTGGCAGCTCCGCTACAGCACATCAAGTGGGGAGTGAGAAGACAGAAGAGCAGTCAGATCTGTAAACAGTGTGTTTATAGTTCTTGAGATGCAAAAATCAGTTATAAAACTTGTCCAGTTCAAAATCTAGCAGAGGACAGTAATGAACATCTTCAACACTGAACCACTAAATTAAATATGACATTAATAGGAACCCTTTAATGTATTTCAGATCTGCTTTGATAGCAATTTTAATTAGATTGTTGATGTGCTGCTGACAGCATCAGAAAACCAAGGCTTGAAATATAGAACCCTATGTTGCTGGATCCCAATTTGCATGCATAATTAATAAGCCTCTCTCTAGACACCTCTTGTAGGAGTGTAATTTGATTCACGTGTTGGTCATGTGGGTGTTCACTGTCGACTCTGAACTGCGACTTGAGTACAAGGGCCTTTTCCTCTGGTGGGCTCCAGTGGTGCAGTGCTGCGACTGCTGTGACAGTCTCTCCCTGATTATGGGGCTAAGGTAACTGTCCTGATTTAAAAGTCTATTGTTTGTCACCGCATGTGTAGACAAGGAGGTGAGATATTAATGGCAAGAAGGTGAAAGGTTGCAAATACCTCTCATAAGCAATCAAAATTTCAGCAGAACTAAAACCTTCTATGAGAAATAGTATCCCACCCAAATTTTTTATTTCATGTGTAGGAGGCCATTCTTCCTCTAACTTTCTAGAGAACTAAAGAAGTTAAAGGTCAGACTCTTTTGAACTCAGAGGAAGGAAGGAGAGAAATTCTTCTATGACTGCATTACATGAATACTTTTGAATGGCTTTGAAATGTAGGAAAAATAAAACTTAAAAGGCTTAATACCTCAAAAGGGAAACCATACCATAACCTCATCGTTTCAAGTATATGTTTAGTCACTAACCCTTTTGAAATACGCACATGTATTACAACTTACCATGTAACATTTGTCTATCAAAAAGTTTTGAAGTCAGCCTGTCTGCAAAAGCTGAGGCATTGAACAGACAGAATTTGCACCACCATCCTGTTACCGAGAAAGTTCTGGTACTGCCAGTCCAATGGCTTTTGCTACAAAGCCCCACTACTGCAATAGGCGTGATTTAAGGAACTCTATCTTCTTTCACACACACATAGGAGAGCAAAGATCAGCTCAGTAATAAATAAGAATGAGATTCAAAATAAAATGAGTAATTTGAAAGAGTCTTTATACCTTCAGTGATGTACCTTGTACTTGTCATCCAGCCTCCTGAAAGGTTCAGTAGGAATTATGAGCAAAGACATTTGGAGAATAAATCCTTCCGTGAAGTGGAAGTATTAAAAAAATGTTCTGAATGCTATTTCATTAGAAAGATTGATGAAAATATGGCACGTTCCATTCATTCAAATGAGAATCAAGTTCATATCAAATTCAATAAAAGTAGTAAGCACGTCAAAGTTCCCTCTAATATTGTCTTATGGAATGTAGTGGATAAAATGTCCAAAATCAGTAGCAACACAGAGAAGCATGTGTGGAAAATTCCATTAAAACTGTCTCATAACACGGAAACACAGGCACAGAGAATCAAAATGCTGGAAATGAGTGACAATGTAAAAAAGTTGTTGACTTCTTTTTAAACTCAACTCTTAAGTTGTGGAATTCCTTGTCATAATATACAAAGAACTAGTTAGGATTCAGATAAATGAATTGGGCTTTTGTAGTTACTATATCCTTTAAGTCACATGACATAAATCAGAATGTCATTCCATATGTACGGAAAGGGGAAAAAGCAGAATATATATGAAATCAAATGTAGTCTGTACAATTTAGAGATCTGAGCGATTCTATTGCTCCTTGCTCTTCAGTAAGGTCCACAGCTTGTAACAGTCTCTTTCTCCTACAATCCTGCATTCCGTGGTTGTTTTTATACTGTTTAGTGTTTCATTTCAGGCCTGGAGGGCAATTATGAAGAAAATACCCACTTCAGCTCCAGAATCTACGCAGCTCCTTCAGTGACTTCTTTGGTAGTTTAAATTTTAGGCTTTGGTGAGGTTTGTTGCTCTTTAGGCCTTCCTTAACAACAGGGGTCAAAAACTAAGGCAGTATTCCATCCTATTTCCCTTATGTAATCAGGTGCATATAAGCTGGGTGAGGGGGGAGGTCCCCTCTCTCTGGGGCTCCAGCGTTCCTCCCGCTCACAGCTCTGGGACAGCAGCTCTCAGGGTTTGGGCCTCGCTGATCTCTGTGGGCTGAGCCCTGAGCCGGGAGCTCTGTCCGAGTCGTGTCAGAGGGAAGGGATTTGCTGTTCGCAAGGGAAGTGGTGAGATTTCATTGTATTAGTTATTTTGTTCAGCCATTCCCTGAGTTCCGATTGTGTATATCTGTTGTGTTTTTACCCCTTTTTGTCCTTTTTTCCCCCTTTCCTTCTCCCCTTTCCCTGCTGGGGTTGGTTGGGGTTTCCTTGGGGTCCCTACTCACATGTATATGGTGTTTAATTGTATATGATTACATATATGTAGAAATATATTTTTGCTGCAATTTTCCTCTGCTACTTTTTTTTTTCCTTTCTCTTTCTTCATTTTCAAGAGGGGGGAAAGGCTGTTTCGGGCTGCTCAGGGCTTGACTGGGAGCCAACCCAAACTTTTACAACTGGTGACACCAAGAACCTGTCCATTTTTATAGAGAGCATTTGACAGCACTTTGCTGTGGCTATGCATCTGTTATCCTAAGTTCCTCTATCACGTAAACAGACCGCAGATGATCTGAAAATGCATGATGAGGGAGGGTCTTCAGAGCAGAGGGCAGTGGGATCCAGTGAGATGAAGTCCTTGGCACCCTACAGGCAGCAGGTTAAACACATCCGTAGTGGGTTAAGAAAAGTAACAATCTTTTGGAGTGCATTGGGGCAGGAGCTCCAGCTTTTTTAAATCCCACATCAAAGATCCCACGTAGAAAAGACAATACTATCCTCTTGTTAGCAACTTACCAGGTACCACAAGTCTGGCTATTTTGTCTATTCACCACTCTCATCTACTTTTCTTTCTTCCCTGTTCATTGCCTTTTCTGTTGCTCATTAGCACATGCCTCTGCCAGAAGTCCTCCTCTTTCTGATTTTCTTGCTCCTTTTCCACTCACTGTAGTTCTGAAGAGGATGCAGAGATGAAGGAAATGTGTGATGTACACAGGTCACAGTACTGTGACCCTCAGAAAGACAGGGAGGGTAGTTGTTCACTTCAAGAGGAGAGCAGTAATTATTATGTTGTGAGTAAAAATTAAGTGAGGACTTGAATTGCCTTGTAATCATTAAGATTAAAGAACTCGTGCTCAGCAATTGATATTTTCTTTGGTTAAAACCCCAGATCCTCCATTTAAGTGTTCTTGTCTTATCTCTTATCTTTCCCAATCTCTCCCATTTGAATTTTCCTGACCTCACGTGTGTTGGATAAATAAAAAATCTACATGAAGTGCATTTTAAGCCCAACTAAATATCACCTGAATGACTGAATGGAGTAAGTGGTGTGAGATTATCAAACTAGCAGCAGAAATCAACATTCACTTAAAAGCTGTGTATATTTTTCTATTGATGCAATTTACTTGAACACTAAGATCCAGATTTTGACCTGCATCTCAGCCTGAAGGAGGAATTGGTGGCATACAGCAACACAGCATGGGAGAATATTGCATAAATACTTACATTATTGAAATGAAGTATTTTAGATCTGAAACAATCTGTCAACAATATTTTTTAAAAGACAGGAAACTGAAACATCCGGCTGCCACACCAGCTTTTTCAGTGCATAACTTGGTTGTCTAAACTAGAACTTCATTACTATTTGATTTGCTTTATTTGATTTAAATGATAGAATTTCCATGTAAGGGGTAACCTATATCAGTGTTTCAGAAGATTTTTGCACCTCTTGCACCTCCTTATTCCTGGAAGGATTTCCCTCTCTGGACTGTCTTCACTGTATAATTTGAATTAGTCTTATCAGCAGCTGAAGGAACAGGTGACAGCAAGGCAAATGATGAGGCAAGAGCACCTGACCAATGCTGAAAAAGGTTGGACTGTATTAATCTCAATAGGTAAAATGACTCACAGCCTTGGGGACTGGCACAGGAGTGTTAATCCCAAAAAAACCAGTTCACAGCTGTGTGTGAGCATGTTGTTAAAAAGCAAGGATAAGAGCACTTTCCATATCTGGAGGAGAATGAGGATGACAATGTGAATAACTGGAAGAGGCTTTCATAGCCTGCAGATATAAACCAAGGATTTCAGAGGAACGAGGATGTAAAACAGCACAGTTTACACAGTTTTCACAGACCTGGACAGCCCCCTGCAAAAAGCTCAGCCATCATCCCCGTCAGTGACAGTCCTATTTGCTCACAGATACTTCTATAAAGAGGACTGAAAATTCACCTAAGTCAGAAGAAGACCTCCACCACTCAGCTAATTTTCTTATCAAGTGCTCATGTGCTATAAACTATATACCAATAATGTTTCCTGAAGAAATACAACAGTAGGTGGTACTTGTTTGTGGGAGTTGAACTTGTATTTTTAGTTTAGCTGCATCAATTTTGGATCATTTGCAGTAAAAAAGGAAAAGTATTTACATTTTGCATCTAGCATAGGATCTAATAATTAAACTTTTGCCAGAAGATGAATACCTGTTGATCAATATATAAATATTTATATACATCAAGGCATGTTTGTGTAAGCTGTTTTGTCACATTGACATCATTAGAGGAGTCTATAAAAACCCCTGAGCTAAGAAATATCTATCTTCTATACATGCTGCAAACCTGTGCAAAAAATCCTAGACTTTCCAGTTAATTATGGTGAATTATGAGCATTTCACGTCTGAAAAATGTGCTGCAAGCTAAACTGTTACATAAAAATGTGCATCAAAACAATCCATTTTCTTCTGACCAGTATTAGCATATTGGTAAATATAATGCCCAAGATTTCAAGCAACAGAGAACCATAAATAAAGATGCAAACTGTGTGTGTGGCCCTGAGTAAATTTTTCTTTTCAAGTAACAGTCTTTTGATATGAGGTATAATGATAAATGAGTATATCCTTTTAATGTATGTTCAATGCAGGTTCCAATGGAAGGTGATGTTAAAAAAGCTTCAAAAATCCCATTAGTTATGAGTACCTACAAACAATTGTATATATGAGTTTGAAGCTTTAACAAAGGAGAAAGATTAAATAAAGCCTGTCATTGGCCACTCCCCTAGCCTAGGTACTGACTGATCCATTACAGCCAATAAAGCACTGAGACCGAAAAATAACCTTCAGTTGGATGAATTCCTCCTGCATCTTCATTTCTTCTTTATACATACCTTGCACTCCCTAGTGGGCTCCTGCCCACAGTGAGGGCATCCTGGTTTGAAGTTTCTATTTCCTCACACTGCAGTCTTGTACAAAACCAGTGAGAGAGAGGGCAAATCATCATATTGGGTTGATGGCAGCTCAGCAAACAAGAAAATCCAGTTTTCTGGATTTTTCTGGCAAAGTGGGCATCCCAGTGGAGCCCCAAGGGTCAGTATCAGACCATGCTTTCATCACTGTTTGCATTTGCTTACAAAAATAAATGAACGGGAAAAATTGGGCAGTGATTGTCTCTATCCATGCATGCAGTCAGTAGTAGGCAGAGAACAGTAAGTTAAACAAATACATAGCTTATAATCTCTACTCTTTGCCCTAGGATAAGTTTTACAGAAGATTTTGGTTGATAGAGTATATGTACGCTGGAATAAACTGTCCATTTTGATAACATATTTCTTTTGAGCATCTCAGAGGAACCTACAGATATTGATTAAACTTCGTAACACCCTAAAGTATCTCAGATTTCTGGTCTTATGTAACAGAAGAGTAGCTGAAGGGCAGAGAGAAGTTTTGCCTAAGGTCATAAAATGAGACATTGACAGGATTAGAAATAGGACTCAGGAATGCTGGTGTGAGTCTTGCTTAAATACAGGGCCTCTCAAGAGCAAAAGCACATATACTGCAACCATGGTTTACATTTCTGAAAGCTTTTGTCTATAAAATATACCATAACAACTGACAGAATGCAGGAGAAAATGTGCAGTATAATGCAGAGACATTTTATGAGATTGTGAGAGAGTTTCCAGCCCAGTTGTTTTTATTTCTTTTAAATAAGAGGGAAACATCAGAACAGAAAAAGTAAAAGAAAAACCATCAAGAAGTTCTGTTCCAGCAGAAAAATGACAGCAAGAGTTGGGAAAGGGCATGTCACTTTCATCTGCCACAATTTTTCTTTTTATTTGCCAAACACCACACCTAGGAAAACATGAATGATATGAAGATATCTGTCTTCCATTCATGATAAAATTACTTTTGGCAATTTCCACCTAAACTCCTAGAGCTGGTTGAAATATTTTCACTGAAGAAGTTGAAAATGTTTGCAGAATATTTTTATACCTGAAGAGAGACCTAAAGGGAATGTACTGCTTTTCCCTCGTCCCTTATGCCATTTCCCCCTTCTCTCTCCCCTTTCTACTTGCAAGTTGGATGAGATAAAATGGACAAAGAAAGTGAGGAAAAAGAAAACTAAACAGATTTGGGTAAAAGAGGGGCACAGGATTTTGAACATTATAACAAGCAGTCAGAAAAAAAAAAAAGTAAAAAAAAAAAAAAAAAGTCCAGAAATTAATGTCTTAAAACACTATTTTTCATTGCATTTATACCTAAACATGACAAAAAGTGTCAGACTATATTAATCTTAAGCAGAAAATGTAAATCGGTAATGTTACAAGTTTTCTTTTTCTTCCTATACAATATTTCCAGAATATTATTCGAATAAAACAATAGTACAGTAAAATTGTTGCTATTACACCCTTCATTATGATGACAGGGCATTATTCTCTTCTTAAATTTAGAAGTAAACTTCTACCCTAAAATATATATTAAAGCTTATGAATTGAGAGAAGTTCTACCAATGTTTCCAAGTTTTTGAAAATGATGAATGTGATTCACCACTCCATTAAACCTCTACAACAAAGTGATGAATTGGACCCGGTGTTTTAAATCGGCCACTCTTTCTGGAAGCTGCAAGCAACATGTGCAGCTTGGGTAAGTCCAGTAAGTGACTTCCGTTAGTTTTAGGACAGCCCAGGCTGCAGCCACCTGTGAGGCTGGATGCTGCCTTTATGAGGAACTGAATCCTGCAGGGGTCTTGCCATATCTCTTGCTGAACATCAGCTGGAGTCAGTGTTCTACTTCCTTCACTGCTTTCCAGTTATGCTTAGGATATTAAATAAAGCAAAGTGCAGTGGATCTGCAGTGCCGTATTATGTTTAAGGCTTCTCAGGGATGGTGCAGGCAATCAGGACTTAAAGGCTAATGGGACACAGTGACACCTTGCTCCCTTCTTGTATTTTCATGCCCAGTTCCATTATTTGTGTTGTTTTCTATTCAAGCTTGCACGAAAGCACTGCAAAAACAATTACCTCTTCATCTTACCCCTACTGGAATGCAAAAAATAATTTGGTTTGCATTATTTATTTATTGTATCACTTGTGATAAATTTTTGACAACCACCAAGAGAGACTAGAGATTGGAGCACATATGTAGGATCAAAGACTGGGACAGTTGGGTTTGCTTACACTGGAGAAGAGAAGACAAAGGGAAGTCTAAAGGGAAGGATAGGGAGACAAAGGGAAGTCCCCTAAAGGGGAGGATATGGAGAGTCAGACTTCTCACAGAAGAGGTGACAGTGACAAGTTTCAGGGAAATTTCAATTTGATTCGAGGGAAAAGTTCACAGTGAGGGTGGTTCAGTGCAAGAACAGGTTGCCCAGAGAGTCTGGATATCTCTATCCTTGAGACTTTCAGATTTTGACTGGGAATAGCTCTGTGCAACCTACTTTGACATTGAAATTAACCCTACTTTGACCAGGGGCTGGACAAGATTACCAACAAAGAGCTCCTTCAATGCAGATTATAATTACTCCATGGGAATGCACCCAAGCATCATTCTGAACCTGAAAATCAGTAAAGGGAAATACTCCTTTAAAGTATGTTTTCTGTTACACCATGAGTATAATGTCTTGCAAAGAGCACAGTAGTTAGAGAAGTTATTTTGTAAAGTGTTAGGAGGAGCAATAAAGATTTTATAACTTCTGCATCTACTAAGCCCAAGCATTACCTGTATAGCTTTCAAAAGAGAGATTCACAAAGCAAGCTCATTACCAATTTGAAGCTTCCCTAGACTACCATCACCTTTTGTTTCTAATCAACATAAGAAGCTTATCAAAATTTATCAGTAAAATGGGTAGTGAATCCCCATGCTATGTATAATGCAAGCAGGGGTTAATTAGAAAAGGAAAAGGTGAAGTTGCAAAACTGTCCTTAAAGAAATTCACATCCTTGACTCTGTAAATGAGGGCTTTGGAAGCATCACCTGCAGTTTTGACTATCAGTTAAGCTGTACACTGCTTTTCAATTATTGCAGAACTCATTGTCAGAAAGGTTTGGAAGTCAGTGCTCTGCAAGACTTTTATAAGAAAGAATATTTTAGAATTGTGCTGGCTAGAAATAACATTGGGATTTGGATAACTGAGCAACCATCTGTCCCGTACTGTTAACATAAACATGCCAAGGGGAATCCACCACAGCCTTTATCTGGATGTTACTTCAAGTTCTCATAGTGAAAGATTTATTCTGCTCAAGGATTCTTATTGCAATTGTTGGTATTATTCCTGTAGCCAGGAGGAGACAGGAGGTATAGGATATCGACAGGGAATAATCGGAATATGAGTAAACTCAGGAAAACAGGGCATTAACTGCAGGTGGATAATGAGAATGAGATAAACTGAAGTCTTTGGCAGGGAATTCTGTTAGAATTACTACTTTATATTATTCTTAATCTTAACTAACTTCCAAATGACAGCCACTGCAGCACAAACTATCCTACTCTCAGGTGAAAAACTCCTTGACTCTAAATGCATGAGAAAGTAAGATTCAGTAAGTAATTTTCCAGCTCTAAATGTAGGATTCAGACACTCCTTTCCTTCATTATACATTAAGCTTCTCTGTTGTACTAGCTAGGATATAAACAGGAATGTCAACCCAGCTCAGGCGTTTATGTAAAATGATTTATAGGGTGGAATTGGTCAGGACTATTATCAGAAGAAGCCTCAGAGACCTTCTCAGGCCCACTAGAAATATATAAAATTGGGTGGCCCCGAGGGTATACATAACCTTATGTGGCCTAGTGCGTATGATGCTTCTCACCGACATTATCCTACATTAACACAAATCCATAAATATGCATTCATGATATGAACTCATTGGTTACATTACTGCTTATTTAGGGCTGTTTATGAAAAAAGGAAGGTCCCCAGTTAGACTGAAATGGCCTCTAGGAGTTCCTTATTGCTTTCTCTGCTACAGAGCAAACAGGGTGAGACTTCATTGCATCTGTAATACCCCTCAGGGGTCAGTAAAAGTCGGGGGAATGTATGAACTCACTTCGTTGGCTGAGTGCTCGTTCTTCTGGGTTAAGGACAGAAAACTATGGCCAGTAACTCATAGGTTGGTTAGAGCTTTCCATACCCATTCAAGCTGGAGGTAAGGTTTCAACTTGGGAGCAATTTCAGTGGGAGGTTTCCTTACCTGTAGCAACACATACAACCTGAATACCATATTGTGGGTCTTTCCAGCAGTTCTACTTATTCACATGTATTATCAATGTTTATTGTTGGCCTTACTCCAGACACAGAACACAAATGAGATGGACTGTTGGCAAAAAAAGTAGAGAAATCACAGTTTGAGGAAGACCTCTGTCTCAGAGATATCACTATCTAAGGAATTATGATTAAAAATTAGTATTTTTGTGCCATATAAACTGTTCTCTTGCATGTATTTGCATATAAGTACATGAATGTACAAACATAATGCTTGTTCATTAAAATTGCCCTCATTTAAAAGTCCTAAATCCCTGTAAAACCCTGCCTTTATGGAGTTTTACTCTTTTTCCACTCCTCCAGGTGAGAAAATAAATAGGATTTTTCTAGGCTGATACGTGTCACTTCTCAATCACCTGCACACAACCAGTTGTCTCCATTTCAGGGGAGATAAATAAAGGACTTTGGACTTGTCTTAAGTACCATCAATCACAGGTCTATTCGATTCAGTGCTTTACACATCACAGCCCTCACTTTTTCTGCCCTGGACTGCGAAGTGTTTCCTTCCTAAGGAGAAGCCAATATTGCCTTTGTCATAACGTAAAGATTTTGTAGAGCGTCTACACTTTTCACTTTAGATAAGTTTTCCCACAGGATTTAACCTCTTTTCACGTACTTCAGACTGCCTTTTTCTGTGGTAAACACCTGCTCAGTTTATCAATTTCTCATTGTTTTTAGTATTTTAGGTTATTTCGAAGTTTCTTTTAGGTGATTTCAATGCAAAGGTGCCTTTGTAAGCCTTTGTACTCAATACACATAGATACTACCAATGTTTAAAAAATTACAGCTGTCATTGGAAGCCCAGCTTTCAATCATTGTTTGTCAGTATAATGTGACAGACCAACTCTGCAGACATTTATCATTCTAATTACTGCTCAGGAGTACATTATTCTCTGCCCAATTGTTTTGTACAAGGAAAATAAGCATTGTATAGTGCGTCTTTCCTTGGGAACTTTAATACTGTTATTGATGGCATATTAATAAAACGTGTTAATGTATTTTTCTTCTTTCATATAAGCCTTGACTTTGAATACAGATTTCCATAATGAGTTTTTTTGAAATCAAATAGAGAGCATAAGACAAAAAATAAGAGTAATATTTCTGTTATTATTGTCTATCATATTGTTGTGACAAAACTGCTAAGCTCCATAGACTTTCTGGGATAAACTTACGGCATCTTTTCTGAAACTGACTTTGTCCAGGTTGTGTGCTGATTTTAATAAAACACTGAACCATTCGGTTCTGGTGTCTACAGTGGAGTTGCATAATTTTACATCAACAGTAGAAGTCTTTCACCCAATAAAGGACTTGCATTTAAAAATATGGACATGTTAAAAATTATTAATAGGAGGAAAAAAAAAGAGAGTTTAAAACCCAGACTAAAGCATATAAATCCATGTCTGCATAGAGATTTTTGCTTGGACTCATTTCCTCTTCAAGCTCTCAGTCTCTGCAGAACAAAGATCTTCCAGGGTAATCTGTGCAAATTTCTGTATTGAGTGCACTTAGGGAAGTGATGCAATGTTTGTAATAACCGTAACAAAGGTTTGAGTTAATTCTGAAGAACACCAAGACAATAAGTGGTTTGTTTCCTGAAGTCTTATCCAATCTAAGGGCCTTTGTATGGGATGTTCAGCAGTTTCTTGGAGGTTCATTTTAAAAGCTATCAACAAAATCTGTTGTGAAGAAAGCTCACTTAAAGTTTGATTTGGAGGGGGTGGGTTGCTGTTTAGTACTTTATATTTAAAAAGTTCATCTTTTCACAAGGATTTTGGATCTTTATGAGTGGAGGAACTTTTGGTCTATTCCATGGATGACTGGATCTGTTTGCTGTTTGGAGAGGAATCTCATGTAATCCTTTATTAATACTCCAGGAAAGGTTTTGACTGGTTATCAAGGTATTCTCATCAGCCTAAAGGTCTCCTTTTTTCCTCCTTTTGAATTAACATAACTAATGACATGTAGCAGTAAAGCTTTGAAGATAGAAGCCACTTCAGTCCTTTATAGTTGGCAATATCTCTCGCTTCATATATTTATGCAAGAAGTTCAAAGAAAATCAGAGCACAAAAAATGTTGACATCCAGGAGGTGTGATTCACACATTTCTGGCTCCTGCACTCATCTGCTGTCAGGCTCAGAAGATATTTGCAGCTGCAACTTTCAAGACACAAATTAGCTGCAAAGTCTTTACCAAAGACTCCCAGGTGAGAGGCCAGAGAGGTGGACTGACTGGGCAGGGGACATGGAGCAGAGGACCTGGAGAGACGGGAGAAACCTGTCAAGATACTGGTGGCTTTTAAATACTACAGCTGGTTGGAGGAAATTGTACACAACTAAACACTTTCAGATAATTCCACAGTTCTCTCCAACAAGCTATTGCTATAAATTTCTCATAGTTTGAAAGGCATGAAAAAAGTTTTTAAAACCTTGTATGTGTTAATGAACAGTATCATGTATGTGTCTGAAGTCTTCAGTGTTGTGCTAGGTAGTCTCAACAAGATGTGTTTCCTAGTGCCTGGTTTGCAGTAAACATGAGTTATTGACACAAAATACATCCAATATGGAAAGAACTGCATAAAGTATCCTGTACCAAAAAAAAAAAAAAAGGAACCTCACTGAAGAAATTTGAAGAAGTGATTTGGAGAAAAATTCTGTAAGAGAACAAAAACCTAGATGCTGACTGCACCCTCCTTTGCCAAGGTCTCTGGTAAGCTGGGGACTCTAGGCAAGCCTCTGTGACTGACTGCAGAAATGGCTTGTCACAATGCTTCCTGGGACCCAACTTGCTGTGAGAAACCACCATGCTTTAGCACAGTGCTGTGCCTGGGTAGGCAGGGCTGATAGATGCATCAGCTGAGCAAAATGGCTCTGGCACAAGCCTTCTCATAGTGCATTTACCAGTTATTTCTCATTGCCTTCTGAAACCCACCTAAGAATGGCCCTTAATGCTTCTTGTTCATGTTTATCTATAACAAAATTCACGTCTACATAAGAAAAATAGATTATTTTGTGGGGATTTTTAACTCCTTTGTACCTCCCCGACTTATTTCTGTCTCAGTTGCCTTCCAGTTCTTCCTTTGCCTCTGATTTATTCCCCCCAAAATTCCCACTAATCAAGTATTCAGCATGAGGCAAATGTTACTCTCAAAATCCCAAACACCCACATGCCAGCTATTGTGTGGAATTAAACCAGGGCTGGCAAGAAAATTGATGAAAACTTTAAACAGTGAATGGGAAAGTTGCAGAGACCTGGATATATTTAGTCTGAAGAAAACATAAAACACAGAATTTACGAAAAAGTAAACGGGTGTTGTGAAAGGAAGTAAAATCTATTAATCTGTCAAACCAGCAGAACTGAAGTCGCAACCTACACCATCACAAAGGAAATGGCTGTTCATATTTCTGCAAAGAGAAAATAATATTCAGGAAAATCATATTCAGAGCAAACCACTTACCAGACGCTGTCTCATGAACTCCTTTTAANTAAGGTAGTGCTAGATTAAAATAGAAAGTGGACAGGTACCGTTTGTATCTCAGACTGACAGGTACTGGTGACAATGGTAGGGAATACTTTTCTGCAGTAGGTGGTGACATCAATTATTTAGAATACTATTGAGCATTTCCACTTAAAACATTTTCTTGCTACTGAAGCGAGCTAGAACATTGCCAACACCTCCTTGAACTATCCTGCGCTTTTCTTATGTGGCACAGAAGCTTTTCATGGCTGAATTGAGGCTTATAGTAGGGTGCAAAAAGTACTGTCTGTCTGGTTTCCTGAGAGTAAGGACTCAATATTCTGCAGACATGTCTGGACTAAGCAGCTACTGACTCCTTGATCATTTGGAGTTGTGAGGGACAGGACTGGATAATCCTTCCTGTCTGGAGAAGAGGAGGCTTAGAGGTGACCTCATCACTCTCTATAACTACCTGAAGGGAGGTTATAGCCAGGTGGGGGTTGGTCTCTTCTCCCAGGCACTCAGCAATAGGACAAGGGGACACGGGCTTAAGCTCTGCCAGGGGAAATTTAAGTTGGATATTAGAAAAAAATTCTTTACAGAGAGAGTAATCAGGCATTGGAATGGCCTGTCCAGAGAGGCGGTAGATTCACCGTCCCTGGAGGGTTTTAAACTGAGATTGGACGTGGCACTGAGGGCCATGATCTAGTAAACTGACTGGAGTTGGACCAAGGGGTGGACTTGATGATCTCTGAGGTCTTTTCCAACCCAATCAATTCTATGATTCTATGATTCTATGAAATCCATGAGAGAGAATCATGCATTAGTTTGTGAATGGAGTTTTCACCATCTTCTCTAAGGTTCCTAAATATACCACCACTGAATATATCAACATTTTATTGACTTTTGTAAAGATGGTGTCTCACCAGGGAGGAAATAAAGGCAAGGAGCTAATGTAATACATAACTGTAAATGGTTACGGCTTTTGGTGGTCAGAGATGAGAACCATTGTTAATTCCCATGGATTAGCTCACAGGCACATGGGGAAGTACAGAACTGGAAACTGCAACTTGTAGCATCATTAAATATCTATGTTTGTTGCCCTTGCAAGCAACTTTAAGAAATCAAAGCTTCTAAAAGGTTAGAGGAAAGCGTTCACTGCAATTTTAGTGTCTGATAAACAGCTGCCAAAAACTTTTATCAAGGGTGTTATGCCATAGTTAGAAAGAAACGGAAGCCTTACTGCTTTTAAGATCTGGAAGTTACCACCTAACCACTCAGATCCCTAGAAGTTTTAATTTATAAAAAGGGATATAATCCCCAAGACTGACTGATAATCAAAAATTTTGTGCTATACCACTGTTGAGAAGGAGAGTCCCAAGGCTACATCTCAACACATCAAGGATGGAACTCTAACTTCTTTTTATTTTAATACTATAGATATGGATCATCTGTAGAAGAATTCTTATACAGAGCATGAAAACATAAGGGATTTACTATATATAGTGAATATATATTAATATGTATGAATATCTATATTCCCAATGGTTTAGGCTTCATACCATGCATGTTTGGAATCTGAAGTGGGCCACTGCAGGAAGACGAGTTTCCAGTGATAAATGGGGAAACAGCTCAGGGTCTCCCTGAACTTTAATATCAGCACACATGCAGCCTCTGTTACTTGTCTTTCTTTGGATGCTTTCCATTTTCTCACAAGCTGTATGAAGAACTAATTTGATTTCTCTTTCATTGTTCTGGCACAGACACTTAGGCTTCTGAAAATCAGTTAAATACATAGAGCACTTTCTTTTAAATTTTACCAGTTCAAATCACCATGGATGAGTGTGGACAAAGACAAGAGGCACAGAATAAGTGGCACACTGTACACTGTGAACATATTGTTAGGCAGCATCAACCTGAGAAAAATACCATTTTGTTCCACAAAGACACTTAAAAAAATTTAATTCTCTAACTCTCTGTTTTGTTTTGTTTTTTTGAACTTCATTTTCAGTGTACTATTCATGGTACACTGTTTCAAATTCATTCTTTTCTTTTTCACAGCCCTAACTTGGCTGTTGCTTTCTTCATAAGACTTTTTCCATTGGATTAATTGGTCCTCTTTCTTGTCTGTCAGAGTTCATTTTAATAGCTGATTGAAATTTTTAGTCTACTGAAAAATTGGATGTACAGACAGAGCTGATCTATGCTGTCCCTTTTAGTGCAAAAATTCCTTGGTCCTAGGGCAAAAGAAAAGATGTCATGAACTGGCAGCATTTTCCCAGTGTAACCCTGAAAGCTTCTAATGTGGTAGCATCACTACTAAACCTACTGAATTTCTGAAAGTTGTCTCTCTTCACTATTGTCATGCTATATGGCAGTTGTCAGAGCATCTTACAGAAGACATGTTGATAAGAAAGGCTGAGAAAATACCTTATAATAAAGGAGTGCAGGCTGAAATTATATATATAACTATATATAAGTATATAGTTATATAAATTATATATAAATATAGAATTATATTCAAACTAAAAGGGAAATAATCTGTTACTGAGTAGCTGATCATAGGTGTTGAGAAATGGCAGTTCTCAAACCTGAGGGTTGAGGAACCCAGCAGCACATCACACTGAACACAGCAGCTCCACCAGAGGAAAATACCGGCCAGAGAGAAAAATCGCAAGTGTGTAAGAATTGATAGAAAACATTTAAAGGTTTCTACAGATCATTATGTTCAGGAAAAGAAAATAAAAATAAAAACTTAGAGGCTTTCTGAAAACTCCAGAAGTAAAAACACTTCCTGAAGTGTTCGACTTATTGTTGTAATCATGAAAGACTTTGAAATTCATCTCAATCACTTAAGAAAAAGCAACTCTCAGGGATCCAGTGAAGAAACAGTGTAAATACCTAAATATGCATGTGTGCGAGAGAGAAAAAATTAGATAAAAAGAGACTATTTAAAATGATTATATTAAAGGATTGTTTTAGTTTTATTAAAAGATACTTATCACAATGGACCTGACATTTCAGCTTGCAGTCTGGCATCTCCTGGGAAGAGGTAGATCGGGAAACAGAGAGGTAGAGGAAGCACCCAGAATGGAAAATGAAAGAATTTCTGAAGTTAAATACCAGCCACACACAATGTTGAAGGAAAAATAAAATAATATCAGGGGATGTAAAAGTTTGGTTTTCGCAAGAAAGCACCAGTAAGTTTCTTAATGGAAGTTTCTCCACTGTGTCCATGTTACAGGGATGGCAATGGCTGGTATTTTGTTCCATCCGTACTGACCCTTGGCACCAAGCTCAGTCAAAACACTCACCACTGTGCCATCAGTGGCTAATTCAAGATGCATTACAAGTGTTTATGTATAAACACTTATATGAGGCCTTTGGGATCCTCTGTGGCCCTGGGCTGAACAGGGAGGGGAGGAGAGAGAATGGGACTGCATGGCTGCACAGGCATGCATGCCTGCTCTGCATCACCATGATCCTGTGCACAACAGCAGGCAGCCCTGGAGGGGTGGGCTTTTTTCTGGGTCCCACTTATATGTACAGTGGTTGATGTTTCCGTGGTTTCCTCTCAAAGGCGTGCCTGAGCGTCAGCTGCACTAGCAGCAGCCCCAGGACCCCAGCACAGACATGGCAAGCAGGGACCATGTCAGTGGCTCACAGCATGGTCCTTCTGCTCTTTGATGGCAGAGTTCTGCTCCTAATGAGTTCCCATGAACGAAGTGTGTGATAAGGGACAACAATTTCCACCAACACTAAACTCTCATGTTGAAGGTATGCTGGTTTGGAGGACTTGGCAGAGCTGTCCTCTGAAGTAATATGCCTTGAAAGAATCTTGAAAAGGTCTCCCACTCAGGAGTAATTTGCTTTACTTTTGTATTACAGCTGCAATTATTTAGTGGGCAAGGATCCATACCAGGGGGTGAGAGAGACCTCAACTGCTGATGTTAGGGGGTGTGATGGACTGAAATGTTGTTAATGTCCAAACATTGTCAAAATCACAGAAAGTCTTTTTGACAAACTGCAAGGGAGCAACTGTCTGTCTGCCACCACTGAAGCATCTCCCTCCTGAATATGCTTCCTGACAGGAATTTGGACTGTGACCAGAACTTGAGATAATACTATTGTCTAATTATCTCAGGTCTGAAGAGAAGAAAGCAAGGATTATTTGAAGAAGGGTTTTGGGTGTGTGATGGTGAAATCTCTCTACACCAAATCAAAGGAGTAAACCCCCTCACTTCAGGAAGACCACATACCCATGAGACATTCACATGAGAGGCAGCTGAAAAGGGTCATAAACCATCAAAGACCCCCAAAATGTCCCCCCAGACTCATTCTTGAGGGCTTCTACCACCAGGGGACTGCACACGATCCAAGTGAGGAAACAAACCCAGAGCCTGCCACAAGAGACTGCAAAGCTCCCCCTTCTCCAGGGGAGGCACCTGGGCATCTTCTGAACGTATATTAATCCATTGGACTCAATGTTTTGCAGCATCCTCATCATCAAGAAGACCAGAAAAAGACCCATAGGATGCTGATGGGTTCCATGGAGTGGTGATACATTTTCTATTTAGTCTCTCTGTCACTTTCTTTGTTCCTCCCCCTGCTTTTTCCTATTTCTTTCAATCTCTCTTTGCCTCACATTTCCTGTTAAATAAAATCCGTATTATTGACTTTGCCATATGGTCTCATTTGCACCTTAATTCAGGCAGAGGCATTTCTAGTAATTTTAATAACCAGATCATAACAGGGGGAGCACAGCAGGATCAAGGCAGGGAGGGCTGAATCCAAGAGCCAGAGAACTGGAAAAATGCAAGAGCATGCTAGGAGCCATAAACAAGGGATCACAGAGTTTGGCATAAAAGGGCAAGGAGAGAGCATGGTCACAGGCAGGGATGCAAGACCAGAGGGGCCAACTCTGCCCAGGGGTAGGGGTACCAGGCAGAGGGTGTCCCATCCTGGGTGCATCCTGCTCCTCACTGCTCTTGGGGATGCAGTCAGCAGCCACGCAAGCTGCATTCCTTTGCTATACTACTTCTGGAGAGAAAGGGGGAAAAGGCTAGAGGTGCCAACCAAGGGCAGGAACCATAATCTGAATTTTATTGTGTTGTCTTCAGAAAGCCATTCCATCCCTCGCTGTCCTGACCTGCAGAACTGCAATGATGCTGCTCACCTTCCTCACTGGAGCGCTGCAAAGCTCGATTCATTAGCTTTTGTAGTCTGTTTTAAAACTCTTAACTGAAATGTGCTAAAGAAGTGAAACACATTAGGTACAAAGCATGAGGATAATATTGATGCTCATACAAAATATGTTTCAATAAAAGCTTAATAACTTACCAAGAGGCAATAAACCTGAGTGTTACCTCAAATGCATTACACATGGCTCATTTACAATTCCTGGCATGTTTCTACATTGGAGAGACAATCAGCACATGCTATTTCAAAGACGAACTTTACAGATAAGCAAAACTAATATAATAGTCTCCTTAGCTGGCAAAAATCAGCATCATTCCTGTGACTGCTAACTCAGTTTACTCCACCTGCATAGCTGGGCCCATTTTTCTTGGTACAACCAAAATGCCTGATTATGCTTCCCTGATGGAACATTTGGGTATTAGGGCTCAGAAATGGAGCTGCTGGAGGACTGCAGTTCCCTAGACAAATCTGCGTACTCAATTTCAGTCAGAAAGATTATGTCACGTTTGTAATCTCTTTCTGAATTAAAAGAAATTCTTGGAATGAGGCTTGGGAATTGAGGGCACATCGATATTGTGATCACCTGGAAAAGTGCCATAATTACTTTTTCTATAAAAAGCATATCCATATCATACATTGTGGTGGACAGAATTTTTAAAGACATGAGGAAAACTCACCTGAGTTGATTAAAGCTGAGGCACAGACTTTTAACAGAATGAGGTAGAATTGGATAAAATTATTTTACTTTTGTTGTACTGAAATAATCATTGTAGGCAGCCCTTGTTCATGCAGTGAGTTGAAAACTTGGAGTCCTAATAGTAGCGGTTGTTTCTAGGTTTCTAACTGTCTCTTAATGAGAAAAAATTACAGAAATACTTTTTGGCACGTTCTTGCATGGTGAGAGGTCATAAATAATTACATGAGTATTTTGTGAAGTGTGTTCAACTAATCAGCAGGAAGACATCCTGAAAGTTTTTTAGCCTACTTGAGCTAAAAAAGAAGCCCCAACCAAATGAAAAAAAAACCAAACAAACAAAACCAAAAAACAAATAAACAAAAGAAAACCAAAGAAAATTGTGTCAATTACCTCTTTAAGATTTTTTATATTTTTATATTCTTATATTCTTTGAGGAATATGTAAACTGTAATTTTCTAGGGTTTTTTAAATTATTTTTCACTTTATATTGTTCTAGTTATTTTTTACCTACAACTGAAACAGAGTTAAGCAAGAACACTTTAGAAAGTTGTTTACACAGAATTTCATGTATGTTCTTAAGTTTCTGTGCTCTAACCAAGCCTCATGATCTGGCTGAAAGTTAAGCTTATAGATGTGCTAAAACTAAGTCTCATCTCCCCTTGTCTTTCTCTCATTCCAGTGAGAAATCTTTCCTGTAACTTTATAAGCCCTTGTTTGATTAACTGATTTTCCATTCACAAGGAACCCCGAATTCCCCTTACCACGTGACTTTGCTCCAGTGTCCTTGTTTGTTGGCATCCTGCTCACTTTCCACTCCCAGTAGCTCAGTCTCATGCCCAGACTGTTCACTCCTTGCACCAGTCTGCAGTCACACTGTGAAGATGCTCAGAAAACTAACGTGGCTAGGAGCAACCCATTTCTTTAGCAATTTTTCAGCCACTTCAGTCCCATAGCTAGTTCATTGAATGATGGCACAAGTTATTTGCCTGCCCCAAAGGAAAGGTGGTTGGGAAGGGAATCTCTTGGTAGCAGCACTAAATTATGCCATCTTAAGGTGGTTTTCCAGATACCCGTGATAGCAGCATCAATCTATTTTCACCCTGTCAGACTGCCAGGTTTTCAAGAAGGGGGATGCATTCTTATCCAAATGTGCATTTCTATTACTCCTGCAGTGTTAAACAGTGCGGTCCTGGCACGTGCAATGGGCTGCAGGGTACGAGGACTGTCACCACACCCCTATGCTGGGCCTTGCTCCCCATTCCCAACCACCTATTAGATCAAGCAAACTGATATGCTATCTGATGCCAAAGACTTAATTTTCAGTCAAATCAGCCAACTATGTATACTGCGTGGTTTAACTGAGAAATGCTCAGAAAAGGAAAGACTGGGCCCACTGCGCATCCATGAAAGTCACTTTGGGACCAACTTAGTTTATAAGCTGAGCTTCATCAGTGTTACAAGCCAAGAGTATCCAAACGTTGTGTACTACTGTTCAAATTCTTCAGCTGAGCAATTCATGTTGTGTTCCAGAAGAACATATTTTAATCACCATAATTGATAAAATGCAAGAACCCGCTGCAAAAAGGAAAAAAAAAAAAAATCATCCTCTGAATGTTGTATCTCAGCAGGCAAATGAGCAGGGTGATATTTAAACTGTGAAGTAGTGTGCACACCTACAGTACAAATGTTCTCTGTCAAGCATCATACCATCATGAAGGCAGATAGCAGGCGAAATATGTTGTATAATCTCTGACAAGAAGTGAGACACAAATCCTAACGTAAGGAAACAGAAGGATAAAAACTATTTTCCACCAGGGCTGATTTTCTGCTTTTTCCCAAGTGGAAGAAAAGTTCATTCAAAGGTTGAAGAAAATTTCTGGGAAGTTAGAATAAGTACCACCAAATTAAACAACCAATTTAACTTAGCGTCCTAGTCAATTAATAAACATAAATATGTGCAGCAGATGTTGGAAAGCAGTAGTAAATTGTTCTGTGGTAAATTGTGTCCTTTATAAAAGAGACAAGGAAAAGTAATGTGGATTTATTTACTTTTCACATTGCTTTAATTTTAGTCAGTTTTTTTTATTTCATTTCATAGACAAGAAAGACCATAGATAATATGACTGGTGGCATTATTCAAGGGGAGTTTTATTACTAATCATATTACTATTATTATTATTAATTGCCAGCACTATTACTGTTTATTGCTCACCACAAACAGACCAGAAGAACAAGGGCAGTAATTGTTGGTATGTCTATGTTGACTTTCCTCCTGAAAACTAAATCTTACTGTATTTTGGGTAATTTTTCACACCAATAACTTCATACATGGTAAATAAGCATGTAAAAAAATATTTTAAAAAAAGGAATAAAAAATTAATTCGATGTTTTTTTGGTAACAAAACCAGGTATAAGAGTCACCCAAAAGTCAGTAAGTCACAACAAAATGAGCATGCAAATTCATCGCAGTATGAAGTTCCTCATGACATTGGTGAGCAAGCTCAATAACTTGTTTAATGAACTCAGTCATAGATGGAGACTACACTGGAGACTTTTCAGAAGCAGTTCTAAGTCCTTCTCAAAAAGTAACTGTGTCAGGTATTTGGGGACTAAAATTCTCGTAAGAACCCACTTTAAGAGGACACAGAACTGACTGCACCTATCCATGCCTCATACAGCTGTCTGTCAAAGCAGAGGGAGCCGGGAGGGGAGACAATGTTTTGTACCTGAAAAGGCACTGCTTGTTAATTCCTGTCGGGTTCATTCTGGAGGAGGGGGAGGAGGAAACAATCGCCTCTCAGGCTGTGTCCTAAACAGCCAGGCAAAGGCAGGAAACAGACTGTGCTACGGTGGGGTTTTGTTGATAATGTAACTTTTTCTCTATTAACCACTTTCATGACGGGCTTGTAGGGAGACACTCACACACAGGTTCCATCCCTATGCCAGGCACTTGCCCCAGGGGGCTCTGCTTCCCGCAGTATCCCAGCACAGACAGCACGCTGCTTGGGGTAGGGGGGACAGTTTCTGGACTCTTCACTCTAATTCAGGTTTAAGATCCTTTGCATTATATAAGGCACTTCATCACCGGCTCAAAAAGATGGTGTCCTGGAGTGCTGTCTGAGCGCTCCCATTACTGGCTAAGCTGCATGATGAGCAAGAAAGGAAAGAATCCAGCGGCTGTATTTCTGGCAGGAGCTCGTCCCATTTAGGGACACATTTTCAGCCACCTCCTGAGCTGCACCTTCACGGGATTCCTGTGTCTCACACCCTGGGCCCCATGCCCTGGTCCTGTCTTGCACAGGGGTTTGGGCAGAAGCCAGACCAGCATCCTGCTGTACTGACTGCACAGCCACGACTGTGCTGGGGAAAACTTTAGAGAAGCTTGGTTACAAACTTGTATCTAAATGCCCTTAGTCTACTGACGTCTCAGCTCAGGCTCCCCTGCCGGATACACTGTTCTGAGCCCAGATATTCTGACCCCTGCTTCAGCTGTCCTTTCTAATATATTTTAAACCTACATTTTTATTTTTGTTGTAATGGTTTAGAAGATTTCATTGCTCCTCACAGTTCTCCCAGAGATCTTCACACCACTTAATTTTTGAACTCCTTTTGGCAGGGAAATTGCAGGGAAATTGTTTTGTTTTCTTCTTGAACAAATGAGCATTGTGGGGTTTTTTCCACACATCACTGATGATATAGGCCTGAAGTCCTGATCCAGCACAGAGAAAGGGCTCTGATTCTTCATACAAGATGAGGCTTTGGATTAAGGAACACTTCACCAAATCAAGATGCCTTGGTAAAATTCCTTTTTCTGTGATTTTGCTGCAGCAAAATAATTTTCTCCCATTAAAAAAATACGATGAATGATCAGGTTATTTTTATTCCAAACCGTATTTTATATGAAGCAGTCATCAGAAAAGTGAGGATCTAAGAGCTTTGGTGTTAAAGCCAGAAGAGATCATTAGATCATCCAGCCAGGCTTCTGAAATATCATAGGCCATTAAATTTCATGATGGTATCTTATATTAATCCAAAGGCTTTAGAAAAGCTAAAGATTTTCAGGCACTCACATCTTTTGAGAAGATTAAACTGCATGTTGCAGGCAGAATACCAGAGGGACCCAGTCGGTTCCAGGGGAGTCATGAATGGCAGAGAATTGACTAGGTGCAGGATGTTCCTGGAAAGCAAATAGTGCTCTCACAGCTAAGGAAAGTAAAAAACATCTGTCAGTCTTCCCTGGGATTGAAGCTGCACTTCTGACCCCCAGCCTGAGTATGCTGTGGACAAGGTAAGCAATCTGTATCAGCAAAACCAGGGATCAGAGGCAACCTGGCCCCACTGACTTGAGAAACAAGGGAGACTCCCTTGGTCAGTATAACCACACTCTGTAGCGTCTTGTTAAGACACAGCATTAAAGCCTCTCTCCTAAGAAAAGTGTTTAGATAAACCTTTTTCTGATAGGAACTCAATTTTGCATGAAGAAAGCTGACTGAAAAGACTTGACTGCACTTCTTCAGTGGCACTGGCTGATGGGGTGGGCCAGTTCTATAGTTGAATGAGGCATGGGGATGAGGGCACAGCGCTCATCCAGGACTCAGACGTCATGCTGGATCCTCCTCCAGCTATAGCTCTCCAAGAATGGTAAATTTGGAGTCGAGATCATGTTTGAAAGAAAATCCTGTTCCACATTCACAGCTTGTATAATATCTGGACTTTCTAAAGTTTAAGAATTCTGACTAGATTTAACAGTCAGCAAAGATGAGCCTTGGAACAGAATAAATCATGAGCTTTGGAATAGAATAAGTGAATGGGAAAATATACAGGAGAATTATTCCCTAGAGAAAGTGGCAGAAGAACGAGAATCTTATTGAAGTGCCCCAAACTACTACCAATTAGGGTACATGTTATCAAATACTCATGGACTCCATCCTGCTTAGGCTTGAAATATTTAGCATGAAATTGTCCACTGCTTTTTAGTGCTTCTGAAGGGGTTGAAAAATGTCCCAAATCCTGAAGACCAGATGGATATGGTCAAACTCTCATTATAGTCATCTCACAGTGAGGTAGCTGCATTCAAGAGATTTGCTCAAGGGAAGAACTGTGAAAAGCTACTTTGCCATCTCACTGCATCAAGACACATTTTCTTTGATTGCGACAAAAGTCTCTATGCTCAACTGATTCAGGAACTCTCAATGTATTTCTGAAGTGATTCTTTATTATTGAGCAAGGATAAAGTAAACAGTGAATTTTCTTAGAGTACCAAAGACATCCTGCTGGATTATAGGTGAGCAGGAGTCACTAAAGTCTGGCGGGCACCTGTGAGCTGCTTAAAATGGAATAGTCAATATTCTCTGAATATCTCCTTGCCTTCAAGGGATCCTCCTGCAGATTTGCAATGTGTTGTCAGACATTTTGCTTGTTGCCTTGAAGTAGAATGGCAACCCGTACAAAAACAAACTGTAGCAGGATTTAAGTTTCTGAAAGAAAAGGGAAGCAAAGTTTCTACCTGATATACTGAACATCCTGAGTCTTTACTTAATTAATTTCTCAGAGCTGTCAGGGCATCCTTTATGCTAGGGGAAAGTGACCTTATCACCTTTTATCAGTATCTCTACAGAGATCAGCCCTTGATTGGTACCTTTGGCTCATGTGTCAGCTTTATGCATGTTGGAGGAAATAACTCTGGGCAGCTACACGGGTGGGCTGTGGTATCTTGTGAATTCAGTCTCCAAGCTCCTTGAGCAACACAGCGTACTGAAACAAGGATGTTGTGAGTGGCATTTAGTTCAGCCTGTAAATGAATAAAAGCAAACTGTCAACCAGTGCTTCAGAATGAAAGAATATAACTCCTTTAGACAGACTGATGTAGTTTTATCAGCATTGACTTAAGTGGCAGGCCAGGGTGAAAATCTTTTGAAATTTCTATGTTGGAGCAGGAGAGATTTGCCAGTCAACACAGAATAAACTCTACCCAGGATTTATCTTCTCTGACAGATTATTAGGCAGCGGAATCCATAAGTGAAATTTCATGGCTTGTTGTATCCAGGAGGTCAGACCAGATGATAAAAATGGTCTGTTCTGAACCTCCCAAAAAATAAATCCATGGCTGTTATTACAGAACGTATCCTATTTTAAATCTGATTTAAAAATTGGTAAATTGAGTGAAGGAGAGAATGTGACTGTAAGAGTGGAACAGAAAATTAAATCTTTGGTAGTAGTTCTCTATTCTTGCCAGATTTTGCCTGTGCATTGTGAGAGAAGAAAAGATCATGGCCTTTTCCTTTCTCTCATACTTGTTCTGTTTCAACATGAAGCAAAGAAGAGTGACATCAGCTCTGCACAGCTGAAGTCAAGGAGTGGTTTATGAGGTTTTCAACCTCATAAAATAAAGCTATTATAGCTATAACACATACCAAAAAAAAACCCCAAAGCAATAAAACAAAACCTCCCAAACCAAAAAAAACCACCCAGATTTGAATCGCTGTTAGCAGTGTAAAACCTCTTAAAACCTTGTTCTATTTTTTCCCACAGTTGTTTTTACATACCCTCCCCCTACCCACCAAAGCCAAGTCCCATCCTCCGGATCAATCTTTCCATGCGTGAAACTCTCCATTCTCCCTTGCTGGCTCCAGACCCCTCGAAATACAGCTGATGATTCTCTTAGCCCAGAGCACTGAGAAAGCAGATTGATACCCTAATAACAGAGCTGCTGCAAATTAATTTCCTGCAAGTAAACTATTTTCATGCAAACTTTTTAGAGTTTCTATGTTGCTAGCAAGTTACCTAAAACTTGAACAATTTTCTTTTGTGCCAAGTTAAAAATAGCCATCATTTTCAGAGATCCATCCTTCATGTTCCCATGTGGTAGTAAGAGCCAGAGTTATAACATCACAGCTTGACTCACAGGTTACCTCCTGTTCTACAGATGATGAGTGAAGAAATGGTTATTAAAATCGCAAGTATAAAACAATGGCATATTTTCAACTTGTTCAATGTGAGGCATTAAGGACATAAGACCAACTCTTTGTTATTCCTGGCAGCTGCACAAGACAGTTCCAGCTTACAAAGGGCCACAGAATTCCTGTCCCACATTAATCACCCTGGGCACCTTCGCAAACCACAACAAACTTTGGATCTGCAAGAAGAGATCAAAAGCTTCCAGGAGACTGGGTCACATGAAATCAAATCACCTTCCCCACTTTCATCTGCAAAAGCAAGCTATGCATCAAAGAACTCCTTCTCCCTCCCTCCAGGTGACCAGCAGAAGCCTTGAAGTGGTGTGGACACACTACAGACACTCCGGAGCAAGGGTTGATCCAGCTAGAGATCAAGGAGCTCAAAGACTATTCTGTGAACACAGCTCACAAATGCTCACAGTGAATTTAATGAGAGTCTTTTCTTGATTAAAATTGGCAGCTGGTGACAAGTTCAGTGATTTTGAAGGGACGTATTGTGAGGGAATATGCAAACAGCACTTACAAGAGCCTACTTTACTTGTGTCTCTGCCTCCACAACAACTCAGATTAGGTAAAGATACTAATAGCTCTTAGTCTTTGAATGTACACATCTCAGCTGTGAACTTTATATCTTTGCAACAGGGCAGAATAATTTTTTATAGAGGGTTGAGTGTCAGTGCTTTTTTTTTTTTTAAAGACAGTATGATATAACACTAGTATTATAACCTTAGGCTCACACTCATTTCAAAGGATCCATTGACTTCATATACACTAAAGTATCTTAACACTTCATTTTAGCTGAAGTGAAAGAAGCAGTTTAAAAAAATTATTAATATCATGTGCCTAAAATTGGAAATTGAGTCATTTGGACAAACTGTGACACTCTTGTATCTCTCTCTGGCAATCAGAAGACAAAATGTCAGCTATGTTCTCTAAAAAAGGGAACAACAGGCTAGACGTTAATTCTTGACCTCTAGTTCTCACCAGGGATTGTCTTACCACACATCACTCACATGGCAGAAAACTTTTATCAGTGCTGACTCTACGTTGTCTTTCAGCAGCATGTTTGTCAAGGACCATGATCCAAATCACACCCTTACTTCTTTTTTCCCCCCAAAGTTATTATGTGTTTGCAGTGTCCTTGGAATAGCCTGCCAATGCTCCAAAGCAAGGCTTCAAAACCACCCAGTCAGGCTTTCTGACCGTCCAGAGTTTGTTGCTCGCCTCTTCTAGTCCAAAATGAATGATAAAGATTAGATAGATTTGATTATGCTGTGCCATTTTTCCTGGTGACCAGAACTCTCTCTGGTTTCACAGTTCTGCATCTGAAAAAATAATAATAATTTAAAAAAAAAGTAACTTCATTTGAAAACAAAGTAACTCTGTTTGCCACTGATTCTCATAATGACCTTAGTATTTTTTCCTTCATACCAGAAAGAGAGGGCATTCCACAATGCCCATAAAAATGTGCTACTGGTATATTTCACATGTGGACAGTCCTGGAGGCAGAAAAACCTCTTTCTTCTAAGTTTAAACATCATGTCTGCAGTAATCACAATGAGAAATCAAGCATTTATAGAATTTTTTCATTTTAATTAAATTCAATCACTGCTCTAATTTCTTTACTATTATGTCTTCTTCCTGGCATTTTTGGAAACTCAGATTTAGTGTTGTGACAAAAGTATGACGTGAATAAGCCTGATAGAAAGTTAAGACTGCAGAAGGCTAAAGGAAGACTTTTTGGTCTTCCCCCCTCCCCCCCCCCCTCACTCACCCCTCTCCGAAAATATACAAGCCTCAGAACATTTTGATTTGGCTCTTTCACTAATTTCACCTAACACCTTTAAATGCCTTCACTTATTTTCTGCTCCTGAACCACAAACACTCCTACTTTCAAACCGTAAGTGTCCTGGTCAAGACTGAAAGCTTGATGGTTATTTCTACCATGTAAAATATGCTTGCAAGGGAAATGTAGACAGAATCCCAACATCAAAGAAATCTTTCCAAAGACAGAAATGTGAAAGAAGAGCAACAGGGGCTTTTCAAATAAAACTGGAAGCTGTTGATATGGCCAAAATATTCAAATCACCATAACATTAGTCCTGCTGGATAGGGGAGCTGCCGTCTTTGGAAAAAGATCTTGAAGTGCTCCGGTGTTGTGACAACGGCTGCCTGAATTTTTACTGCAAAGTCTTGGTTGTATACAGGGCAACAAGGAACATTTATGTGATTAAATAGGTCTCACATGAAAACAGTATGAGATTTTTGGTACGAGATACTGTGTAATCAAATCCCATGGCTGAGTTTATCCAGGAGCTGCCTGATGTTTTGAACGCAGCTGTTTCTGTGCCAGAGGACACCAGCAGCATTGCTGAACTAGCAATGCTAATGATCTTCAGGTAGCAAGGGGATTTAAAGGTGTGCAGGAGATATAGGCAAAGACAGATTATTGTGAGTAAATTTCAGAAGTACAATAAAAATATTTTATGAAATTATTTTTTACATCATTCCTCTTCCCTGAGTGGCTTGCCATCAGTGACAGGGGCCTCCTTATATGTTTTCCTCATGTGGGAACACAAACACTTCTCCTGCTGCCTCTACTAACTACACCAGCTGAAAGAACCATGAACTGTTTAGGGTATGACCCTGCTACAGGAGAAAATACAGGGTTTGGGTGTATGAAGGCTAGAATCCATCTTCTGGGAAAATGCCCTTGTGTTAAAAAGCACAGATTTCCCTCTTTGAGTACTAGATTGCATCTTTGTCCTTCCTAAAAAAGTACTATTCTCTTAAATACTGTTTTTGTGCAGAATTGAAGCAGTCTCTGTGAAGTAATCAAGACGACCATGAAGAAGTTGCTGAACTCAGGAAAGGTGAAATGTTAGAGACAGAAAAAACTCAGTTTCACATCAACTGGTGTCAGATGACAGCAGCTGGCTCATCAGTTGCAAGAACAGGTTTATCAATATTAAAATGTTTTCCCAATTAATCATCTCTGAGCTTTACCTAAGACTGGAGAGTCTACAGAAGAAACTAAGAAACAGAAGAAAAGGAAAGCCTCTTGATCAGGCTAAGTACGTCACTGGAAAGCGGATAATCTTACTACACACAGGGAAACTGAACAGATCCACCTGTCTCTTTCTACCCAAACTGGAGTTAGCTGCACTGACATAACCAACGACATACACATTGGTTTTTAAGTGTTCTTAACCTCTAGACTTAAGCAGTAGTCACTTGATACTGTGTAGTTCCTATTTGTGAATTGAGATCCCTAGTGCCTCAGTGCTCCACTTATAAAATAATATTGATACAAGTGATGGAGAAGACCTCAGGGGTGATAGACATCACCCCCATTCTCTCTGCATNCAGGTGACCAGCAGAAGCCTTGAAGTGGTGTGGACACACTACAGACACTCCGGAGCAAGGATTGATCCAGCTAGAGACCAAGGAGCTCAAAGCCTATTCTGTGAACACAGCTCACAAATGCTCACAGTGAATTTAATGAGAGTCTTTTCTTGATTAAAATTGGCAGCTGGTGACAAGTTCAGTGATTTTGAAGGGACGTATTGTGAGGGAATATGCAAACAGCACTTACAAGAGCCTACTTTACTTGTGTCTCTGCCTCCACAACAACTCAGATTAGGTAAAGATACTAATAGCTCTTAGTCTTTGAATGTACACATCTCAGCTGTGAACTTTATATCTTTGCAACAGGGCAGAATAATTTTTTATAGAGGGTTGAGTGTCAGTGCTTTTTTTTTTTTTAAAGACAGTATGATATAACACTAGTATTATAACCTTAGGCTCACACTCATTTCAAAGGATCCATTGACTTCATATACACTAAAGTATCTTAACACTTCATTTTAGCTGAAGTGAAAGAAGCAGTTTAAAAAAATTATTAATATCATGTGCCTAAAATTGGAAATTGAGTCATTTGGACAAACTGTGACACTCTTGTATCTCTCTCTGGCAATCAGAAGACAAAATGTCAGCTATGTTCTCTAAAAAAGGGAACAACAGGCTAGACGTTAATTCTTGACCTCTAGTTCTCACCAGGGATTGTCTTACCACACATCACTCACATGGCAGAAAACTTTTATCAGTGCTGACTCTACGTTGTCTTTCAGCAGCATGTTTGTCAAGGACCATGATCCAAATCACACCCTTACTTCTTTTTTCCCCCCAAAGTTATTATGTGTTTGCAGTGTCCTTGGAATAGCCTGCCAATGCTCCAAAGCAAGGCTTCAAAACCACCCAGTCAGGCTTTCTGACCGTCCAGAGTTTGTTGCTCGCCTCTTCTAGTCCAAAATGAATGATAAAGATTAGATAGATTTGATTATGCTGTGCCATTTTTCCTGGTGACCAGAACTCTCTCTGGTTTCACAGTTCTGCATCTGAAAAAATAATAATAATTTAAAAAAAAAGTAACTTCATTTGAAAACAAAGTAACTCTGTTTGCCACTGATTCTCATAATGACCTTAGTATTTTTTCCTTCATACCAGAAAGAGAGGGCATTCCACAATGCCCATAAAAATGTGCTACTGGTATATTTCACATGTGGACAGTCCTGGAGGCAGAAAAACCTCTTTCTTCTAAGTTTAAACATCATGTCTGCAGTAATCACAATGAGAAATCAAGCATTTATAGAATTTTTTCATTTTAATTAAATTCAATCACTGCTCTAATTTCTTTACTATTATGTCTTCTTCCAGGCATTTTTGGAAACTCAGATTTAGTGTTGTGACAAAAGTATGACGTGAATAAGCCTGATAGAAAGTTAAGACTGCAGAAGGCTAAAGGAAGACTTTTTGGTCTTCCCCCCCCCCCCCCCCCCTCACTCACCCCTCTCCGAAAATATACAAGCCTCAGAACATTTTGATTTGGCTCTTTCACTAATTTCACCTAACACCTTTAAATGCCTTCACTTATTTTCTGCTCCTGAACCACAAACACTCCTACTTTCAAACCGTAAGTGTCCTGGTCAAGACTGAAAGCTTGATGGTTATTTCTACCATGTAAAATATGCTTGCAAGGGAAATGTAGACAGAATCCCAACATCAAAGAAATCTTTCCAAAGACAGAAATGTGAAAGAAGAGCAACAGGGGCTTTTCAAATAAAACTGGAAGCTGTTGATATGGCCAAAATATTCAAATCACCATAACATTAGTCCTGCTGGATAGGGGAGCTGCCGTCTTTGGAAAAAGATCTTGAAGTGCTCCGGTGTTGTGACAACGGCTGCCTGAATTTTTACTGCAAAGTCTTGGTTGTATACAGGGCAACAAGGAACATTTATGTGATTAAATAGGTCTCACATGAAAACAGTATGAGATTTTTGGTACGAGATACTGTGTAGTCAAATCCCATGGCTGAGTTTATCCAGGAGCTGCCTGATGTTTTGAACGCAGCTGTTTCTGTGCCAGAGGACACCAGCAGCATTGCTGAACTAGCAATGCTAATGATCTTCAGGTAGCAAGGGGATTTAAAGGTGTGCAGGAGATATAGGCAAAGACAGATTATTGTGAGTAAATTTCAGAAGTACAATAAAAATATTTTATGAAATTATTTTTTACATCATTCCTCTTCCCTGACTGGCTTGCCATCAGTGACAGGGGCCTCCTTATATGTTTTCCTCATGTGGGAACACAAACACTTCTCCTGCTGCCTCTACTAACTACACCAGCTGAAAGAACCATGAACTGTTTAGGGTATGACCCTGCTACAGGAGAAAATACAGGGTTTGGGTGTATGAAGGCTAGAATCCATCTTCTGGGAAAATGCCCTTGTGTTAAAAAGCACAGATTTCCCTCTTTGAGTACTAGATTGCATCTTTGTCCTTCCTAAAAAAGTACTATTCTCTTAAATACTGTTTTTGTGCAGAATTGAAGCAGTCTCTGTGAAGTAATCAAGACGACCATGAAGAAGTTGCTGAACTCAGGAAAGGTGAAATGTTAGAGACAGAAAAAACTCAGTTTCACATCAACTGGTGTCAGATGACAGCAGCTGGCTCATCAGTTGCAAGAACAGGTTTATCAATATTAAAATGTTTTCCCAATTAATCATCTCTGAGCTTTACCTAAGACTGGAGAGTCTACAGAAGAAACTAAGAAACAGAAGAAAAGGAAAGCCTCTTGATCAGGCTAAGTACGTCACTGGAAAGCGGATAATCTTACTACACACAGGGAAACTGAACAGATCCACCTGTCTCTTTCTACCCAAACTGGAGTTAGCTGCACTGACATAACCAACGACATACACATTGGTTTTTAAGTGTTCTTAACCTCTAGACTTAAGCAGTAGTCACTTGATACTGTGTAGTTCCTATTTGTGAATTGAGATCCCTAGTGCCTCAGTGCTCCACTTATAAAATAATATTGATACAAGTGATGGAGAAGACCTCAGGGGTGATAGACATCACCCCCATTCTCTCTGCATTACACCACTTTAGATACCCCTCTTTGCTGGGGGAGTGCAAACAGCAGCACACCTCAAGCTGGACTTGCAGATGAAAAGGTGATAGAAGACACTGACATGCTTTGGAATATTTAGGTGAAAGATGCCAGAGGAGTACAAGCATTAAATTTGTCGGTGTATTTTGGCTTTTGATTCTAACTATTAAAGTGTTTAGATGAACAGTGTTTGCTGTTACGTGCTGGTTTGCTCTTTTAAATGAATCAGCTATTAAATGGCCTCCTGGTCCAGGGACGTTTTCGTTCTTGTGTAGAGTGGGACAATGCTTAGTTTCACACTTGGTAGTGGTTTAGCTTCCATGTCTTACTTAATTAGCACAGGGACTCTGCTGAGTGAGTATCATAGTGAGCTGGTTGTAACACAATTATTGTCACTTTCCTGAATGTACACCGAATGCGTTCCCGTTCAGGGGTTTGAGCATTTCCACACATGTATGCTAAAGACACAATTGAAGTTAGACTTTTTCCTCCTGCTTTCTTCCATTAGTCACTCTGCAATGCTTTCAGTGCTCTTCCATGGGCATGGCAGTGGGGTGACAGGTTTTGACAGTTTTGAAACAGCAGTCACTCAGCAGTAACTAGCAAACCCAAATGTCTGTGGTACGTCCCTTATTGGAAGTTGTCACTAATGCTCTCCTGTACTAAGCAGCTTCCTTTGGGAATTCCCTTACACAGTCCCATTTTTCTACTATGGAACCACTTTTTGAATGCCACTTGTCCCTTTTGTTGCAACAAAAATATGAGATAAGACCAGTTTTGGGATGCAAAATTACTCCCTACAAAAATCAGAAGATTCAAAACAAGAAGACAGAAACAGCACAGTTTAGATAGAACAGCACAGTAGATCCATAGCTAAATCACATGAACTTTATCCCAGAGCTTCTTATATTGATGTAAAATTCCCTTGCAAGTTCCTTCTCCAGTGAACATAGATGTTCACGCAGAAAGGGCTGGACATAGCACTAGTGTGGACACAAGCATCCTGTCCACACCACAACTCGTTGCTGCTCTTTTTAGTGTTGCTGTACTGGTTCTGACTGTGATGGAAAAGGGAAAGAAAGATGCATGTGTAGGCTCAGGCAGAGCTTGATATTAATCTATGCGAGTATTAAATTTACAGTGTTTATGCTGAAGCCAAGATACTGACAAAATGACATACCCACTATACAAACAATAAGTGACTTTTTAAACCATCTTATAACCTAATGAAAGCTATAAATTTGTGGTTAATCTGTGGTCTGATTTTTTTTAATGCTATAAACCAACTGGAAAATGCTTATGAGAGAGGAGTCTTTTCTCTGCTACTGCAGCTATTTACAGTGTGTATTTTAATTAATCTCTTCCCTCCATTACCTCTGTCTTTCACTGCAGAACAGACTTATTTTCTCATTTGACAAAATCCAGCCCTCAAGCAGCTCATTGGCCTCTGGAAAAGGATTTACCCATTTGAAGTCATCACTGGGGGCTTCAAGCAGGTGTCCAGAAGCAGATGTGAACTGCTCTCAGTAATTACTTTCAGCTCTCAATTAGTCCATACCTATTTGAAATTAACCTTAAAATAGTCAAATGGCACATCATTTTCAAAGCATGTGAAACTCAAACCAAGAAAGGTTACGACACAGTAACTCCTCCAACTTTTCTGACACAAAAAGCCCTTGCAGATGCTCCTGAGATGTAAGAGATTAGGAGCGGTAAAGGTTTTACTTGAGACGTTAGAGTACTCTTGAGAGAGGCTATGACAACTTCAGGACCACAGCTGATGAGGCTATTCTTGGTCAGAATTTGGCAACAGGACAGCTAGCATCACCTGGCCACGGGAAGATCCAGATGAAAAGGATTTTCAGGCAAGTCATCATGAGCCTGTATTTCCTTTCTCTCTCTAGTGGGAGTATATCTCATGTTACTGTATTTTAACGATAAGACTGCTACTTGACAGTCACTTCACAACAGACTGTAGGCTCAGACACATTTTCTTACTTTGGCAAACACATTTTCATAGTAAAAATTACAAGGGAAAAAAAGAAATTACAGCTCTGAGCAAAGTGATTACAGCAAAGATAGACAGGAATTAGGCCATCCAGAGAATGTAATTTTAAGCTTTAATGATCACAGGCTATATGCTGAAGAGTGCCTATGACAGATTATGTTAACCACAACTTGGCTGCACACAAAGAGCATAGCTGTCTCATCCTCCTGGCCACAGCAGGGTTTTAATCTTTTCCCCACATCAGGATGACATATTTTTGCAAACACATTACCAACTGTAAAATGGTGTCCTGGGTTTAGATTTACTTATCTGATACTTTTTAAAAGCATTTTTATTGAAGAAAATTATAAAATTCTCCCTGGGGCCACAAAACTAGAGTTTCATTGGGTTTCCAACATTCTGCCCTGAAATTTTGCAGTTTATGTGACTTCTCCTACTTTAAAATACATGGTTTGTTTAAAATTCTGTCTTTTGCATAGTCTTCATAAGCCTAAAGACATTTGACCAGGCTTTCTAACTTAAGGAATCCTAATTTGTCACCTAAAAACCCCCCAGGAACTTTGAATTTTGTGCTAAAAGGGTTTCTCAAAATTTTTTGAGTTACAACTGTGTACAGTCCTAAAAAACATCCAGCTAGAGTTATCTTAAATCCAGGTGCATTAAGATTTCAAGTAATCTCTTTCTAAGCCCATTTTTTATAGTACGTTTTCTAAACACCGATCCAATCAACTGAAAACCATTCACTGAACAATCCGTCATTTGGTGCTTTGCTTTACCTTAAGTTGATGATAAAACCTTCAGTTCCACAATTAAATACCCATGGAGAAGTTAAAACAAGTAGGACACAATCAATGTATCTGACATTGTGCATTCACACTTGTCCATGGCAATCCCCCACCACTGATGACTAAGATCATGGTTCAGCCACAGGCTCTGCCTGGACCCAGTCTCTTTAAAGACCCACTGTAAAGATTTCATGTCTCACTCCTTCCACAGGTTTTTGGGGAAGTGTTTTATAGTTTTAATAATAGGAGGAGTCAGGTTGTACAGCATTTGGTACTACTGGGTGATATGTAGGTAAGGTCACTGAAGAGCAACAGGTGTTTCTGGGGATACGGTGCTTCAGCAGTCAAGGCCAGGTGTTTGGTGGGTTTCAGCTGAATTTTTGGATAAGTGGAGAGATTGCATTTTCAAATTGGTCTAACTGTTTGTGAGACCTCTCATTCCATTTCGCAGGGAAGTACTTATTGCATTATGGGAAGGTTGAATTTCCAAAATACTGGATTAAAAATGAACACTATCAATACCAGTAATGACAAGGTATTTGTGGATACATTAGCCAGCACATTTCTTCATGAGAGTTACAATCAATGGGATGTAATGCTGTGGGATTTCAGCAAGTGAAAAGGGCATTAAAAGAGAGTTGGCTACTGGACAGAATAATAGAAAGTAACTGCAGAATGATCACAAATCAATTCAGCTTATATTTAAAATCAAAGAGTAGAAGCAAGTCTTTAGCTATGGGTTTGGGTTTCAGAAAAGCAAATTTAGACAAGATAAGGAAACTGATTAGTAAAATGAGTTGCACTGAAATGATAACAGCAGTGTGACAGTGGAAGGAAAACAGAATTTACTGCTGTCTGAAGAGCTGAAAGTAACAGAAATCTTTACACTCAGCTGGGAGAAAAACTTAGAGAAATGGATCCCACACTTATGTAAATAAATATACACCTTTAATGGAATATTTAAAAATATATTATGCCCTTTAAAAGGATGTAAATGAAAAGTTTACAAGAGTCAGAAAGGAAAAAAAACCAAATATGTAAGTAAAGTTAGATTTCAAAAGTTAAGACATACAAGGGTAAAAGCCAGTAATTGACAAAAGGTGATCTGATCTGGATCCTGCAATGAATACAAAATCTAACAACAAAATGTCATTTGGAAACATACAACAGTAGCAATGAAGAAAAAAAACTTGCCTGCTAGTCCTGATGATTGGGTAAAGATCATGCCAAGAACCATGAGGCCAAAGAAAGCCAACCTCTATCAGATATCTACTCTCTGAATGCAGCACAGGGCCCAAGGAAAGCAACTTTTAGGCTATTCTGCCTACCATGCAGTCCCCTGTCAGGCCAAAAAGTACACATGTAAGAGTAACTTGCACATTCTTCTCGCTGCAGACGTGTGCTCCCAGCCTGAGCACATTAAGGAGGATGAGGAACCATCTTCTGCCTGAAACTGTCCTGCTGTTCCTGCTTCAGGAAGAAAGAAAATAAAAGAAGGAAATCAAATAAACATCAGACCAAAAACTTACTGATCCCTGGGGATAATGTGCTGCAAACAAACAAACCAGAAAGGACTGCTGCCGAAGTGTGTATACTTGCCTATTGCTTCTTCAGGTTGTCTGCAAGTGACCTCACAGAGTAGTGAAAAGACAAAACATCATTTGGGTCTGTGCAATTCCCCTCCAGTGAGTAACTCTGTGTCTGAAGCATACCCTCACAATCCACTGGTGTACATCACTTAGATGCTGAAAGAAAGCTGAAGAAATACTGCAATACACCCAAACAGTTAAAAAAAAACCCCATACTCTGAAAGAGCCAGTAAATTCTACCTCCTTCCTTAGAGAATACTTCAGTGAATACATTCAATGAGAGCTCTCGTCTGCATTTCCAAGAGTGGGGTGGTCTTCAAGATTCATAAGGTCCCAAGGCTGTGTTTGAGGAGTCAGGAAAGAAACAAAACCTAAGATCTTTTTGATAAAGACAAAGAAGTCCCTATGTGTTTGTTTCTCTCTTGAGGGAGGCTGAAACATGGGCAAGTCTTTATTCTCCTGGAACATCACAAAGAAAAGGGTAATATGTTTCTTAACTAAACAGGGAAAAACTTAAGTCAACTGCTTTTCCAATGGCACACAGCTTCCTAAGAGCTGAAACCTTCCTTAAGACAATTATGGGTTTGATTTAGTATTTAATTTAGAAATAAAAATATCAAGTTTTATTTTTCTGCCAGAAGACCCAAATTAAACAACTTGTCTGCATGGCTTCAGCATTCATTTCTGTGTTTTTTTCAGCAGTTCCATGCTTCATGGCTTCTGTTGTTAGTTCCTTGATGACCCCATGGTCTCTGGACATACTGCCTAAACTGTATATTTGATGGTATAAACACTGTGATAGCACAACCAGAAGCACACTTTGCTTCAAAATTATTCAATTCATTTCAGGAACGCCTTTATGACAAACATTTCTATTTCCTCGTTTAATATTCTCAAAGGTAAAAACCAAACCTCAAAATACTGGAAATTCCTTCCAGGTAAAACATCCATTTTCCCATCATCTCTACCTTTAGTCAGATAAACAGAAAATTAAAATGAAAATATTTCTCACATTGGCACAAAAGCAGGATTGAAGACATGTTCGTTTTGAGCTTATTCTGTTCTTGTATATGAAACACTACAGAACCACACAAGACACTCCAGCTTCTTTTACCCAGTGGGTAACATTGACCCAGTCAAGCAACACCTACAGCCATTGAGACAGCAGGGTCAGCCGTGACTAGTGGCAACTGTTGGGAAGTCTGAAAGTATACAAGTTTAACAAAGTATCAGGTTAAAAAAATTTTAAAAAAATAAATAAATAAAAAAATTTGCTTGGGACCATGCCACCAGCCCAAAGCTCATCCCCACCCCCTTTGATTAAACTGTCAAAACACATTCTTTGCAGTGTCCCAATACCACAGTGTTTGTCTATGGTTCATTGACATGGGGAGGAAAGGATTTAGCTGCCTGCAAAACAAACACAGAAACAAAATCACAAAGCAATTACAAGTGAGACAAAAGCTTTCCCATCAGTAGCTCTACAGCGCTCACAAACATGTGCTGGGAACCAGGTTTATAAAACAGACACCTATGTTAGCAATGACACCTTGGGTGTGAGAATCATTCCCCACTTGTCAACAATAGGGTAAATCCACCCCACTGAGTTCCACAGAGGGTTGTTCCTTTTTATGCCACTATTCATCAGAAGACAGTTTGGATCTCACTGTGCCTTTGACATCCTCTGCACCCTGTCCTGCTCACTAGGTCTACCATGGCTATTTTCACAGACAAAAGGGGTGTTTTTTTTGATGAAAAGAAATTTTGATGACTAGAAAGTTAGTTAGAAGTACCCTTCTGAGACTTGGCATACCCCCACCCTCTCCCCACCAAACAAGTGCCCTGATCTTGGGGTTGGCACTGGAGTGTCATGGGCAGTCTCATTGTATCATTTTATCATGGAGCCACAGGGTTCAGGAAAGTGACTGAAACTGTAGGTCAGGCTGGGTTAACTGAAGTGGAACACAGCCAGAACACAAACTCTAAAACTAAGCCTATAGAAAATGTCATTGGATCTTTAGTTATTTAAGGTAGTCAGTGTCTTGATCACTTGTTGTTCTGAAAAACAGATGATACATGTGTGCAGAGATGGCAGATATACCTCTGTGCACAGTTCAGTTGCATTCACAATAAATTTTAAAATGTTGCAATCTATTTGCTGTTGTTTCCCTCTTAGAGCCCCCTATTTTATCAAGCTAACAGATTTAGAGAGAGCACTTGGCAATTATATTTCAAATTCAATCCTTACTTCTTTTTAAAATTTACAAGCTTACCTTAACACAAAAATACTCCCTTTAGAGTTTCTTGGCAGAATTAGAAACATAAAAAATTATTTCATAGCTGCAGGAAGGCACGCCTTCTGAGATAATACTGGTTTATGTAAAGAGATTATTCAAATACAGTAGCAGTGTCTTTCAAAACACTGGAAGGTTACATTCAGGAAAAAAGATCCTAAGATTGCTTAATCCCTCCAGAGCAAAGAGATGTCACCACCTCCCTGAAACCCACTGCTCCCCTCAGCCTTTTCAACAGTGTGCAGCTGCAGGGTGGAGGAAGGTGTGAATGAAGAGAGAAGGCAGCAAGAGAAGGAGCAGACTTTCATTTTTATGTTGAACCATGTCCCCCAAAACTTGGCGTAGTAAATGTACACAACATACAGGTGAGAAGAAAGTGGAATATAGTTAGCCATGACCTGCAAGCTGATACCAGGTGCTCTTTCCAAGTGATTTCTATATTGCTGTAAAATGAGGGTAGGAGACACTGTGCCTATGTGGATCTGCATTAACCTTATCTCCTTGGGGTGTGAATGACCACACAGACCACAGGGCATGTCAGTGCACTGGTGGAGAAGAATACACTTGCTCCGAGCTCATCCCTCAGATTTGTACTCACTCACACATTTGTTTGACCCTATTTACTCTTAACTGTTCTCCAAAACTCTCCCTAGAAAATCAAATGTTATTGCTGCCAAATGAGGTATGTGTTGGTACGAGACTCAGTTTCTGCACAGCAGACCTGTATGATGCACACAAACACTCAACAATGAAATGAGCCTCTGGGTGTCCACAGTCAGCACTACCCACATTTCTGCCAAGCACAATTGCCTCTAGATTAGGGCCCATGCCAAGGGAGCAATGCACTCTCCCATCTCCCTGCAGCTCTGCGTCTCTGTATCCCGGATTCCCACCCCAGCAGAGGAGATGTGTGGCTGTGTGCGTGTTGCAAAGGAGGGCCCGTGCTGGCTATACTGGTTGCACTGTGAGCTGCGGTGGGAAAGAGGGGCTGGGGAAGGAGAGTGGTGTGCATCAGAGACGGGCAGCCTGATGGGGTTGGATCTCCTCTGGAAAGGATTTCAAATGCCCTGGCCACAGAGTGGCACTGTGAATTTTGGTAGTCATCCATTAAAGACTTCGGTAAGTAGTGATTCTGATTAGGAAGCAATGTAGCTAAGAGTATAAAATTCTGGATGGGAGAAAATTAAAAAAATCTCTGCAGTAAGCAAAACCCACAGAACCACTTGCAGAACAAGAGCTTGAGGAGACCATTGTGGTGCAAGGGTTAACCCAGAGAGGCTATGTGATACTAGTGCCAAACTGGTACAGCACACCACAATCAGGATTTGAGTTTTTAAAGCTCTTCACCAGGTCCACTCTCCTTACTCCATTTAGCAGAGCAGACCAGGGTGGGCATTTATAAGATTCTTCCATGAACGAAGGGGTAAAATGGGTCCATTTCCCCTCAGTGCTTGTTCTCCTGTTGGAAAACTACAGCATTTAAGGCAATGACATGAAGTCTTATTTAGCAGCAAAACAGAAAAGATACAATTTTGTCTCCATTGTGTCCTGAAAAGCTGCCTTTTGTTTAAACAAAGAGGACAGTGCTTCAAGGGATGAAAGCTCATTAAATCATTTGTGTACTCTGTACTGCCCTGTCAATGGTTTTCTTTGTGACATCCTTTAACTGGTCCAAAGTTTTCCCCACTTCTGACCTGGGATATATTCAAGTAGATTGGTCTCACCACTACTGGCTTTGGTGTACAGTATTCTTAAATTAAAGGATGTCTCTGCTTGCACATCAGAGATCATTTTGGAGCTATCTGTGAATATACTGCTAAACAAGATGGATGAAGCAATAGAAGTCATTGCTTTAGACCTCGGAGAGAATGGAAGGTGCCAAAATAGAGCACGTCAGGCACACCAGAATCACTCTCCTTTTACAGGACCACAGTTTGCTAACACCTCTGCATAAGCAAGTGCTGTTTTAAAAAACCTCTTACCATTCTGCAGTCAGCAGCTTCCTGTCCTGATGTTTACAGCAAAAGCGTGCTCTTTCCAAGCTTTTTGAAAAGGCTTTATGGCATACTCCAGAGCAGGCAAGCATAATGCTGAGCAGGCAACTGCAATGCTGTAGTACAGGTGCAAACTAGAGTGGAACAGCAGCAAATGGGCCCATTATCATCCTTCAGCCCTTTGCTTCCTTTTACTTAAGTGATGCTTTGTACATGTTAAGCATGAAAATGAAGGATTGCAGATATTCTGATTCAGTTTTATTAAGTACGTATTTAAGGCAAGCCCTTGGGAAGTTAAAACATCTTCAGGCAGAGATCCTTTAATAACTGAGAACAGATTGAATAAGTCACTAAATGACTGAACTAAAAATTGTATGATTAAAAGGATACACTTATGTATAATTTTAATGAAATCATAAGGCTTCTCATGGCTGTCTCTAAGCTTGAAAATGCAAGGTTTTACCACCTGATCATTTTGCTTGTACCACTAAAATGTAACCCCTATTTTGTATGTATGCACTGTTCATGCCTGAGCTTCTTCAGCAGCCTTAGTGATATTCACTGTTGCCATTTATTCCACCTGGAGTTTATGCAATACAGGGTATGAAATGTTTTTGTGGTGTAACAAGACTTTTAAATAAATGATGGACTTTATTAAAAAAACATGTTTAATCATACTGTCCAAAATATTTGTGACACATTTTATTTGTCCTTATTTTTAATAGACATTGAGGTGATTTTGTATTAATATCTGGGGGTTTTAGAAATATGATAATAGCACATTTAAATGATAAATAGTTGTGTCAGTTTATCTGGTACCTACATTTGCAACCTAAGCATTTTTTCCTTGGGGAATGGGAGGATTACAAATATTTTTGGTATGAATTTCCTTAGTAATTTTTCTTTTACTTCTAAACTTTTTTTTCTGCTATCATCACCTTCCAGATAGGAACAGATGCAGCAGTTAACATTACTGACTATATAGTATGTCTGGAAGTAAACAATTAACCAAGGTGTTTTTCTTAATTAGAGATGTAAAAATGATGCGTTTTAAAGTGTGGTGCTAGTCATCCAGGCGACCTTAGAAAAGCAGATAGCAGTCTAATTCTGCATGTCTGTGAAGTCTTCCAGCAAAATGAATTTCATGGAGTGCCAAGATCAAAGCTTATCTGAAATCATTTAAGATTACAAAGTTGCCAAGTTCATCCACATCTTCCCTAAAGCAGTTTCCACCAAAAAAGCTGGCCTAGCGTCCCCCTTTCTTGAGAGTTGAAGTATATCAATGGTTTATTCCTGGACTGCAAAATATTTCTATAGCTTTAAACAATATCAGGATGTATTAATATTTTGCTGCCAGCCCTGTGGACAGTTTAATAACTCTGTTAATGATGCACTACCGCATGCCAGTGGCTGGTGTTGACTTTGGATGGATAATCTTGGCCGGCAAAGGGGAATGCAAGCTATCTTGCTTAGCATACAGCTGAAAGATGCTGAACTCAGAGAGAGAACACCAAAGCTTCAGTCTGGGAGTTGAATACATTCCAAGGAAGTCAACGGGAATGAGTCACCTGGAAATAGTCAGGGGTGTGGACTCAGACCCTGAGTATTTTTATTATAAACTACTAAACACTATAAAGCTCTACAGAAAACCTGTTTTATGTTCTCTTCAGGCAACCACTGCTTGATAAAATAACCTTTCTTCCCTGCTCCTGCCCCTCTTCTCATTTCCTCTTTCCAGTCACTTTCTTTTTTCCTGAAAGTGGTAGTTTTTCTTCTCTGTTTTGAACGTTGAGCTGCTTACCTACCTATGTCTGTTTTTAAAAAGGAAAGTCACTATATTTGAACCGAGTGTAAATTCCAAGGCTGTACATATGTGCTGTATGTAATCCTATATATTACATACAGTACTCTTCAGATAGGCAGTAAAAAAATGAAAACAGTAGGTCTTCTTTGAGTTGAAATTGTGGGGAAAAAAGGTTAGGAGGTCTAAGAAGAGCACATAAAATGCAGCCAAACCAAGTTTTTTTACAGGGCTACCTGATGGGAAAGCAACAATAATGAGGCATTTTCACCTGGCATTGAGATATCTGAGTGACTGTTACTGCACAGATTAGAAGGAGAGGTCTTCATTTCCTGTACTGGAGAACATCAGATTAGATGGATATTCAATGTACAAGTTTGCCTTGATCACCATGGTCATTAACCAAAGTTGTGCATGAAAAATCTGTGTCCTAAAGCATGGAACAGATATTTCCTATTAAATTCTAACTCAATCATGCAAGCCTGAGGAGAGGCAAAACTCCTTTTGATGGTTAAGGATTATTGGGGCATACAGTTCTGCCACTACCTTGGCAGTGCCTTTTCACACTTCTTGTCAGAAGCAGAGGCTATAACATAGGATTTGAATAGGTTTGATAATTTCTTTAAAACTTGAGCTATAAACCAAGGGATATGGAGGCTTTTGCTTTAATGTTTTTAATGTGACTGTAAAAAGATTGAAGCAGCTTTTGAGCTTAGGATGGACTAAAAAGTAGGCATTGATCCTCTCTCCCTCCAAACACAATATAAAATTCAGAGTTCACTTAGTGCACTATCCCAGCTTCAGTAGTGAAAGGTAGAAAATGCTTAGAGAAAACTTATCAAAAATAGAGTAAATAAGGCAGCTCTACCAAGCCTCTATTGCAGAGATTGTATACTGGCCTTCATTTAGCATATAATTGGTCAAGTAAGACACCAAAGTTTTGCTGCCCTCGATGTGTCACATCCAAACAGTAGCACAGCCCAGCTCTGGAAGGTTCCTCTTTTGCAACTCAGTGCTGTTCATTATTCCCTTATTGTCTGCCCATCTCAGCATACAAAAACTGCAAAAGAATAATGGGACAAAAAGATGAATTCTGGGACCAAGAAATGCCTTATTTTTTTCAGAACTTGTGAATTTAATCCAACAGTGAGCTCTGAGGCTGCATGATCATTGTTTCCTTGAAACAGCAATGCACAGTTCTTCACTTCCTGCCTGATTCATTGCCTACAAATAGGAGTCTGTGTGCAGATATTGTCATCTGATACATTTGTTTTAGTAGTCCATATAATATGAATTGACTACTAGAAAATGCATATTTGTTCCACAGCCAAGAGGAAGTACAAAATATATTTCCAGCTCCTCTATTTATTATTTTTCCTGTTTATTGATATATGAAGCGTAATGTAATAACTATTACTGAAGTCAGTGAGATTACCTGGGATAAAGAATGCTTTCATTTACATGAGGTTATCAAACTGCACTTTTGCAACCAGATTAAATTTAGGAGGGAGATTTTAGCAGCAGCCAGAGAACACAGCAAGATATGAAAGATGACAGGAGAGGGTGATGCTGCTTGGCAGCACAGCAGCAGGAGGGGCAGAAAGCCAGGGGAGCTAGAGGCTGTTGAAAACTACACTCCAAGTATATCCCTAGGGCTCCTCATCATTCAGGCTTTAATGATTACCAGCTATTCTGGTCACTTCAACTACCTTTTGGTTCAATACCCCAGTTGTAAATCAAGCATGACAACAATAGTCAATTTTACCTGATTGCCATGACATTAAATATATGATGCATTCAAATACTAAGGTGAGCAACCCAAGAAGTCCATGAGGAAACCAATATTTCTGCATTTAGTCCGGCACTATGCAGGGTGAAGGAAACCACAGAAGAATCATACTAGGACATTTCCTTTGAAAAATGGAGTTGAAGACTACAAAATAAATCAGTCATCATAAATACAGAGGAGGAGGCAGCTTTACACACATGTATTGCCTCACAGTGCCTTAATTATTGTGACTTTGTTCTTTAATTTCATACCATGTTTTGGGTAAAATATCCATCTATATTTCCATGGCTTCACAGAGACTTAGGAGAATGTTGTGTATGTCTTCAGAAAACTGATCTCCAAAGGAACCATCATACCATGGTTGTCAGAAAAGGTCATAAAATATCAGTCAAGGACAGTTCAGAGCTTGGGGACAAACTGTGGCCCTTTTCAGGAAGTGGTTCCCAGGACACTAGCACAGTCCATCTAGTCAAGAGGTTCAAGTGCACATTTGTTCTCTCTGGGGATCTCTCTAGGGAAAAGTATCTGTCTCAGCAGTCAGGAAGGATCTGTTCCAAGATATATTTAAAGACATACTTAGGGTGTGCTATTTTCTGTTGGGGTTTTGTTGGGTTTTTGTTTGTTTGTTTGTTTTTAAAATGTCAGATATCATTGACAAAATAACAAATAGCAGTAGAAGGCTCCTGCATGATTTTGGTCTTCTCAGACTTTGTTGTTTTAGGAATGGAGGAACTATTTTATCTCCAGGAGCCCTGTGCCCTGGGACATATGGTTCCAGTGGGTGTAGTTTAGTAACTTAGTGATCCAGGACAAGTTATAGTGCTGGTTTGAACAAATGAATAGACGAAAACACAAGGTACTTGCAAGATATTCTTACTAAGGCTTTATTGCATAAGGCAAGGAATTACATCATTCACTAACAACAAGTAAAAAATTCAATGTAAATATACAGGAATTATGGTTTTGAATATATATACATATTTATAGTTAACAAGGAAAGTGTTATTTACCTAGAAAAGAAATTTTTCTCCATTAAGAGAGTTGAACTCATAGCCTACAGGAAGTTTATTTTGTGTAGACCTTTCATACTGTTAAATACATGGTGAGAATAGAACAGTCAAATTTCACAGGAGGGGTGTTAACCAGGAGGTTGATTATTGTTTACACTGCGTAAGTCTCTATAGTTGGAGAATGCAAATGCTATAAAAATTTGCTAGAGTTTTAAATGCCTTGCTGAATGAAAATTAAAAAACTAACAGAAAATCAAGCTCAACCTGCAAACGTTTCCCATAAACTTGTTGATAAAAGCCTTTTGCTGGCAAAGCCAAAGAAAAATGTTTCTTCCTGGTTTAGGCAACCCAGAGAGAGTTCAGTGGTAAAACCGAACTCCAGGTATTAACTTGGGGTCCTGATTTAGCACAGAACTAGGAAGAGAAAATCTTAGAATTGCAAACTGTGTTTGACATACCTAATGCATTGTCTTGATATGTGGGTGACTGACATAGCTGTCACTGTGGTTGGCCAGGAGTAACGAGGGACAGTATCCTTCTCTGACATTGCAATGGCAAGAGTCAGGGTGTCCTTTGTAGGACAAGGACTGAGAGTCAGGGAGCTTGGGCAATTAGGTTTCCTTCTCAGAAGTGCTGACATCATCCTGCATTGCAGCCACAAAACAATCTGACTACAAGCCTGTCCAGACTATTAATGTTCAGGTGGTTTTTAAAACCTCAGGGTCATCATCATCTGTTCTCCTGAATTCTATTTCTATTCAATTTGGGTTTTTTTTCTCTCTCTTTCTTAGTAATTTGTTTGTGTTTTTCCAATTTCAAACTTTACAAAACCAGACCAGTTATTCATGATATCTGATTAATGCAAGTGTTCACTGGGAAAGACTTTGCTGCAGCCTGATGAAGAAGGCTTGATGAATTAAAAGCCAATCCTTTGAAAAACTTCACTGAAACAAAAGGAAGGGGAGAACTTTCCCAAAGAAATTTTACACTTTTATTTGTCTGTTTAACTTTCACCAGCGTTTATAAAGGTCTCTGCTAATGGAGGAGGATGAGAGGCGGTTGATGTCTCTGCAGCTGCATTCATGAGCACCTTTGGGTCTGACTTTACATTGATCGAGCTGGAGGTACAGCGACAGGATTTTATTTTATGTTCTATTTTCCTTTTTCTCCTTTCCTTATTTTCTAGTGTAAAGAATATGATTTAATCTTTTCCCACTCCTGAGAAATTTCCTTCTTTTATGTATTTCCATCTGCTCCAGCATTAGGCATTTACCTGCAGCAACTCACAATACCATTTTAAATTGTGGTTTCAGTTCAATGAAATGCTCAGGTGTTGAACTGCTCTCCCATATAGCAATACCTTAATAGGCTAATAGGTGAGCTCTTGTGTTAGAGCTTCCTTCAGTGAACACTAGTAGCCAAACCAACCAACTCAGAAAAACAATGTTTTCTTAGGCAATAAATTACTTTTCACCTTGATATTAAAATACAGCTAAAAAGCAGTGATAAATAATTGCAATAATATTACATTTCCCGCAGTACTTCAGGAGATTTATAATGGTAAATTTTAACTGTGAAATTTCAAAATGCCTAGAAATTTCCACTAAAAACTAGAAGATATCCAGTACTATTGTTTCAGCTTGGAATGGCCAAAATCAGAAAATGGTTCTAGATACTATGTAATGTATTTTCTTATATTCTAAAACTCCAGGTATTCTGATTTCTGTGGAGAGGACTTCAATTGAAAATCTATCTTCTTTCCTAAATATAGAAAATAAAACAATTAAGAGCAAAGAAAAAATGCAGCCCAGAGCCCTCTTGCTCAGTGGCGAGATAGGTCGTTTGCATTTTCCTATTAGTCTCAGCGCGAATTGGCTGGAATCATTTAAACATGGCAATCAGTGAAATACTGCTATCCACTTGGTGTTGGAGGGAATTAGGATTTGGAAATTAGAATTTAGAAGAAATTTAGAGCAACTACAAAAACAAAACGAGACAACCCCCAGAGTTCTTTATCTCAAACTCACAAACACACACTGAAAGAAAAGCATTCATAAGGAAATAACCATGCAAAGTCACATTGTCTTAGTTTTACTCTGTGACACTGGGAAAATCAAGTGTTCTTTGTCTCCAGCACACTTTCTTTCTAAAATGTCCCTTCTTCAGTCAGTATCTCTTACTAGGTGCCACCCCAATAGCATCCTCCATCTCCTTTGGCAACTTCCTACACAAAATAAAAGTAGCTCATAAATGACATACTAAACCAAATAAGGCTTAAAGGATTATGGGTCACACAGGACATGAAATTACTCTCCTCACACTTGTGTGAGTGATGCTTAAGAAATCAGTAGCACTTCACCAGAGGAAAGTAGATAGTATGGAAGAAGACAATTACACTGATCTCCCTTATCCTGCTCTTGCTGTTCATCAGCTTGTGATATAACCCCCGAGCACCATATCTCTGCACCTCTCTCAAGAGGGACACTCTTGAGAGGTCTTACTAGCTTAAAGCAAATGAAGAAAAGTTGAATATTTTGGCTAATTCTTGCTTGATTTATTAAATAGTTTGTTTTTTTCTTATATTGAATTTTTGTTGAAGGGTGTAAAAGAGTATGCTCTCGTTCACTCCTTATTCCACGAAGAGCAGCTGAATTCGTTCTCAGGCCACTCACTTGAAGCAAAAAGCCAGGTTCTTTCTGTAGTTCTTCGTCTTGTTTTAAAGCCAATTGTTTGCTTCTGCCAGCTTGTAATTGCACAGAAAGCGTGACGTCTGTGAGTGTGAAAGGAGGTTTTCTATCATTATGTCTAATGGCTGTTCTGCTCTGTTGGTGATTATTCATTTACCTCTGATGTTCGTGGCTCTTGGCGGCATCTGCTAGAAGACTTGCAGCAGTTCAGTGTTATTTCCTATTTGTCGTTCACAGAATCATTTGTTTTCTGTTCCAGGAAAACGTCAACATCTTAATGCAATTTATTCTTGTGATTAATGAGAGAAGTAAGCCCATACATTTTTCTAGTTCACACTCATTTTAGTCAATAAGCTACACTTGTAGGTATTCGAGAATATTTGAATTGAAAGCACACCAGGAAATTTTAATCCTCATGTGGAAAAGAAAACTTTTTAGCTGATTAGTCTCACTTTTTCCTATCACTTGCTACAGAAAACAGAGATATTAGGGAAAAGAATTTTGCAATAACCAAGTAAGTTTGGCAAAGTGATATTTTGTTTCCCTGTGCTCACTGTGAGGCAGGAGGAGGCAGCTGGCTGCTCTCTGCCACAAGCAATAAGTCTATCACCAGGGAACATAAATCACAACATCCTCTTTGTGAATCCCAAAACTGAGCCCAAAACACCATCATCCACTTCAAAGACTAAAATTCACATTTCCTAACTAGTCCATTTTAAAAGTTCATTTAGACAAATATTCTTTTTCTCTAAAAGTTATAGAATTAAATTCTTACTTAGTAAGTCTGAAACAGGTCAGAATCAGTCCTTATATGCACTGAGGCCCTGCCATGGACATCAGTGGAGCGATGTGTATTTACAGAATGTACATTTGGTCAATCAGTACGGATGAAAGGTATGAGAAAAGCATTTTAACTGGCATCCTGACACCCTACAAACTTGGATGATGGTCTGAAGTTGTAAGAGGCAGCCATCCCCCTGCCTTTGGTTTTAGCAGACAGCCTTTCAATTAAAAGGAAGATAATTTCTCTGGGCCTTAAAGACAAAGCTTTTAGCTTGAATTTTTAGCAGGAAGAACTTAACTGCCTCTCACTGAATAAGTAATGATTCAATACATCTTAATCAGAGTATATGTCCTTCAGAAGCTGAAGAGCTTGTGAAATTTCACCTGCAGCCCACTTGTAACATCAGTTTGACAAAGTTCAGCACTTGTTTGGTACCATAAAAATTGTAGAGGCATTTCATCATCATCTCCCTAATGCTTTCTGTGAAGGACATAAAGTTACTGCCCCAGACCTCTTTTCTGGTATGAATAGATATCAAATGTGTAATTTCTCAAAGCAGTTATATTCATTATATACTACCTACTTTCTTGCATAGTCTGATTTTGTATGGAAATGTGAATGGGTTTATACTGTCTTCCTACACAATTTATATAGAGCTTGGCATCTTTGGCCCAATTTTTCCCTGACAATGGAAATACCCACTCTGGGGCAAACTCTACTGCAAACTGTTTTTAGAAGACAGCTGTTGAAAAATTACCCAGTTTTCAATGTTTTGTTCATTTTGCTGGGAGTCTAGTGAGTGGCAGAGGATGTCAAGGTACCACGGATGTGGTCACCATCAACTTCTGAATCCAAAGTGCTCTAAAAGAAGCTGAGAGCTCAGCTGCCCAAAAACTTCTCCAAAAAATAGCCAGTTCTGTACAACATACAAAAATCCTAGAGCTTCAATAGGGGAGAGTAGATTTGCTTCTGGGTGAAAATTCTCATCCTGTAAAATGTCCCCCAGGACTGATTCCGTGGATATGAATAAGAGGTTTAAAAAGACATATTTGACCAGCAAGTGAGTAATCTGTCCCTTCCCTCAGTTTTACTGCTGCTAGCAGGCCTCATATGGGACTTGCTGATATGTGATGTAAGGCTCTGGTAACTTTGAGTAGGTTTTTCTAAAAGGCTAGATAATTTCATGCAATCATTAACCACCTCTTGCTGCTTGGCATGCTGAAATAATAAGGGTAATTGAATATCATGCTTCTGGGTATACGTTAATTGCCTGCAGGGCTCTGGAAGGATGTTTCCTCCCTGTACACCACATAGCATAATTGGATAGGTAATAGGCATTATGGGAGCCTTCCACCTTCCTCAAGAATATCAGTGAAGAAGGTAAAATGTCAAGTTAGATGAACAAATGATTTAATCTAGTATGGCAAGCCCTCTGCTTCTACAGTGTCATGGTGAGTAACTGGTTGGATTGCAGATATGTACCTGCCATAGTGTAATGAGGTCCTGATATCCTGGGTCACTATTTTTAACCTGAAATGCCAGCAGAAGCCCCAAACTCAAAATCCTCATTTCTATGGCAACCTCCATATAAAGTATTGCTCCGTTGTGAATTAAAATGTATTTATGCTTAAATGAGATCCAGGAGTGACTATTTCTAGTTTTATGAACACACCATCCCCTGAATCCCTTTAATCTTCTCTGTGTGCTGCTGAATGTCAGGTAATGGAGAGTCACAGTGTGAGCTCAATTAGTTTAAAATCTTATCAGTGTAATTGGTCAGGATGAGCTGTATTAGCTTGCCAAACAGGACTCAACACTTTCAAGTTATTTACTCGTTTCTATATTCTTCCAAATGCAATTAATTGCATAACCATTAGAAATCATTATTAATTAATTAATGGGGTTCCAGCATAATTGTCTGTGATAGACACCCCCAAATGAGTCCTTTGAGATGACTGAAAGGTAGGGAAGGGGACTTCTACCTTGAATACCAAATCTCCATGGCAGACTGATTCACCTATAAATCATGTTCAGGAACGATTAGGAAAATGGCCCATGCTAAAGATAACTCTAGAGCATGCACTGCCACACACATAGCCTCAGCATGGAGATGTGGCGTGTCATTAAATCAGAACAACCTTGATGAAAACAGGACTCTAAAAAACCTATCTACAAGAATGACCTTAGTACTTTCATCTGCCTTAAACAGCATTTCACTGACTTCAACAAATTTCTGTCCTTCAAACCCTGTTTTACTAGCTAAGCATTCTTCCGTACAATTTCAGCTAACTGGGGTTGCAAACTTTCCCTGTATTAAGCATTTCCTCTGGGGTTGTTCACCAAGAACTCCTGTCTTTGCTTGTCAGTACACTGCTGCTGTTTTCTTCCCTTCACCAGCAGAATACCCTCCTCCAAGGAAAGTTAAGGACATCAAAGGTGCACTCTGTGCTGCTATGCTGGCTGTCCTGTTTTCTTGCAGACAACAATGTGGAAGCCACACAAAATTATATCACTGACCATCCAGTTGATGAATTAAAGTCCGAGAGCACAGTTGCTATTCTGCCATTAGAAGTGCCATTGTTTATAGCAGCTGTAAACCCATAATGCCTGTGCTTATCTCAGGTCCTGGACTGCCTTACTAGCCAGAACAGGCTGTTATGACCCTGACCAGCTTCCTGACATGCGTCCATTGTGCATTAGCATGATATTGCTCTTATGGTCAACATTTTCTGGAGCAAGTATTCATTTGACATTGATGACTTGGGCCATCTAGGGTGTCTGTGTTTCACCAGGATGAGGATGTGAACCAGGCTCCATCAATAGCCACTGATTTTTTGCAAGGACATTGAGCACACCTGAGACTCAGAAAGTGTATTCTAGATAAGCAAATTCAGATGAAATTAGAAATGTGGGTTTTGACCAAAATACAAGCTATAGGATGTGACAAGCACATCATATACCTTCCATATGATGCCTGCAATACAAATAGGTTTATACCAGATAAAGGATGAGATGAAGTGCCATTTATTTTCAGGAAATTATATTAGTTGAATATTCACTTTTAGCTACATCTTAATGTGAAGACCCCCTGCTGTTTCTGCTGGATTCCGCTTTGCTTCTGTCCTTCACTATGGGACAGTGTTGTTATACACAATTAAACACATTGCCAGTTTGTGCTCCTGAGACTGTGGCAGCTGTACCTCAACAGAGGGTGAAGACAGACCAGATGGATAGAAGGTGAAGTGCTGTCAGTCCTTTGAGATTGAAGATGCCACAGAAATGCAACCAGAACTTATTGTTTATATGAGAAAATAATGTCCTGAAAGCCTGATGAAACACTAATTCAGAAACTCCTCATCCTCCCAAAACTTAAGATGGGCTAAGATTGATATGGCTGCACTGTCAAGTGCTTCATCTTTTTTACCCTTTTTTATCTTTTTTTTTTCCATTTTTTTAAATGAGAAACCAGACCAATCTAATCTGAATGAGGAAAGTCACCTTCACTGGTGCTCCATTTCATTTTCTTCAAGCAATAGAAATGAAAATGAAAATTCCATTTTAAAAACATGAAAAGAGGAATATTCTCATGAAGGTAGGAAAAAAGTCTTCAGCAGCCCCACAAGAAAAACTCTTTAAAACTGTCACTCACATTCCTAAAAAATGAAGCCATACAAGACAAGATGTTCAAACCCGTATGTGGGTGCTGCTTTTTTTTTCCCCTCAAAGACCAATAGAAACTGCCATGACTTAAAAATTCAATAAATGCATAGCAAGGGAACACTTGAGAGGGGAAGGAGAGAGGAGAGACAGAAATGAAACCAACTTAATTTGGAAGACATTTTCAGAACAGAATACAAACACTGTTCTTCTGGAGCTCCCAGTTCTCCATGTTAGTCAGTAACAAAAGAAGGTGCTGATGTGTAGATCAACAATCCACAATATTTTTGGCAAAGCACTGCTATTAGCTTTATTCTTTACTTGTCACTTTTACAATGTATCCATTTCACATGCACATGTTCATTTTTCTTATAGGCCAGATGTTGCACATCCGAAGCAGTGAAAAGTCCTGTGAGCTCAATGAAACTTTTAACCTGAACCAAAAAGCAGGACGTCAGTATGTTTCCATGTGCTAACCTTTATGATCCTGAGCAACGCAACCACCTGGGGCTGGGTGTGAATCTCCTGATCCCAGTGGTAAAAAACTCTTCAGCTCACCAGTTCTAGCCCAGCCAGAAGCAATGAATTGTGTGAGTATCTGCTCCCCTATCAGGTTTACAGATCTGCCCTTTGTGTATATAATACAGCAAAGGTTTCCAGTCAGCCAGCTTGGCATTTTTCTATGAATTGACTATGAAATGATAACAGATAAAGGGCAGTATGCCAAGGAAAGACCGATTCAATTGCAGCAAATATTGACTGAAACAGAATATTTCAGATTATGAGGGGCTCGCTTGAATTTTTCCATAAGCACACGAGGCATACTCAGTATTTCTATTCCCAGCATTCCCATCTACTTTACAGCCATGCCTCCAGACCTAGCAGCAAGAGGAGCTCATTGCAATGTCTGCTCTCCAGACAGAGAGCTGAAAAAATTGCCCTTGCATCATACAAAGAAATCTGTGTTTCTACAGGTTCATATTTTTACCGAGTTATGGAGAAGTAAAAGAAACAGTGGAAATAAATGCTGCATTGGTGAGGTCAGTGAACTGAAATCACCAGGGAAAGAGGATGAGCAAGGTTGCAGGAGGCCTGTTCCCACACCACTAGGTGCCCTGAGGACACGTTAACGCTGGCACCATCCGCACCGTTAAGTGAGACCAAGGCAAAGGAACTTTTAGGTGTGTGTCTCAGGAACTTCACCCTTCCACAGCTCCAAAGTGTTTTCCCTGCAAAAGGTTATCAGATCTCCCTGAGGTCTCCCGTCAAGATGTCCCCATTAGAGGGCTAATCACAGAAATCATGTGATATATATAGGGGATGTTTGTCCTTCCTCCATTTCTCAGTTACTTACAGATATTACAATGGGATATGATAAGAGAATGCATTTTCCCCTTGGGAATATCTTGTGGGGAAGTAGAAGAGAATAGTGTTTAATGAAATTTGTCAGTTAGGATATGGCTACTTGCAGGGTAAATACCTATTCTTCACCAAATGCAAAAGCATCATGATATAGTATAGAAGGCTACACCCATGGCAAAGGCAAACTAATTGCTACAGAAGGTATTCTTAAAAAAAAAAGGGATCTTCTGTGGATTTCTGTATTTCCCCTATATCATGTATGTTTTTCAGTTAGCAAGACACAGAACAACATAAAAACCCAAGAAACACCAATTTCTCTTTGGGCCCATATGTGAACAGCAGATTTTTATGAGTATGTGTGAATGGCAAACTTTTTATTAGGTTCCCATAAACATGAGGATCTGTAAATCTAGAACCCTCTTTCTCCCACCTTCTTGGGGATGCTGGGAACATTTTGACAGAGTTGCTAAGTCACCCACACACATTTGGGTGTTCTCATAGTTTCTTCTTCTCTTGGTGTGTTTCGCCTCACTTTCCAGGTGTCTCATTTCCTTTTCAACCTGGTTATACCCAGTTACCCCATTTTTATACTGTTGAATTGGAGAGGTTTTTGCATTTCTCTTCAGCTGCCTGCCCAGACAGGCCATGGGTCAGCATGGCAGGCAGGAGGGTGGCCTGGGCTCTCCTCTGCCCTCTGAAATGTGCTGGCAGGCAGCTGAGCAGCATTTCGTCATGATATCCCAAACATATTTTGTGATGACTCTTAAAACCTTGCTCTTATCAGGAGGTTATTTTGGCTTTTTTTTTAAGCACGAACCTGTCTCTGGTTTTGTGCCTGACTGCAACAGCTGATGTTCCTCTAAACTCTGCCGAGGGCCAATCCCTGCAAGCAGCAGCAGGGACTCCCCACGACAGCTTTGCTCAGGTTTTCTCCCTTCTGTTCTCCCTGAGGGGAAGAGGTGCCCCAGGAGAGGAGCCTGAACTGTCAGCACTCACACCTCCACTGCAATGGGCACTCAATCTTTTTTTTTTAAGGCACTTCAAACTCGCCTGCAGCTCTGCAGCGAGGGGCTGGTCTCTGCTGTGAGGCTGCCCCCAAACCTGCTCCTCTGGCACACAGGCGCTTCCCAGCACGAGCCACGGCTGGTCTGTGCACAGCGGAGCTCCCCCCACATTGCAATGAACTCCCACAGCAACCGAACAATCATCCTTCACCTTGTCATCCACTTTGGGGTTGTGATTTTGTATGTCCTGTTTTTCACAAATATATTTCCCAAGAGACTTTAGCCTAGTTCAGAATTCCCCCATGGCGGCACAAGCTGCTTGAGGGTAGCAGGGGAAGAGTGTTGAAATGGCTGCAAAGACACATGCCCTTTCCCTTTTTCCACCCCCCAGTAGCTACCATTGTTAGAACACCACCAGGAAACCGGTGTTTTCTGTGACTGCTCTCCAACTTACAATTTTTCCCTTTAATTTTTTATTAAAATTGTATGGTCATTTGGGGAAAAGAAGAAAAAGACAACAGGAAAATCACATTCTTTACATTATAAAGCTATAGTGTTTCTCCATTCTGAACTGTAGCTTTTGTTGGCAGCACTTGGGTATTTTGCATGGACTAAGAATTGGAAGAAAGGAAACGTTTCCCATGTGGTAAGGCAGCACCCAACATTTCATCTTCTCTGTTTTTTCACTAGCAAATGTTCACAAGTTGTTGAATAAAACAGGGATTGCACATGCACTTTTTTTTTTTTTTTTTTTTCCTCTCACAGCAGATGACAGCCTCAGAAGGAGCTGAGATCAAAAAACCTCCTTAGGTTCTGGGGTAACAGTGGTGCCAGCGTGGAGAACTTCTACACATTGTATACATCAGCCACCAGGGATGGGACTTACAACACCACAGATTCCTTAGAGAATTTAGGCTTCAGAGCACAATTATAACTTCACTGGCTGTGGCTATCTTAAATGCTGATGTGAACATATGCTACCACTTCTTCTATTTCTTCTGAAATACCAGACATTATTGTGATCTCTTTTGCATAATAGCCTTCTTGTAAGAACATTTGTTTTGGAAATGAGCATAAAATCTGCAAGTGCCTTTACCAATAAGCTCCAGACTAGACTGCAACATGGTGGGATCAAGTCACCCAATTTCCTCCCGGCCCCAGCATCATGCCAGAACTTTGCCAGTGTGCTGAAGAGAATTCAAGTCTCATTGGGCTAGAGAGAGGGAAAGCACAACAGAGATATTGATGGTGGGAGGCTGGTGGTATTCTTCCTGCACTCCAGGATGTTTCTGGCCTGTTGAAGCTCTTTAACACAAATTTCCTTCACATGCTACATGGTTCAGTGTCTAGGGCCACACCCTGGGAGAGACAGTTTTGGAATATTTTGGGCAGAAGAGTGTCCCAGAAGCTTAGGGTCCCATTTTCTAGGCCAGTATTTTAAGCCCTGAGTAATTTCAATGAGCACTATGAGTTACCATCCCTGCCCCACTACCCTGAAAAACAAGGGTGAGTCAGCAACTTCATTACCAAGGAGAGGTGCCTCCTCCAGGGATGACGCTAAGTTCTCTGTCCCAGACAGCTTGAGGTACTTATCAGATGTCCTCTGATAAGCTTGGGGCAGGCATCAGATTTGACTCTGACCTCTGATTTTCTGTTAGGTATCTCCAGGTGACTCCTCAGTCAGCAGGAATATTTGGGGTTTGGGACATTTGAAAATATAGCCTCATCTGGTCCCAAAAAGCCCTAAAATTTATGTAGTTTGATCAAGTTTTTAGCTGCTAATTAAAAAAGCTTATTAAGAAACTTCTTGCTGTCTGTTCTGTAGCTGTGTTATTACAACTGCAGGTCACATACTCAGAAATAAAGCTCTGGGGAAAGGCATGGGGACTGGGACAAGGACCTGAAGGGTCGCGTTTATGACTTATGCCTCCTATTTCTTTATCTTCCATTATTTGTAAGTCAGAGACACCCCATCCATAACGCTGCTGATTCTTTTGAGAACACATGCAGAATCAGTCTCGAGGAGAAAAGACAACGCAGAAAGAACCGTGCCTCACCAACACCGCCTATGGAGACTTTCTGCTGTGCCTTTTGCAACCGGACTTGCCTGTCTCACATCGGCCTCTTTAGCCATCAGTGTGCTTGCAGCAAGCGTGGGTAGAGCCCTTCCCAAATCTTCGTTCGCAAAGCCCAGCCATGATGATGATTTCTTTAAGTTATCTTCCATTATTTCTAAGTCTTTTTGCTGTGCATATATGGATCAGGATTTTTACACGTAAAATAATTCACCAGAATTACATTACTGCAAGCACCAGAGGAGCCATGTGAGCAATGCTAATGTGATGATTGCTTTCACTTGGTTGCTTAATCACCCAGAAGCAGCATTTGGTGCCTGCAGGATTTTTGCCTTTCCAGGTCTCTGTGAGATAGCCAGATGAGTGTAGATGCTCATTTCTCTCTTTGTGCTGGTGGCCTCTGACCATGGGCAGTAAACAAATGGAAATCAAAGGTAAGCAAGAGTTAAAAGAATGAAAGTTATTTGGGAATGGCATACATGCTTCATTTAGTAACTTAATAAACCAGGTTTTTGAGGCAGCAGATAACAAAGAGGGATAGAGGGGAAAAGTTTGTCTCAAAGAAAGCAGAGGTTTAGAAGTGACATTTTAAACCTCTACACCTAAATCAAGGCTTGGAGCAGGGAGTTCCACTTTAAATATGTTTAGCTTTACAGCAATGTTGTTGGAGCCTTCATGCTCAGCAAGGCATTTGCAGGTGAGCTAGTGTTTAGGTTTGGGTTAAGGTTTTATTTATTCCTAGTGGAGTTCAAGTGCTTAATATTCTGTTAGGTGGGTGCTTAATAGAACGCATGTTCTCTGACAGAGAAGGTAGAGATTAATTACACTCTGACTCCTGCAGTACAAAAACTTGGGGATATAAAATGCACTGCAAAACAAACTAAATAACGTGGTTATTCCTCTAGCACATGGCAGACTTGTGGAGTTTCTTGCCAGAGGCTACTGTGAATGCTTGAAACTTATGCCCACAAGAGACAGCACAAGCACTGGAATAGAGATATATTATAGATTAATGAACAGAGAAATTACACCGGCTCTGGAAATCCCTTGAGCTACAAATGGTCAGAGACTGGGGGCAGCACAGTACCCTTGATATCTGCCCTGGTCTCACTCTGCCCTTGGCTTTTGCTTTCATCCACCATCCCAGTGGGGTGTTGGGCTGGAGGGACCTCAATGTGACCTCATGCCATCTCTCTCTTAGTGAACCACTTTGTGCAGCTATGGCCTACAGGCAACTACATTATTAACCTCACTTGAGGAGGACTGATGGAAAAATCATGCTCAGCTCTGTATCCAGATTCTTCAGTAGGGAGATTTCTATCTATCTATCCCCTATGATTTCTGCACGTCTCTTGGAGGTGATTCAGAGCTATGAAGAATTGTCACATGGTTTTGTGCTGCTCCCCAATGAGTTAAAGAACTATGAAAAAACAGGTAAAAAGAAGCAGCTGTGGCACTGAAACAGGTACAGTATCGATCTGGTTTTTGGCAAGTCTGGAATGGAAGACTACAGAGGATAAAAATTCCGCAAGTCAAAGAATTTAACTCAAAATTTCTGTAGTATTTGAGTTGGTTTCAAATGGGAGGAGCAGGGGCAGAAAGCAAGCCAAAAAGTACAAACGCCTACGGACAACAAAAAAATCACGCTCATGCATAACACAACAGAAATATTGCTAAAAACTGTAGACTCTCTCCAAGACACTGCAGAGCTCATTTGCATTTCCAGGCACTATGTATCTGACCCATACACCTTCATTGTTTTAATTTGCAACCTTGAAAACTCTGATCTTTGATAGGTTTGCTCTTCGTTTTATTTGTTTTCCAGAGAAGTATGAGGCAGATGAACACAGATGCTCAGACAACTCTGCTACTGTGCACAACATGGTTGTCAGATACTATCTGTGTAAAGAAGTTCCAACACCTATTATCACCCAATTGCTTGAAAAACAAGTGATTTCACTTTACCACCTTACACAGCTTGTTTGAGTCACAGAGTCCTGTAACAACAGAATACCCTTATGCTTTTCAAAGCGCTCACAATTCATGGCATTTTCTGGGGGGTACTTTAGTTGCAGCAATGCACCAGCGTAGAACTTGTCTCATCAAAAATCACAGTGGAGAATGCAGCCAAGAACTTAGACACCAAGTATAAAGTTTTCAACTTGAAATCCCTGGGACTATTCTGGTACTTCAGTTTCTACAATCTGTGTGTGTTTTGTTAGATCAATTTATATCTAAAGGAGGTGTGCCCTGTGCAGAGACTTTCAGAGAGCAGGAGAATCAGACAATCTCAGCCAAATCAGCCCAAGTCCACTGCTAAAAAAGGGAGGAAACTTACACTGATCTGCATAATGATGTTTTCTGTTTGACTTTAACGAGTTTTTCGAAATCATTTTATCTCCTGCCTTGCCAAATGAAAAGCAGTTAACAGCAGGATAAACATTTTGGTAACTACTGCATTTTTCATCAATGTCTGCTTTACAGATGTCGAGTTTTTTTACAAAAATTTTAACACAGTGAACCGTGGAACACAAAAACATAACAGTTTCAGAAAGAGTTTCAAGCCTAGCTATTTTTTATATTACCTGTGCTACCCAAGAACACATTTTCAATACATCAGCAATAAAAGACAGTAATTTAGTAAAAAGACGATAACTGCCCTTTCTAAGTTTAATAATACCTCAGAAACCAGACTTAAAAGCACATAAATTACCCTATAGAAACCATTTACATCCATTTCTGATATAATTGTTTGGGGGATTGCTTTTTTTCTTTTTTAAATCAAAGTGCCACTGAAAGACACCTTGAAACTACAGCTACTCAGGAAAGCAAAATAAAACCATGTTTATAGCTAAAATTCAGTTATTGATTTCAGCTCCATAAGCAGAAACGCACAAATGGGAGAGCTCAGCATTTTCTTAAGTGTACTCAAGTCATGTTCCCAGCAATCAAGAGAGACCTAATCAAATTTTTTCCTCTCAAAAATAATGATCTTGGCAGATTTTGTTAAATAGCTTGCCAGGCCTTGCTGTTCCCAAGGGTGTTGTGTGCTTTTGGTGATTGCTGGGTGCGGAGATGTATTTGTGCCTCACTGTTGTGTTTCCTCAGTCCCTGTGCTTGTGTCTGCTAACTGCAGGATGAGATCTTTCCAAGTGCACAGAAATAAGAGTGATGATGTGACTGTGGCTGTTCCGCTGCTATGTCCTGGGATAGGCTCTGCTCACACCTCATTCCTGAGCCTCTGCCCTGGTTCGTGGCTATTTCCCAGCCATTCTTGGTTCACACAGCTCTCCCTGCACTGTCTCTTCTTCCTGTCCCCAGCCTGTGTTGCCAGCCCTCACTTTCTGCTCTGCTTCTTCTTAGGTGACATGGGAGTTCAGGAAGGCAGGCCACCTGGCCACTTGCTCTCCCTTATCTCAGTAGACCACTCCTTTCCTCAGTTTACATATTTTGCAGTTCTTTGCATGAATATTGCTGCAAAATAATGCATTTTTTTTTTACCATTTAGGAAGAGTGGAAAATGTCAAAAATTCAGAGCAGCCTTTTCTATTGTTGCCCATAGCTAGGTATCTAAATTAAGCTTAATTAAAAACGAACAAACAAACAAAAAACCAAACCAAACAAACAAAAACCAAAAACTAAAACCGCCCCACAAATGAGATCTTCAGTGGTGCTAAGAAGACCCTATAATGGCTACTTTCTTTATTCTTTGAAGGGGGCACTTGGATGGAATGTGCCATATAATGCACCAAGAAAATTACACTAAGTCTGACTAAAGATGTCATGCATCCTCATTCCAGGTGAGTAAGATATCTCAAGTGGGAAGAAGGTATGATTAGAGTCCTGGTTCTTATTGCTAGACTGTGTGTTGCCTGTGAGTGCCATCAAATTGCAATACTCACAGGTACGCCAGCAAAGTGTGCTGGGGACATGAACAAGTAACTCCCAGTGAAATTTAAGTTTATGATTCTTTAAGATCATCATTTAGACAATGTGATTCCAAATCACCTGTAATATTGTCTGATCAAGAGCTCACAGGCAGCCTTACAGCCACTGTAAGTTCTGGCACTGCGAAAAGCAATTGTCCATTTAGTTACTGGTAGGGGACTGAGGTTAAGCATCCTTTGTGTCATGTTAATAAACAGAATAACTCAAGTATAGAGATTAACTAATCCATTTCACCTGTAGAGTCTAGTTGGTGCCAGGGCCATGGCTACTCAGTTACAACTTCTCATTCTGGTGCTCTGGTTGTCAGCACAGGTGTTGTGGGGTAAAAGACCTATAAGAGGCTTTCCTGTTGCAGCAATACTTACGTGAAGAGAAGGACTCCATCAAGATGCGTACTTCTTTAGACTTCCATCTGGAGCTATAATTCCCATTAGCTCTTCTAAAGCACAGCCGTATCGATCCTATTTCAGACCCACACATCTGTATGCAAAGGATTTATGTGACTGTCAAACCACAGGGCACCGGCCACTGCTTTTGTGTTCATGAAGCTTCACCAGCTTGAGCATGCTCCATGAAGAAGCCCAAGAGGGGGTATCCAATCGATCTGTGTTCTTGAGAACTTTACCCTTCCACATTTCTTTCTTTATGCAACCAAATATTGCAACTGCATTTTAAGCCTAAATAATTTAGTGGTATCCCTTTAACTGGTTAAGGAACTTTAAATATCTTCTATACTTTTATCTAACATATTGATTATATTTTCAAGTGAGTTGTGATATTTGCTATTCCACTACAAAATATTTTTCCCTTTGACATTAGCTAGGATTACACTCATTATATTTTTGCCTTTCTCTGAAGGCAATCTTTATATTCATATTTTAACCTCTGTGTTTATGTATTTTATTGAATTTTTAAAGATTGGATTAGTTTTCAGCATCTGATTTGTTGCAGTGACTTTGGGCTGGCTGCCCAACTTAACCATGGCTGCTACCCTTGGATGATGGCCTGGTCGTTAATTATTTCCCTCCTGAAACTGCATTACCACAAAATAAATTTTGTTATAATGACATTAAGTAAAGACCACAGAAACCTGTCCAGCATTATAAATTTCTTCCTGGCAGCTGTTTTATGCTTTTTCGTCACATCATCTAAATCAAGAATAAGATATCATTTAATACTTTACCAGCTCATGAATAAATAGGCCTTCTATTTTCCTTGATGTAAATTTAAAAACATCAGCATTGAAGTAATTATCAAATCACAGACATTATGCTGTAATCTTTATAAATTCAATCTCCCAAATAAGACAACATATTTAAGCACAAAAAGATTGAATCATATTGGGCTAAGTTAATTACCAACACCAGTTTACAGGGCATAACATTTACTTCACAGGACAATTCTTAATACGTAAAATGGGTTTAATAAAGTACTCATTACTCATCCTTACAAATGCAACAATTTTTAGCCACAAATCTGTTTGTAAACCAGTTAAAACTGGAAGGAAGGAGCTTAAGGTGAAAGGGTGCAGCAAGACAAAAATACGTCTAATTAACAATGAACACCCCATAGGTTTACTGTCAGTACAACTGAAGTGCCAACATCATGTTGGTTGCTTATATCAAAACCATGTAATTATGCTAATATATGGTAATGTCATTGCCCTTGAAAATATTGCTTTCCTCTATTAATTTAGGAAGGAGATCAATTACAAAGTCATGTGGCTTGCTATTGCTGTTGGTGATGTCATTCTGCTGCTGAGAAACAGAAAAAGGATTAATTCCTTTCTACTTCCACTATTCCAAAGTCTGCTCCCTCACAGCAACCCCTTTCACTTTAAGCTATATTCACGTGGAAAATAAAACACAATTTTTTTCCAGCACAATGTTTTTAAAGAAATAACTGCAGAGGTGATTTACCGCTGAGAATGTAAACAGAGCTGGAGACAGTCAGCTGTATCCTACCATTTGCTACATTGATCTAATTCTGTTTTAGCTAAGGGCAGCCTGATGTTCATTATCCTTCAAGAAGGTAGCTCTTAATTGCCAGATATATGCTTTTCCAGTAGTTATTATGCTTCCAAATATTTCTTCATTGATTTCTGCTGCATGGTGTATTTTTAAAAGAATAAATTTTTTTATAACTTCATCATTGGTTTGAAACATCTCACTGCAATTTAATGATGAGGAATAAAAGGAGCAACAGGGTCATACAGTAATGGCAAATGTCTTTGACTACTTAAAATTTTTTTTTTTCTCAATTACAGACCAGTACAGTCAGTGGATTTTATAAATTAGAGCTCCAAAAGGCCATCAAGATAGGTAATAGAGTAAGTGCGACTTTTTGCATTCTTGTTTTCAATAGAAATTTTATTACCTTCTCCTGGCACAACTTACAGCCTATCTTTTTCCTTTACAATTGCCCAAGTGGGCTTGACTGGCAGCCTCAAATTTTAATTCCACTCCAGAGCAGAAACACTGTTTTGCACGTCGTTTTGTGCAGCACACACAACTCAACTGCCAGGTGTGAGACTTTCCAACTACTTTGGAGTACAGCCTGGTATCAAACCTGCAGCCAGAACTTTCACTGTGCTTGATGCTGTACAGAGAGGGAAGACCATAAACTTACAGCCTAAGCAAGTGCCAAAAGGACCAGGGTTCCAAGTGTGAAATGGCAGGTGAGGAGTAAGGGAGAAAGGAAGGTATTCAGCAATCACACCAGCCAGACCAGCTCCCTTTCACCAGGTTGCCTTACCTTACTCACCCAAAAATGACATGTGGAAGATTGTCACTAGTGCTTTTCTGATGTCAAAAGGAAAAATATTCACCAACCCATACCACTCAAATCCTGATCCAACCCTCAAGGGGTTGTACATGTTACAAAATCACTTGTAAGAGCTGGAACTGCTTAGCTCCTTCACATACATAGCTCTTGGAAAGAACATAAAAAACCAACAAAAGTACTGTTTGGCCTAATAATGACATTGAGGTACTCTAAGTACCTGGAGTTATAAATGTTGCTATTTCATCCAGCAAGTTCTACTTTCTTTTTTAATTAATGAAGGTAAAAACATGGCTGCAACAGGGCAGAGGATACTGATACTCATAGCATCAGAAAACAATTTTCCTCAACTGATATTCTTCAGTGATGAGTTACCAAACTATTTCTACCCAGTTGCCATTATTGTCTGTGTATTAGTTTGGCTTCTTGGGCCCACTCCAAAATAGCCATTACTGTCTATCTGTTTCTAATTCTTTCTATAGGAGCTGTTCTTCTCTAAATTTTGTAGCACTTTATTACTAAAGTAGCAAGAAAATATACAAGTGTATAAACAGCCTGTCTACATCCTTTCATCCAAATTACATCAAGAGGCTAGTCTGTGGAAAGAGTTAATGATCCAATCAGCATAAGAACATCTAACAAATTGGAATTCTAATAGATAATCTCTAGAAGCAGATTTATTCTGTAATTATACATTTGGAGAAATTGGATAGTTTTATATGATTGCTTTTTCTGTTGCTGTAGTCTCTTGCAATGATCCCTTTAGCGTTTAAGTTCCTAGTTGCATTCAACAGAAAAGGTGTTGAATTAAAGCTGCTCGACAGAGTGCCCTTCAATAAGGAAGGCAGGATGGTGGCAATGAGGGAAAAACCAATGCACTCCCAAGCAGTTCAGCATACAAGGAAACTGAAGTGACAATAAGCAAAAACAACCCCCTTGCTGAAATGACAATCAACAATGAATTAGCAGCCCCCTTCTAGGGCTTCCCTGAATCTGTGACTCCTGTGTCATTTGAATTCTTGCCCTACAAATGAAGCACCAGTCTGCTTCCACTACCAATAATTAGGAAACAGCCAATACAGAGTGGCTGTACTTACATAGTCATATACTTACTTGTTCATGCCATGTTATGCACTGTTCAGTCCCAGAGCCCTAAGAAGAAATATAGTTAGCTGTGAAACAAGAACTAAATCCACAAGTACTTGTCCCAACATTTATTACAAGTCACATCTGATGGAAACATCTGTCTGTCAGGGATGCTTGGAAACACATTTGGTGTTTAAAATATCTCTCAATAGAAAAAAAAAAAAGTTTAAAAAAACCTTAAGCAAGTTGTACTGTGTACTTATGCCATTCTCCTCTTCTCAGCGCTTGATTTTGAAAGGCACACAGTAGCAAAAGCTCACCATTTTTGCTTTGACCTCAGTCAACATGAGGTAACTCCTGGGCAGGCAGCTGTAATTCTGCACATCTGCACAGGAGCCCAACAGCCAGACAGCATCACTAACACACCTGCTCCACTCTCTGCGTGGGACTAGGAGAAGAAACAGCTTTTTTAGTCTTTGGAGGCACCAGAGGTGCCGTATCATCCACACACTTTTGCTGTGCTAGTTTTTTTGAGATCTCCCACCAAAACTGACACAACACAGCAGACACGGCATTGCTGTGACCATTAAAGAGGCTGGTCTCACTTGTATATAGAAATATAAGTCCTGACCCTTTTTGCTACTCTTGAAATTGGGAGACAAAGACAAATGAAAAAATGGGCTGCTGGAATTGTCATTATGTCTTTATTTAATAGAGAAGTTTTCACATCCATTTTCTAAACAGGTAGTGCTATTTCAAAAAATCAGAAACAAAGTCATGAACAAAACCATTAAAACCATCAAAACCAGTTATTCTACAATAACTTAAATAAACATTTTTCCTTTTGAAGATGACTGAAGTATAGGATAAAACATATTACATTATTTTGGACATTCTCCATAAAGAGTTCATATCTAATAGTTTCTCCATTAAGTATTCAGAAAATCAATATATATCAGCTAAACTACTCTGGCACTGACTGCATCTTCAGAGGAGCAAGTTAACTGGAAAAAATGAGATTTCACTGAGGAATAAACCTATAGAAATTAGGTTTCTTAATGTTTATGCATCCTTAATCCTCTCCTCCTTAGGAAATACATTCTCTCCCTTCTCTCTTGAACTCAACCTACAGCAAATTGGTTTTACCTGAGCAGGGCTGGAAGCTGTTGGTGCCACTGCTAAGTTTAGCTAAGGGACAAAGCAGCACTGAAAAAACATTAGGGATGATCCACAAAGTCAACATTAGCCTACCGAGGCTAAGCTCCTGAGAGACCATCCTCAGAGCTGCTCTTCGTTCCTTTAGAGGAATGTATTCCCTTTATTTACCCCAGAGGTAGCCTAGCATTAGCTTCAATCAGCTAAACCTAACATCCATGAACATCCACACACTGCTTGCACAAGGAGAGGCTTTTGCTATAATGAAGATACTAATCTAGGTCAACAGCCCAGAGGCTGTGGTGCCAATCATGCACAGAGGCTTATCACGCAATTCCTATAGGTCCTGTCTTACCCCAGTGCACAGACTGACTTGGCACACAGGGAGCCCACTGTACAACACTGCATGGACCAGAAGAGCAAAATGTGGCTTCGACTCAGAGATCTCACAGCCTAGGATAGTGTAATCAATAGCAGTCCTTCCCACAACAGAGCAAAACTGCAGCAGGTGGAGCTGTTTCCTTTCTTTGTGCCACATCCCAGCATGATCCCAATGTCATAAAAGAATATAGCTGTAGCTGATAATATTAAACAGTAACTAGAAAGACAAAATAAGCTAATTTTATTTCACTGCATTAGACATCAGCTTTTTTCTTTAAGCAACTGAGTTGGAGAACCACTTTCCTTCTGATCTTTCCCATTAATATCACTTTTCTACCAAATTACTACAAAACACTGCAACAATCTACACTCCGTCTGAAATAACTGAGCATCTTAGACAATGATGTGTTCCATCCTAACCTGAACCTTAATCCAGTCAACCATTGTGCCTTTTTTTTGAGAATGTCTTTGCATTCTTGTCACTGAGATATTGTCAACTCAATTTCACCTTACATCTTATCTGGTGCCTACTCTAAAATCTCAGTTCCTATAGTTGAGTACTTAAAAGAAAACCTTCGTTTCACTTTGTCGAGTTTCTAGGTCTCACACTTGGACCAAAAGGCTTGAAAACATGAATCATATCAGCTTAAAGAAAGCAAATAAAAAACACTCAAAGGCACTTTTTAAACAAGTCTCTTAACTTTTATGACAAGCTTGTAATTTGAAGAGGTGAGGTGGGTGCCTGAGTCACGATTTCTAAGTCCTTAGAACCCCTTAGGGGTTCAAATGTAAGGGTTCCTCTTCACCTTCTTTCTCCTCTTCTGCCTTTCTACTCTTGTATTTGGTATGAGGAACGCAGATGCCCAAATTTCTGGTAGAAATCCTCTTCGGCACGGTTCAGAGCTTCCTCATCTATGTAGACAGCTGGTCTCCGGGAAGCCAAAAAGTACTGCACTTTCCGCAGGCTCCATCCCAACACGTACTTCAGCCAGCCACTGACAGCAGCTGTAGACCTGCCAACACCAGCATTGCAATGAACGTAGACAGTGTGTCCATTCTCCAGTAGCCCATGCAAGAGGCAGACAGCTTGTGGCAACATCTGTATTCTTCCTAAGGTTAAAAACAATGCACGTTCATTTGCATTGGAGAAAGCTAAGTTCATGGCTGAGATTTTGTCTGTAGAGCCTGATGTGCTGTGATGAACTGTGAATAATTATGGCAAACCTGATGTATTTGAGGTTTTTTCTTTTTTTTTTCTCAAATGACCTTCTACACTAACTTGCTTTTCTCTTGCAACATAGAATCAGATCACACAAAACTGTAAAGTGCCCCAAGTGTTCTCTAAATATACATTTTGACTAACATTGGATGTGTGTGGCATATTTGTTTCCACAGGAACTGAGAAAAAGCATCAAATGACATAGACCAGTACAACTTACAAAGCCTTAAAGTTAGCAAGTCAAAAATGAAATATTTTTAGTACCAGAGGTTTGTGAAGGTACCTGCTTACTGCTGCTTTCCAAAACAGTAATGAAGGCCATCAAGTCAATAATAAGTGAGAGAGAGCATAAGAACATTTTGCTGTACAACTTAATACTGTTATGATTTAATTGTGTACTAAGCATACAGTAAAACAATACAAAATATCCTTTCTCAGTCCCGAAGGGATGACTACACCATATTTCCTGACACCTTTTTCTCTGCTGCCCCAGGAACTGAGGCTGCAAACAGCAGAGCCCAACTTTCCTCACAGCACAGATGAGCACTGACATTAAGCCCTTTCAAATCCCTGTTTTAAGGTCTCCTGTCTTCCCTGGTGACCTATTGCTAATATGACAGTTCTCTATTTGAGTCAGCAGTATTGCACTGTGTTGAAAGCAGTCTCTTCTGTTAGTAAGTTGTTCACTTTCTAACCTGTTTGGAAACAAGATTTTAAACAGAGCATTTCAACAAAGGACTTAAAAATACTAGTACTTTATGTTACAGCTCAGGTGCTATGACTATTCTAAGTTAATTACAAATTATTATATAAAAGTCTCTATGGAGATTGATCAGACTGGGATACTACAGTTAAAGAAAAAATATTTGCTGGGGAAGGGAACAGCAGAGACAGACACATAGCACTGTCTCTCCAATTTTAATCAGCAAGGGTGGCAAGCTATCCTGCTGTGCAAGCTTGCAGTCTTCCACCTACACAGCATATTTCCATTACATGGCCTGATTTCAAACTGAAAGCAAAAACAGTCAAGCAGTTATTGATGTCAGATGGCTTTAAACTCAAATACACATAATAATGCCAGACACAAAGTACTTTAGATGGCTTCTGCCTGCAAGAAGATATGAATAATTTGTAAAAGACAGCACACAAAGAAATTACAACTGTGTGCTAACTATATTTTTATGCAAAATTTACACAGAAAAAAACCCCACAAACTATCACAAAAATGACAGATTAGTAACTCAAAGTGTTTGTTGCCATTAATTTACTTTAAGAGTGACCTAAACATTACCTTCAGTGCTCATGTCTGCAGTTGGCAACCAGACATAGGCAAGACCTTCCTCTTTATACAGTTTCATGAGGGTTTCAGGGCTCATGGGTTCTGGGTAGCGGTTGCAGCCCCAGGAATTCTGAATAATGTCCTGTTCAGTCTGGAAGTTCATCACAGCCGTAACACCCAGCTCATGCTTAAGCTTGATTGTCACGTGCTCCAGCTGCCGAGGGCAACTTCCCAGCCAGATGTTCGGCAGAATCCTAGCATTGATAAAATATTGCAGTGGGATTAGATGAAAACTTCCAAGTTCATCAGTGTTCCTGTTCCAAATCTGCTTAACATCATCACACAAACACTGTTAAGCACAGCCTTTTCAGGTCATGCAGTAAGCAACTTCTTGTTTCGTTACAACTTATTTCATTACAGTTGATTTGGTAATGTTTGAAGCTGGGGATCAAATTCCTAACCTTCCACAAACAGCCAGATGATCTGAGAAAAAAATTCAGAGCATAGTTAGTAGCACAGGTCTCCAAGGCATCCATCATTAAGCTTGCAGTAGAAGCTTAGTAACATCACAGATTAGAACTAAAAGACTCTGAAGATTCCTGCAATTTGTACAGATAGACATCAAAAAAAAGAGACCTAAAGAAGTCACAATCCAGACCTAAATTACTTTAGTAATAAGTCAAACACATAGAACCCTTTCAACTTTATAGCTACCACTATAATAAGAAAAGTAGAAAAATAAAAACAATTTGAACTACCCTTCTGTGATTAAACCCAAAATTAATGAGGAATTTTCTTCTTATTTTATTCTGATTTTGTGGAGTCTAGCGGGAATCAAATGCAGAATTACAATACATGTCTAGCTTCCCTCAAGGCCTGAAGAACCCAAAATTTTATCAAGAAAACTCAAGAGGTTTGTATAGGATGGATAAACAACCATATTTCTGGTACTTATCTAAATCAAGCTTCAAGACTTCTATGGTTTCCCCATTGTTAATTATCATAAAACTATTGTATGCCTCAACAGATTTTGACATTATAAACTGAATACTGAGGCATGCTTTCAAATGTAAGTTTTTAATCTGTGCATGCAATTATATTGATGGAATCTACAATGGATTATTTATATGCCCAAATTATTAGTGCCCTACCTTAATTTATTTTGCTTCCATTAACTTTAAATTTGAACATGTAATCCACAAACTACACAAAATATCCTGTACTTGAACACACAACTTTGCAAGCATTATTAACTGCAACAAAATCTGCAGCACTAGTAACTGCAAACTTCGCAAACATTGTTAACTGCAAATCTGCAACAAAAGCAAGATCCTCAAAAATAAAATATCTGCCATGCATTTCTTATTACTTTTTCCAATTTTAATCTCAGAAACAAATAAAGAAAGTTTTATGCTTATTCAGGAGCATACAAACTGCCCTTAAATCATCAGGTAGCTATTTCCATTTCACTACCAGAGTAATAAGTGCTTACTAGCATTTAATTAAGACCTGTAATTGACTGTAATGATTAAATACTGCTATATTAGTACTGGAATATTGTCAAAAGGAAAAATTCAGATCCAGGAAGCACTAACTATTATTGTTTCCTGTATGTCAGCTGCATCCACAGTGAGTTGCGTAGTAGCCACACAAATACAGTCTTTGTCTTTAACAGCCCCTGTTTCAGTGAGACAATACACTTGATCTCAGTATATGGTAACTGAGACCAATTTAAACAAATATAATACACAGCAAATAACCATTTCAACTGCGTTTCAATAGTGAGATCATTTGAAAAGATTTGACTTAGTTGTTTCACATACATGTTCTGGTCTAGACTGCATTGTGGGTAATTACCACTGCTAATAGAAAAGGCATTTGTTCACGAGCAACAAACAATTCAATAAATCTGAAATGTCAAACATTAAGATTTACACTCCTAAGTATTTTTCTTCATCACTTTTGTCACAGTCCTGGACAATAACTTTTTAAAGGAGAGAAGACTTGGAAAGAAAGAAATCTTAATACACAGAATCTGGATTTCTTAAACTATAAATTAAATTCAGATTATCTAATAAGAAATATCAATACTCAGTCAGGAGTGGACTCCATAGCAGCCTGAAAGAAAGGCAATAAAGCACATAAATTGTGCATTCCCATTATGTTCAAGGCACAATCCCACATACTGGTACAAGAAGGGAGCTTTTCAAAACTGTCCAAAATCCAGCACAACCAGCTCAAGGATTCCCACTAATCAGAGGGGTGAGCAGAGGTCCACTGCAACAACTGCTTCACTGACCCACTACCCACAGGCCAGCTCCACGGCAAACCCCTGCCAGGATTCTGCCACAGGAATCCACCACAATGATTAGAGCACTTCAAGGTGGTGAATGTAACTTAAAGTGCCCTAACAGATACCGGCAAATGGCTGGAGATGAGCAATACCCACAAAACTCCATTGTGGGGCAAGAAAAATGGTAGTATCACTAATAGCTTGTGACAATATGAGGATATTATTTCAAGAACAAGAACATTAATATCCTTCCTTCAAAGGCTTTCCTGAAGGCTCATACATATGTAATTTAATTGATACTTTGGAAATATCTAATACACTAAATTACCTTGAGGGGAGAGAAAAAGTGTCTTTTCTTGGATTTGATTGAATCAGGAGTGACTAAAGCATTCCTCAGATAAATAAAATTCTGGGTAGTATACTTGCTTACAGATAAATCAATGTTTTATAATTTTTCCCCAATGTTTATTTAGTGAGTGAACATCATTGCTGTGCTACCTGCAAGACTTCTGGAATATACACCATTTGTTTATTTTCTTGCAGCCTAACAGGTGAGACCTCCTGTAATGCACAACAGTAGTTGCATTTACCAAACAATCTGATGAGTTTACCAATTTTTAATCACTGTCTTCCCTGTAATTAACTGAACTAGTGGCAGCATTCAGAGACTGACCAAAAAAACCTATTTAGGACAGTCAATTCTTGTGAATTATTTTTATGATCGGGTCCTAGAGTTTAGCCTTTGAGAGGACCAAGATGTAGCCTTGACCTTGGTCTTCAAGCCCCTTATTTACCCACCTACAAATAACTGTAAAGTCTTGGCCTTGCTGGACAAGGCTTAACCACACTTTTACCAGGAAAACCAACCATGTGGAAAACAGTAATGCAGAACTGTCCTACCAGCCAATTTATATAAAAGTTCTAAGATAATCCTGCTGCATAGTACCTATAGGGTTCTATTTGGCTTTATCTGGTTCATTCCTGACCTTTGTCTGACACCAGAAGGAAGGAATAAAAGGATCAGTGCACATGCAAGTACACAGACTGATGGAGAGATTAGCAGCTATATTTTATACATTAAATTTTTGATAGCCCTGCTTAGGTCTTCATTATGCTGAGGAAAAGAAAAACATACATATTCAACAAAGCCAGAATGTGGTAATTTCATTTTTACATCTCTTTCTTTAATAGCATGACTTTTAAGTTTTCCTTTTCAATGTGGCCTTTCTTCTTTAAGTTGTCACTGTACTTCAGTAGGTAGCTATATTGTATCCACAAGAGTATTTGGCATGAATAAGAGACCTCTTGTACTTCGCCCCTCAACTGTCACGTAATAGTGCTCTGAGCTCACTGACACACACTGCCTTCCACCTCGCATGTGACTGTTTTCCAGTACCAGATTAAGCGATTGCTGCATACAGTGCAAGAAACATTTAGGGATTATGTGTGATCAATAAATATTTAATCTTTTCAGGCATTAAACCCTTTCATATTCCCCAAATATCCCTACAGCATGGTGTTTTAGCAAAATTCTACTTAGCATTCTGTTTTAATATAAAAATGGCACTTAGTCATTGTACATGTTAACTCCCTGCATTGTTAAGAGAGTAAACCATGCTTGGTCTCAGAAGACACAGTCAATTCAGTCAGAGACAGTTTATCAATGAAGAAATTCCCTGGAGTAACATCAAAAATATTCAGCAGTCTTCTGAGATTAAGACTAGTAGATTGTATATAAATCCTTTCTGAAAATGTACTTCCTGTCAAGTTACTTTCAGCCTGTTGTACACTTCAGTTCTGCACTAGTAATATGTAAACAATATTTACTTTCCTTAAGGGGACTTTTGGAGCTTAAATGGATGAATTAATGTGAGAAGCCTGAATTTGTGATAACAAGGACTAAATGATAGGGAGGTATCTTCTTGGTTTGCTTTGATTTACAGAGCCCCGACCGAAGGCTGATGTTTTAAAAACCTGCCTTTTGACTTGTAAGCTGAGAAAATCAACAACAATTTATCATCATCATGGAATAAATATGTAACACCCTGCAATCACTTTTATGTTTATTTTCCAGCACACTTTAATTATTTTTAATGATCTAGACATATATTGCATTTGTTTGCTTCCCTCCAGGACCCTACACAGTCTAGATTAAATTATAATAATTCACTATGAATGCATCTGAAAAAACTAATGCATTCCATTTAATCAATGCATATGCAAATAGCCTTTCCAACCTTAAGGACAAAACAAGTCTGAGGCAATGAAAGATTAGCATTCTGATACTTTTATTTTTAATGGTGCAGATTGCAGTTTTCAGGCTGGAGGAAATATTCTCAAAGCATGTCGTGCTGTACCTTTCAACCTTAGACCTTCACAGATAGGACAAACCCAACTCAACAACTGTAGTTGTAGGGATCTGATCCACAGGGAAGGTGACCTGTCCTAGGGGAAGACACTGGATTACTACCTCAGGCAGCCAACTCCTTCTCAAAGACACAGACATCTACACTGCTTCCTCAGCAGTTCCTGTCTTCTCTTGATAATGGTTTAAGGCAAACAGGCACTAAATTAAAATTTTCTTATGATGCTGAGTTGTAAGCCAGGATGACTCAGGTACTGCTTCCAGATCTGTTCAATCACCAGTGTGGTAGGAGTAGGCATCTTAGAACCTACCCTAAAATCAGTCAACCCTTATAAGGATTCACAGTTCTTACAGAAAAGGATAGGATTCAGGCCTTTAGGGAACACAGTTCATCAGAATATCTATGAGGTACAGTATTTCAGATGTCCTCTTATCTCTATAGCTGTCAGCTTTAACGAAGAAAAAGGACTTTGCTGAACTAAGGAAAAAAACAATAGTGTTTCTCATTGGTCACTGACAACAGAGTGATCTATCAACCATGCCATTTTTTATATAAGTAATACTTTTGACCAAGGTCCAGTGTATTATTTTAAATAAAAAGTGATGGATTGATTCATCCTTCAGTGCCAGGTCAAGATGTAGACCAATGTTAAAGCTTGCAATTCACTTCAGCTGTCTACACCAGTCTTCCTTAGATCCCATTAAGCATCTGATGAAAGTGAGATGAGCACTAATATATACATATTAACAAACAGAACAATTCAGCTGAAACAACAAATAAAATAATTATTAGATTGACTCTGTCCTCCCTTAAGACTTTTATTTCCTAAAGGTGTAGCATGCAACCACAGCTACACATAACTTACAATAAAACTTATTCTGCATTCCCAGAACATTTATAATTCAACCAATTTACCCCCAGCATTCTGTGTTGCTTGTAGGCACACAGAGGGGTTTTTTTGTACCAGTGTAGTGCTATTACCTTGACACCACTACAAGAAAGCAGCCCAAAGGGAAATGTAGGCCTGAAGTACAACTCAGAGATGTTTTTCCCAGCACTTGAACTACTAGACACTGTTTCCAATTACAGTCGGTTTTTATTTCCTCCTCTGATGGTGCTGGAGTAGGAACTAGTTCAGAATTTTTTTATAAGGTAGATTTTTAACGGAAAATTATGGTCTCTGAACCAAAATCTTCACAGAAACTTTTAACCAAATTTAAACTAGTTCAAAAAGCAAATATCTATTCNAAAAAGAAGAGATTTCCAAAAGTAGTGCTTTGGGCATATTCAAAATGAAAATACAGGAATCCTACCAGCAGTAGCTGAGATGCTCTTTCATCTTTTCTCTACCTCCTGCCTTGTAATAAGGCACATCACTTTAAAACTGGATTATGAGGCTCCAGAACTATCACCCTGCATGTTCTTCTTCTTTTGCCAGTGGCAAACTACATATAGCAGCTCATTCTTAGGTCTTTACGTGCCTTTCCTGAAGTACCAAAGTAGACACCTCTTTTCTATGCCTTCCTTATTCTTTTCTGCTGAGCCTGTGACAGTGAAAATATTAACAGCACTTGCTAGAAATCAGATTACATTTCCGTACTTTTGTCAAAGAAATCTAGAAACTTTACTTAGATTGCTGTCCAATGCCCTGAAATACATTCACAAACAGAGAAAGATTTTCAAATCACCAAATTCTGCTCTCCAGTGGAAGACCTGAACACTTACAAATACCGTTTGATATGTAGAAAGCACACTAATTACTATCCTTGCCTTCAGAAATACTTCTCTAATATCCAGTAAGAATAGTGCACAGGTCATAGAGACACCTGCTTGTCTCCATAACGGACACAAAGAACAGATTATTCCCTTCCACTCTGCAAAATCCTTTTACTTATCTGCAAGTTACTAACACATTCCAACACAGCTTTGTATTCTTCACACATACACACACACACACACACTTGTCACATATTCAAAGCATCTGATCATTTTTGTTTGCCTTTGGATTCTCTCTCTTTCTTAATATGATATGCTCAGCTCTGAAAAGAGTACATTGCTGAGAAGAACCAAAGACTACTTACTTCTTGTGCTTCAAAGGCTTTATTCCTCTTTATAGTTCCCTGGCTGTCTTTCTACAGCACGTCATTGCTAACCTATATTCAACATGGAATTATTTTTTCAAGTTAAAATCTCTCAAAACAGATGAACCTACTCAAGGAGAGACCAAAATTTGCCCCAAACAGAATTATTTAAGATTTTATTAGTTAGAACTGCTGGTGGTGTCAAATAAAACTAAATGAATGTGCAGCAAAGGAGTAGATGAGAACCAGAGGTGATGAATGTATTTTAGTAATATGTCTTGGAATAAATTATCTCACACACACATCACGGTGATTTAAGCTAACTATAATCAAATATAAAGGGAAACAGTACATGCTTGCAGTGATGCTTGGTGAAAACATCTCTTTATAAAGATGTCACAGTGGTAATGTGAGCCTATATAAAGAAGTGAACAGAAAGTAATAGAAAATTTATAGTAACCTTCTAAAAATCACTGATCCCATTCTATGCACTCAAACTTTGAACTTTCTACTATTTTATTGTATAAGGAAAGATACAGAAAAATTAAAACTTTCAAAATACAGTAGGAGACATCTATTTCTTGTGAAAATACTTTCATATGGGGGTAGACTAAGAATTTAGCATTTTTAAGAGGGAATTGGAAAACTGCTTAAAGATAAAAATATATGGGAGGGGCAAATCAACTGGATTTGCCCACATAAAAGAGGTAAAGAATAACAAGTTCCATATAGTTTCACCTATAATGCAACTACCAAGAGATAAGAAAAATGGCAACATTTTTTTTACTAATTTTTTTTAGTCTTGTGTGTTCCTCCAACATATTGACAACATAGGCAGATATCAAAACAGATGAGTCCCTGGTTTGGTCTTGTACAAGAATTGTGGTTTCCTTACACTCTCTTTAAATAAAAGACAGAAAGATCTCTTAGCAAAATGCCTCCTTACCAGTGAAGTAATAATCCAGAATAATAATGCAGAGGGGTTGCAACACTGACATTTCATTGCACAGGGCACACAGGTAAACGACTGTGGTCTTAATCCCTTCTCCTGATGAATTCCTAATACAGTCTCCTTGCAGAAGACAAGGCAACGGAGGCTTTGTGATGAGAGGCTTGATTTCAGCAGGATTGACTGAGCACAGTCTGATGCACTCAATTGCCCAGCAGGCAGTCAAACAGTACTGGCCAGAGCAGGAGAGCAAGGTTTTATGATGCTATGGTCTAACTGATGGAACACCAAGATCAAATAGACAGGTTTAATAAGATCACTCTTATCAAGAAAGATGGAATAAATGGCCATAACCTTAGCAGAAGCCATCAGAGAAAAGTGTTGATTAATGATAAAACTATATCCTACTGAAACAACACAGCTGCAGACCTTGTAAAAACTACTTATATTCTTGAACAAAAAATTGCTTTTACCTAAATGCCAAATGTAGACGGAACACAAGTAATTGCTTAAAAATTTATTCTGCTTTACCATTGAAAGAGTGCAGCTTGTTGTAAAGTTAAGAATTCTACCTCAGGGCTTTAAATGAGGAGAATTAAAAAGACTACAATGTAGTTTCAAGGTGGTTTTTTTCCTACTCCTTCTTTTTTGGCACTCTGATGAAAAGCAATTAAGGTCTGGCAAATTTTCTTCTTAGGTGTAATTTGAACTACTTATCTAGCCTCTCATGCGAGAGCAGTCTTGGAATCTAAAAAGAAACACCTGCTTTTATCACTTTAGACCAACACTCTGTGGGCTTAGCAATACGCAAACTTTCTCAAGCCCATGAATTCTGAGTGTTATGCTGAATAGTATCTTATTTATTCTGGGTTCACAAATTCATGGGATAAAACTACCTCATTTGCTGATATGCCAATCAAATAAGCCATTAAGATTTGACCTCAATCTGACAATGTGTTAAAATGACAGCAGGTAATTGTAACTGTAACTGAAACACAGTGTTACCCAGACATTCAGCTACAAAGCAGTTCAAGTGGTTCAGTGTCTTCAGGTTCTGCTGTCTTGGATTTCCATAGAATCAGCTTGATGGCACAAAAGGGCTTGGTTGTCCTCACCTTACTCACCAAACTGCATTTACAGCACACTTCATGGTGCACCCTTCAGGTCATGAGATACTGAGCTACCATGCTAATGCGTAAGCAGAGCACAGCTACCCTCATTCATAAACTCTGGGTGCATTTTGATTCTAGGGAGGTCTGTAGGCTATGTATGCTTTATGGATTGTCCTAGCTTGGAATGCATCAAAGATATGGAAAAAGAAGGATCCACGTGAGTAGAATTAAAGTCAGTCCCATAACAGAAGTTTAGTCTAGATGGAACCACAAAGTTTTCTCTTTACGGCCCATTTTCCACCTAAACAACTGGTAAGCAAACCACACCACACACTGCAAAAAATACAGTAATACTTGGATAAATAAGCAGTAGCACTATGCTTGAAAGTTGCAAAATAATCCTTCCATTGTATTCAGTAATGGTAGACCAACACCAGGTGAAATGCGAAGGGAGAAGAGAAACACCAGAGCCCAGCAGAGAGTGCCAGAACAATCAGAGTTCTTGGAGACAAGTTTTCAGAAAAAAAAGACTGAAAGATCCAAGGGTTAATAACAGAATGAACATGCTGAAATATTCCAGCCCCAACCATCCTGTGATTTTGGTAAAAAAAGCACAGGAGTTGCCAAGCATATGTGAAATGGCTATAAAGGGCCAGGGTACTAATTTGTTCTCCAAGCCTGCTGTGGAGAGAACAAGAAGAAATGAACTTAAATTGCACTAGGAAGACTTAAATTGAGATTAGTAAAGCTTTTTAATGGTAGCTATAGTGAGGTAATTGAATGGAAGAGTAACAGGCTTGTAGAGTCCCATCACTAAGATGAGATAATATTTTAGATCAGGCTGGATAAACCTGGAATGATTTAAATGTAATTGAGATTAAGTTGGAGCAAGGAAATGGACTGGATGCTTTCTGAGGTCTCTAAGCCTATGATCTATGATACTATAATCATAAACTTTAATTTCCATTTCTGGAATCACTACTTACATTAATTTATCAAGCTCCATCTTGAAATAATTTAGGTTCCTTGTCCTTCCTGCCCTACTTGAAAGGTCATGCCAGAATTCAGACATCATTCCTTTGATGACAGAAACCTAGTTCTAATTTACACTCTAAATTCATTCAGAAGAAATTAATATCCATTTGATCTTAAGGCAGGTTCAATTTCAGTAATTCTTCTTTCTCCTTTGTACTAATTCCTGAATGTCTTTTACAAACAGTAACAGATCCTCTTTCTCAGCCTTTGTTAAACTGCACTGTCTATCCAAGGCACCAGAAGTAGTCAAACTATGGCAGCACAGAGTTCCTTTCAAGCCAATTTATTTATTTTGAAGGAGCACGCTGTATGCAGCAGAAAGCAGGATTTGCTTTTGTAGGGAATGACTCGTCTTGTACTTTCATTTGTATAACCAGTCTCTGAAAGCAAACAGTGTGCTGATTACAAAGATACAACCAGAGAAGAAAATCAGGTTCCAAGGCTTGTACTGAACAACCCAAAAAGGGCTCCTCCATTGGCTTGTGAGGATCAATGCTGAAATACTCCAATTATAGAATCCTGTCTCATGCAAGCATGGTTGCCAATGGTTACTTCCTACATATGTCTCTGTTAAATTGCCAACATTCCCATTTGTTTTGAATTAGAATAAATACCCGGAAACACAAGAACAACAGACTGCTAAACTCAGCCAGATCATGAGCCATGAATCTCTTGGCATTAGGCATCAGAATTTCTAATGTTACTGCTTAGCAATGGGAATGATGCCACTGCTGGCACCTATAAGTTAAAGCATCTTAACAAAATTGACCCAAAGTGGTACAGATGAACTCTAAGTTAGTGCCTGAGAAATTTCATTAATTGTTGGTAAAAATATCTTCTGACTTCTTTCAGAGTTTACTTTTTAGCAGCTGCTTAGAAATCTAGACTGTAAAAATTATAAAAGATATAATCACTTTTCAAAATGCAGCATTTCATATCCAATGGAAATGCATTGCAATGCTTCAGAAACAAGCATATATTCATGAAAATTAAATAATTTCAAAGCACAGTTTATTGCAAGGTGGCCTTGTGATACACATGGCAGCATATGCACACATACAAAAGAATGAACTTCCCTCAGAACTAAAACAGTCACAGGAAGATTCACATCCATCCAAATACAGTCTTGATGAGCTCTGTATCTATGTTCATTCCACTTATTTAGCCAGAGTTTCTAAACTCACAACAGCTCATTTCTATGAATTTTAAAGAGGGACAGATACATTCTAGAATACTCACAGGCTAGAGGAAAATGTCTTAGAAATATGGAGAAAAACTGAATCAATGCATCACCACAGTCAGCTACATAAAAACCTAAAATAGTGTGTTCCCACAACACAATCTAATCAAAAGAACAACAGCTATATGGTGTTACCATAATAAAATTGTGAGAAAACTTCATTTTAGCTAATGTCCTTGGTTACTAGATTACAAACATAAGATTAATAACTGGTGTATGAGTTGCCAGCACCAAAGGTTGAGGCTGGGATGGTAATGAAGCTATTGAGAGGCCCCAGAACAGCCTGTGTACACCTTTTTAATGCAAAACTGCAAAGTATAGGGGAATCTCTTGAAGTCAATGATGACAAAAGAGAAGAAAAATCATAAGAGTTCACTTTATGAACGAGCAATGCTGAAAGTTTTATTGGAATCCAAAGATTGACACGAATTACCAGGGTTTTCTGGGGTTTTTTTAACTGTCCTGTTTTTTCTTTTTTCTTTTTAAGATGTCTTTCTTTCCCTAGCAATATCACTGCACCTGCTTGGAATTTGAAATTGCAAGCATTTGAACAAATATATTAAAATGGTCTACTGTCACTAAAGTTTACTTAAATGTGTTTACATTCTGAGCTGAAGCTTGACTTTGCAAATTTGTAAAACATATCAGATAGCCTTATTACGGAGATTGCAAATATATTTGAGAACTTTTTCCTCCTTTTATCTCACCAGACTGAAGCAACTCAGTATTACAAGGAAGCCAAGAAATTCAGCCTTCTGAAGTGAAAATGGTAGTTAACACTGTTTAGGAATGGTCTGCACACAGCCAACCTTCAATCTGGCAGTACAACTGCAGAAAGAAGAAATGTTAAAAAAATAATTTTGTTAGGAAAGCTGCACATCCTCCTTCTCAGATTGTCATTTTGGAAAAATGAAGGCACTGCATATAACTTTCTGAATAGTTTCTAAAAGGTAGTTGGTTTAAAAGAAGTCAGTTAAACTAAAAAAAAAATAAAAATAATTAAAACAAAAGGCTCTAGAAGCCCACCAACATCCACACATGTATACTAGTGCCCAGCATCCAGTCCCTGCACTGAGTGACAGTCACAGAGAGTCTTGCTGCTGGCTCACAACTGGGGGATGGCCTTTCAGAAGGGGAGGAGAAGAGAAAGGAGGAAGGGAAAGGGAGAAAGGGGAAAAAGTAAGCAAGCTTCCATTTCATTATTGATTTTACGTATGTTCTACATTTTCTTGTCTCTGTATTAAAACTGAAATGCATATTTTCCCCTTTATCCTCTTTTTGATGCTTAAAATCATATATTCTGTTACCAGGTTTTTCTCATCAAAGAAAAAAGACATTTCACTTAAACTTACAAACCATGTTATCCACTGAACCAATAAAGAAGAAATCCATATTTTTTATAATTTGGAAATGTCTATGACATTTGACTCAATTTTTATCATAGTCCACAGGAGGATACATATTAAACTTCTGAATAACAGCAGGAATTATGTACCTGACTCCAAGAAATTAAATTTCCCAAAATATAAGCATTAAAGAAGGGAATGCAAGATTTTCCATTCATCCTCCTAATATGTTCCCTGGGAAGACAAACACAGTTCTTTTCTTTGTTGGTTTTTTTTTTTTTCAGAGAGAAAATTATAAATGGGAAAATACAGCAGCAATTTTATAATCTTTATTTACTCATGGGAAATAAAATACTTGTTTCTGAGACACATTTCAAAGGAACTAGAGCTACATTGAAGTTTATTTTCTAATAAATAACTTTTTATCCTTTAAATAGAACCCTCTATATTTTTATATGCAGGTGCATTTTTAAAATTATTTTCTAAATATCTAGAGCATTCAAGCCTGAAAACTTGCATTTATATCTCTCAGCATTTATAAAATGTATTGATGATGGATGTAGAATTCATAATTTAGTAGCTACTGTTTTAAATGAAGTATCTTTAACACTTTTCACATTTCATTTGAAACAACTTTGCAGCTTTTTATCTAAGATTCTTTTTTCTTACAGGTTGCCTCTCTCGGAAATACAGTATACACTGAGCAATCGAACACCAAACCAGCTGGTGGTAATAAACCATCTGATGGTGTCATCTTTCACATTTGGGAATTAAAAACTCTCTCACTCTGGGGCTTTTTTTTCCTAAGGGTCAGCTTCAGGGTGGCTGGCCTAACCTGCCCTAGGAGCTGTGCATGAAAAAATCACAGGAAGGGGAGGCAGAGTGGGCTATGCTGCAAACACATGATCCTGGTTCAACAGGTTCACCAAGCATAAATTACGGAGTTGTTTTAGTGACGTTTTTCTGATAACAACCAGATATCTGAATTCGCACCCTCCTGGTAAGCTAAATAGTAATAAGGATGAGTACACAATCTCTGCTATAGAAAAAGAGCTTCTGCTATCTTTAGATAAACTGTATTAATGCCAGCAATTACAGGGCACCTAAAAAATACATGTAAAAGCTAAGAGGAAATAAATATCTGCATGAAAACTGGAACATCATCTTCAGTGAGAGAGTGATGCTGCCCCTTCCTCACCATCCCAGCTGTGAGCTAAATTGCTCAGGATTTCACAATCTCAGTCAATTTCATTCACAGCCGGCAACACCAGTAAATTGCCTTCCAATGGAGACAGAACTTTACTACCTTGCTGGCAGCCTGAATGTTAAAGCATAAAGAGGCAGGAAAAAGGATTGAAAACCTCCAGAAGAAATACAGACAAGCAACGGGGAGACACAGTAAAACACACAGAGAAATTAGAAGCAACAACAGTTTCTGCTCCCTAACAGTGGTACCCCACATAAAATTCATACTTACTGGACTATCAAGATTTTTCTGTTATATCCCCCAGAGAAAAACAGAAGTAAGCTTACTCCTCCAGGTTTTTCCATGGAGGGTTTCCAGTCTTCCTTCTGTTTTTTTTTCTCCCAGAATTGTAAGTTTTTCTTAAGAAGTAAGGAAATCATTTTGTGCAGAGCCACACCTATGAAAAGATCCACTTTAAGGAGCAACAGTGATTTTAAGTAAATTTTACCCATTACCAGCCAGATGATGAAAGGCTTCATCTTCCCATCAACAGCGGCTTGCTGCCATTTTGTTAAATGAAAAATCATCCCTCTAAATAAATAATTCTCAATCAAATGCCCATTGCAAAAGCCACATATGATTGGCAGGATGGTAAAGAAAAATACAGGGAAAAAAAAGTCCAGAAAAAACTCACAAGACTAACCAGACATCATGCTAAGGTTCCCTTTAGCCTGCTGTGTTTAGAAATTACTTGGTTAAATAACGAGTTCCTTGGAGTTGAACCCTCATTTCAAGTTTTCTTCTAAAACATGTTGGAAGCCACATGTTTGTGGCATGTGGATAAAAGCAAGTTGTTTCCACAAAGCAGTAGCCAGTCTTTGCACCTTTCTCTCCCTCTGCCATATTACAACATTGGGTCCAGCTCAGGCATGTAAGTTCTACCAGGACTACCAGGTTTTTAAAATGATTTTCAGAAGTTTTTAACATTTGTCAAATTCACTGTGCTGCCCAGAACCACGCTCAATGTACTTTATATATATCATTTGTACAAATAAAATATTAGGTTTCCAGAGGAATGGCACATCTAGCAATTGCTCCCCTGCAGAGCCTTGTGCTGATGGGATGCTACAAATGCCTGGACTCTCGCTGTGGTCCCATTCCTACTCTTGCTGCCAAGCACTCTGGAAGCCCCACAGTGGCCCTCAACAGACCCCATAAAGCCCAGCCCAGCCGTGCCACAGACAAAATGATAATAACTTCTGAAATGAAAGTACATGAATATCTTTGTTGCTGCAAGAGCTCTCTTTTGCCTCAGTGGCATTACTGCTCAGTGTTTCTAGCAATACTCTCAGGAAGTATACTCATAGTGCTTCCTTAGCCATTAGAGTTTAGGGAAGCTAACTGGTTCCTCCTCATCTGAGCCACAGGGCAGTTTGAAGGGCCTCGACATTACTTCTCAATAGGGTTCAGAATGTGACTACAAACAAAACAGCTTTTTCAGATGTGTAACATCAAAAAGATTTCCTTTATCTTTCTTGGCAGGCATAAGGAATGGAAAGAACTTCATCACTCTGGTCTCTCTCATGAGGAGTGTAACAGAGTTAAGCAAAAGAAGACAATGAAGATATAATGAATGTCCTGTGGAAGCCATTTCTTTCTAGTACAAATGAGTGCTAGACATTACGAAGGGATTGAAGGCACCCTCAGCAAATGTGCAGATGACACCAAGCTGAGTGGTGCTGTTGACACACCTGAAGGACAGGATGCCATGCAGAGGGACCTGGACAAGCTCAAGAAGTGGGCCCATGGGAACCTCATAAGGTTTAAAAAGACCAAGTGCAAGGTACTACACCTGGGTTGGGGTACCAATCCAGGCTGGGGCATGAACAGATCGAGAGCAGCCCTGCTGAGAAGAACTCCGGGATACTGGTGGATACTGGCCAAACACGTGCCAGCAACATGCACTTGCAGCCCAGATAGCTAACTGTGTCTTGGGCTGCATCACAAGCAGCGTGGCAAGCAGGTTGAGGGAGATGAGTCTGTCCCTCTATTTCGCTCTGGTAGGACCCTTTCCCAGAGTACTGCTTCCAGCTCTGGGACCCCCAACATAAGAAGGACATGGACCATTGAAGCAGGTCCAGAGGAGGGCCACAAAGATAATTTCAGGGCTCGAGCTCCTCTCCTGTTAAGAATGACTGAGACAGTTGGGGTTTTTCAGCCTGGAGAAGCCTTCCAGTACTTGAAGGGAGCCTACAAGAAAAATGGATAGAGACTATTTACAAGGGCATGTAGTGATAGTACAAGGGCCAATTGCTTCAACCTGAGCGTAGGTTTAGAATAGATACTATGAAGAAATTCTTCACTGTGAGAGTGGTGAGGCAAAGAAATGGGTTGCCCAGAGAAGCTGTGGATGCCCCAACCCTGGCAGTGTTTAAGGCCCAGGTTGATAGACCTGTGAGCAACATGGCTTAGGGGTAGGTGTCCCTGCCCATGGCAGGGGTGCTGGAACTAGATGATCTTTAAGGTCCCTTCCAACTCAAACTACTCTATGTTCAGGGGATTCAGTAATTTCTGAACCATGAAAATACTCTGTTTCATCAGAAACCCATTGGTCTTCATCAAAAGTGAAATCCACGTATCAGTGTGATGTGCTCTTATTGTGCTATTAAGAATTATTCTAATTGCTGTAATAACCTTAAGCAATATAAAATACCACATTAAATCACTTATAAAATGCCATGCTATTTAGACTATATATATGACCTGTTCGAAATTATTAATTTATCAATAATGCTGACAGCATAGATTGTAGCTTTATAGAAAGAAGGGTAAACACTCAGAAAAGATGCTGAATATTAATGATGCCTGCTTTTTGAAAAATCGCTGACATAAAAATATTAATAGCTCACAAGTTTGCTAGCCTTCAGACGTGTTTGCTGCCAAAATCATTCCCTCCCACAATTTTATCAGATTCACATAGGTAATGTACCATTCAACAGACATTACTTCAACAGTGTCATCCCAAAGTCTAGACAGTATTTTGTTTCCCTGAGCCACTGCAGTAGACAACAAGCCTGGCAGCCTGCTGGCTAATAGCCATTCATCAGGTATAATAGGCCAGTCACTGTAGGTCAAAGTAATACTGGGAATTCACACACTGATGACAGTCATTCAAAAATCTTTAATCTAAAAGCTCTGTGTTTTTTCTCTTCTGGCAAAATTTACATCACCCATACTAAAGCCAGATTTTGCTTGCTACTATGGCACTCGCAAGAAATGCAATTAGAAATGAGTAAGTGACATCCAGAATTTCCCATTTCAAGCTCTTTTTGAGTGCCAAAGTGGTAGGTCATGGCAAGAGAACTGGAGTAGTGCTGGCAACAGAAAAAAGGTCCTACTGAAAAATGAGTTCCCCGTTCATCCACAGTATGTGACAGATGTCATGGCTTGTGACTGCACTGCTGGCATGTCCTTACTCTCTTTCAGTTCACAGGATTGAGATTTGTATCTAAATTGCTAACAGCCTGGCTTAACCACCCTGCCCATGCAAAAATCACAAAACTTGGAGAAATAGAATCAGTTTTAAAGCTTTTAGCCATTGTTATGGAAGGTACAGTGAGAGGGGTTCATGAAAAGAGAAACTATTTGTTTGGAAGGGCAACAAATGTGGGAGAAAAATGAATCTGTTACCCCACACAAAGACCACCCAAACCGAATAAATGGAAACAAATAAGGACTTTAAAAACTGTTACAATTCTAGCTTCATAATTCGTCTTCTCACTCTTGCTCCTATTTCCTCACACTCCTTCTTAATTTTCAAGAACTTAAATAAAAAAATTGCTTAAATGTCACTTCTTACACAGATTTGAAACCTGCTTTCTTCAAAGCAGAGACTAGTAAAAGCATTTCACAGCTGCAGTTGAGGGTGATGCAGGAAAAAAAAAAGATATACAAGGGACAAAAAAGAGAATTAACCTTTAAGCCATTCTATAAAAGGTGTTTCCCATTAGTAAGTAAAAAAATGCCTCTAATTTAGACTAGTTTCAGACCATAGCTCAGTTAACAAAATAGTATTCATAGAGTAGTCAGATATCTTAGTTCATGGGATAAACATATCACAAAAGGCACCTCAGAATATTTTCACTATTTAATGTAAAACATGGCCATGTAACTTTACAGTTAGAGCCCCAAGTAGTGAAATTGAAGGCTGCATTTCTATTGTTGTTAAGTCTATTTGATCAGGACTATTTTACTAAAATAAAATCAACAGCTTTTGTTCCAGAGCTCGTTATTTCTTAGTCTTTTCTCTAATATCACAAGCATTCTTTAGGCACAGGGGACATCTAGCTCTCAGCTTTTAATGTTAATTACGGTAATCTCTGTAGACATCATCACCTTTTCTCTTAATTCATAAAGTAGGCATAAAATATCAGTACAGCTTTCTATTACAGTAGCATAGGTCACAGCACTCTAGGGGGTTTTGTGACAGCTTACTCTTTAAAGCCTTTTTTATAATTCAGTAATGAAAAATTACTTCAGAATTACATTTAAGACAGAAGGGTATTTTATTTTGTGAATGAA
>VWZG01006775.1:0-30250 GCA_013396735.1 Grallaria varia | reverse complement strand
GTGAATGAATTAAAGCCAGTAAGAAGAGAAATTAAAGAGTAAACATAAATAAAAGCACTCCCCCTTGTACTTTTTTTCAGTTGCATAATTCAAAGGTAATTCTGATTTCAAACTGAACTAAATATACTCAATCAGCTTCTTGTTTTCCATCTCAGCTAAAGATGCACATCAATCAAGAAAATGCTTATTTTCTTCACTGGAAACTCTGTGCTCCATCAGTAGAATATTTCTCTAGTGCCTTCAAAAGGTAAATAAGAAGCATCTGCATTTTACCCTGGAGCATTCTTCATTCACTCACCTATCTACATTATCACTCAGTGCAAATCAGGAACACACATTTTTATGTTATGCTTCTGATCATTCCCACTTAACTTAGGTTATAACCTACATTACTATGGCAGTGCTAAAGGAAACTTGCCTTACCAACAAGCCACAAAGCATTTGTAAAGCCTACATCATAAATTAAGTTACATTTGCAACCATCAAGAAACAAAAGTAGCACTTCCAGGCACTAGAGTCAATTTTCTTTTATCTTTAGCTTTATTTTGTCTTAGGGAAGAAAATTAGAAACATAAACACTGATGACAGCAACACATTCATCAGCTTCATGATTCCTTGGATTATATCCAGTTACAGGAATCGTTTCATAAACATGAAATATTAGTATTTTATAGCCTTAATACTTAAACGCAAAAAGCTACTATAAACACTGTACCTCAAAAAACTGTTGTCAGGACCCATGGTTACTCTCATGAAGCAGCTCCTCTGTTACTAATTGTGTATTTCACTCTAAAATATTTAGCAGCCATACAATGCTTCAGTTACAGATTAGCTATCATTGTTGTCTGAGGAATTCACTTATAGCATCCAGTTTAGCTGCACTTTACATGCAAAGCACATAAAAATCATTTTCTTTCAACAGATTTGAGAAATATGACTCACAAAAAGCACACACCTAAAATTAGGCTGAAAATAGAAAACTGTAACTAGAAGCCTTTTCCTATCGGAGATATTCATTTTCACAGCAGCTAATTCTGCCAGCAAGCATCATTGTCTCCAATACATTATTGAAGTATTTTGTAATTTCAAGTGTCACTCCCTCTCTTGTTCCTATGCAATGCCCTTCTTCTGCAGAGGCTTTTATGTAAATAGTAAGGTATATAACACCTATGAATTAGGAGAACTTCTACCTTTTACAGATGGAACTGAAACAGAGATAATATGCCCCAGATTTACAAGTTTTCTGAAGTCATCTTCTCCCAGAAAACATTACAATAACTCTTAATTTTTTTGAAAATTACTGTGTCCTAAATGAACTCTCCTGCAACTTGAAGGCATCTTATTGCAGTAATACCTAGCACAAAAGAGAAACTGAATGCTATTTTTTTTCCTTAATCAGGTTTTGGTTATATGTGTCCTGACATGTCCAGAACAAGCGACTACTACCATCATGGACATATCAGTCATGACTCTCTAGCTGTAGGGAAACTTCATTGCACACTTGCAAAAATTTAATTTAAATCCTACTATGCTCATAAACCACATCATACACTCTTCTACCCGAATGACCAACACAGAATGAGTTTGCTAAATATAAGGTTACATGTAAACTCACTGACTTATGAACAATACATCTACATCAAATAAGAAAAATCTGATTTCTCAAAGCATTGTCATCAGCCTCAGCATGATTCAAAATAATTTTTGGCCAGAAGCAGGCTCTTCTCAGCCTGCTGCAGCCCATTTAAAGTAGGAGCTCATGTTTTATGAAGCAGCAAGGTGGCAGCAAAACTCAGAGCAACTGTTTCTAATTGTTGTGATCAGGCAGAGGACAAGTAAAATCAGTCCCAGGGTTTATGTTGGAGGCCCCTTTGACAGAGAAAACCCTTTTCTCTCTAGCTAATTCACATATGGCAATCCTATTAAGTGGAACAACATAGAGGAGGGGCTCACATCCAAAGTTTTCTTTGACAAATCACTTCTTTCCAGATTCCAACATTCTGTAATGATCCTACAACTGGTGACCAGACTCAGGATTTTTGGTCATAAGCCTCCTCTCAGTACTGATGCCTCCACTACAGCGTGGAAAAAAGTAATCTTAGCTGGAAAACAACAAAACAACCACCCTCTAAGCTTTTAACTCTACAGGCAGAGGGACAGGCTTTTTGCTTCTGTTTGGGGTTTTTGTTCATTGGGAGGAAGGGTGGAAGGGGTATGGAGGTGATTTTTTTTTTCTTGTTTTTTTATGACATTAATCTTCATAGTACTCCTCTGAATCAATAAATGCATTACAAAATAGACATTTTCATCAGCTCACTTCAGCTGCTCTGCTAAAAAAAATAAAAAACTAAATTAGTCAGTATTTTTGGGCTGATTTATTATAGCCAGCACAATGGTGAATCTGCCAACCGTTAAAGATTAAAAAAAAAAAAAAAAAACATTTAAGGCTGCATATCTTCAAAGTAGTAAAAGTAATTATGCAACAAGACTGTTACAGGGCATGCTTACCTAATATAACTCAAAGAAATGAGATAAGAACTACTAAGATAAACATAAAAAGTTGCCTTTCAATGAAAGTATATGTGTGTGAGGGGAATGGAGGGGGGTTCCTTGTTTGGAAGAGACTACACAGCTCAGAAAATTTTCTTCAAATATTCTTTAGCAGAATTTGCAGCTTTTTACCTAATTTTTGAAATACATAGTCATGCAGATAAGGCAGTATTAAATGGATCACTGCTGCCTCTGGAAAGGAAGATAAGTTAGTCTTTGGTACTTAGATATTCACTTTCTGACAGCTGTTCTTCTTTCTCAAAAAAATTCTCTGCCAAATCTCAAAGATTATTTGGGATTGACAAACCTCTGCTTTGGAATAAACAAGATTTTTCTCTGATAGGATGTTGGAAACAGATGCTTAAGATCCAGATAACACTGTAGTCTGTCAGGTGTATTATATGCCTTGAAGGGGTCTCAGGGAAAAGGCATCAAGCCACACAAATACCTACATATGCCTGACAATGTTTGTGAATCTGTGATATTCCATATGATACCAAGAGAAAGAAATCTTTCCCTAGCACACTGCAATTCTCAACGGAAAAAGACAATTCTGCTTCCTACTCTGTGAGAATTGTGGAGACAAAGAGTTCAAAGAAGAGATGAGACTGTGAGGCTGGTGTAGCTGAAACGGTGGCCTGGAGAAATTCACAGAAAGCAATGCTAAGACCTAATGAAAGTACAAGGTGGTTTGATTTCTTAAAAAAATGCATATCCCTTTGGGATCACTAACTGCTCTGTAACCAACACCAGCCGCGTGTGGTGTATCAAGGTGTTATAGTTTTAGATTTTGTCAGGATTTTTCTTTCCTCTCCTGCCAACACTAACTCTGGGGGGCTGACACTGCCTCCACCTAGCTAACGACCCGAAATTCCACCTTGATGGCTCTAAGGACAGTTCTTTTGTTCTTGTTTGGGGAGTGGTTTTTTGGTTTTTTTCTTCACTTCTTCGGCGGAGGCGGAGGAGACGGAACCCGCGGCCGGAGGTTGCTGCTCTTTCTGCTGCGAGTTCCAGCTTCTTTCCCTGCTTTCCTGCTCCTAGCCCGTTGGGCCCAGGGCTCCACTGGGATATACAATCTAATCTTCACTGCTTTGGAGTTGCTGCTANTCCTTCTACATTTTTTTTCAAATTAAAATTTTGTTCTAAATTTAAAAGAGGCGTGATCAATCCTTGGGAGGGGCGTTCCAAATTATTTCAGCTTGCTTTAAACTAAGACACAAGGCTGCCAGCATTCACACAGCCATCATCAATCCACAAACTTGCTGCCATATCCATCGACTGAAGATGGAGAAAAAGGTTACACAGTCTCCCAAATTACTCCATGCCACTTGGTTTACCTCCAATGCTAAAGCTGCTGCTCTAAATACAGCCTGTGTTTGATCTGCAGCCCTAAAGCTTTGTATCTCCTAATTCAAGCCAGGATGTTTCACTGAAGAGACAGCGGACTCAGTGAACATTATGGAAGTACAAACATTTTAAGACTTGTCAACGTTTTAGCATTTTGTTAAATACATGGCCAGAAGGAGAAGTCATCTACAGCAACTGTCACTAATTGCTGCCACACATGAGCTGCCCTGTGTTACCCTTAAGTCCTGGTGCTGGAATATACACTTTTTGTTTCCCAGATGTTCTTCAGTAAAACAATCCCAAACCAAACACATAACACACATGCAATTTTACATGTATATATAGACAAGCATTTGAAAATGACTATCCATAAATTACCACAAAATGTTTTCAAATATGATGCAACTTAACACACCTGTACAAGGTGCAGGAATCCTTGAACTCAGGATATCTCCTTATTACTAAAAAAAGTGACATTTAATTGCAAAGATGCGCTGAATCTTTGTACAATTTTACTGTTACATACATACAAACACTCATTACTTCAAATGCAGTTTTCTGACACGCCAGTTCAGATTTTCTGTTTGAATATTTGATATCAGTCAAACTCTACACTTTTCTTTTACCTGGAGTAATGGATAGCTTGATGTCCTGCAATATTAAAATAGAAGTCAGTTGTATGTTTCATCTCATCAGTATGTCCAGAGACTTCAATCCAGTGTGCTATTGGGAGGCAGTAAACTCCATCCACTATGTTGCTCTGGTTGTAAACATAACTTCGATCGTGATGGGGCCCATTACCTAGAATAGAAGAAAGGATAATTGCAGGCTGTGTATCTGGATAATCTTCCAAAAGATTTGCTGGGAGGTTTGAACTGAGCATTTAAGGCCAGGAGTGGTGTCTGCTGCCTCTTCAAACTGCATTTCTTGTAACGTATCTTAAATAGTGGTAAGGGAAGCACTGCCTCAAAGCAAATATTTGAAGACTATTAAAAGAAGTTTTTACAAATGATTAAAAAACAAAACAAACAAAAAAACCTTTAAAGCTGCATAAGACTCCCAGATCACTTAAAATTTCAGAAATAATTAATTTCATTTAAATTCCTCATTTGTTGTTTGATGTGACCTCAGAATTTAATGTTCTTGTGACCTCCCTCTTGCTGTGGCCCAAAGTCTAGCTCTGGCATGCCACAGTATCCTCAGCTTGCCTTTGTTTGACTTCTAAGGAAGGTGCCAAGATATGGGAAAGACCACAGAGAAAGTTCAGAGGACAGTTGTGCAAGGTCAGGAAGGTAAAACCAGAAACAAGAGTAGGACTGGCAACGTGGGACTTGTTACCAGCTTGAGGATTGGAGAGGAAAAATACCAGTGTGGAAAGGCATCAAATCCCAAAGAAGGTGGAAGACAGCAACCCAGCAGTGATGAAGATTTGTTTCAGGGCGCAGAGAAGGGTGGTCCTCCACCACCTCACTCACAGATGCCTGGCCAGCAAAGACTCTTCAGACGTTTTGTCACGGACCAGACACATATGCATGCTTAGCCTAGGAGCTCATTAAACACTACCTGTCTTTTATGTTTGCTGACTGATAATCACTTGGTTGTCTTCAGATGCACGTCTCACTTAGAGTCTGTTCATACACACTAAAAGTGGCCCAAAGTGACCCACAAAGAGATGGTTGCATTTGCAATGGTGAATGAACACAATTACCTAAAACAGCCTTGTTTAAAGTAAGTTTTTTCTTCTAGTTTTCCACTACTATTCATTCCCCCTTCCTCTTCTCTTACAGCAATAGAGTGAGCTTTAGTCAGAAAACCAATTTTTAACACCATGCCAGAGTAAGCAACTTGAATTGAACCAGGTTATGTCATCAATCAAAAGGTTATCTAGCCTCCAAAAATATAGTATATGTATATTCTCCTCCCCCATTCTTACATACTTACTGTAATACTAACTGCATGTAGGAATAATTACTGTGCAGATCAGAAGTGACCTAGTCTATGGCTTGCTTAAGCCTGTTACAGTCATACATTATTAATGATGTTAAAACATTTCTGAGCAAAATTATGCCCAAAGGAATATCTCCAATTTCACATTGCATGTAAATGCATGACCAGTTTCCAAGCACCACACTTAGGGAAATTAGCTAGACCAAAAGATGTATTAATGCAATGATTAGAGAGTAAGACTAACATTTAATACTAAAGCTCAAACCATCTCCTGATTTCCAGATGACATGCAGCAATAATCGTGAAATACTATTATTTACCAAAAAGAAAAATCAAATACTAGTCAGTAAACTACTTTCTCTTTCCACATTGCTGAACCATTATGCATCACATAGCTTTTGATAAATAAGATGAGGAAGATCAGTACATAGTTTCAGAAGCTACAAATTTTACCACTCTATTTTTATCTCACATTTCTAATTGTTGACATATTCTTAGCAATTTCAAACAAAATGTGAAGACAGCAGTATACATCACCAAATACAATACCATAAAAAAATCTCTGGATGTTTATGACATTTAACTGACTTCATGTATTCAGCAAAATACAACCACAAATACCACATCCTGCCTTCCCCATTTTCCTTTCTGACAACTGTCTGTAGAGATGCACATCACCACGGCCATCCCCTGCCATCACAAGGCTGTGTCTGATCCTGACCCCCACCTGCCCACAGGCTCAGATTCAGCCGTGTCCCGAGGCAGGTGCCTGATGCTCAGGGCTGGGGCTGCCCTGGTGCCCCGGCTGCCTGCTCCTGACTGCCAATCCCATGAGGTGTCCCTGCAGCCCCCCCTTCCCCGGGAGCCACCAGACCTCACTGCACCACGAGATGTGATCTCTGCCTTTTATGCTACTCTCAGCCCTGTTTTTCCTTGTACCCAGTCTGACTCCCTCATGTACTGCCCCTTCCATTGCTCATAGCTGTTCCTCCACTTGCACCAGGGTTTCTGCAGGAATTTTTGCAATCACAATCTATGATCTCTCCCTCCTGCTTAATTATTCCTTTCCTCTAGATGCTAGCAGTCCTACTAGACAACAAACCCTCACTCTTCTTTGTCTTCACGACCTCAATTGCACCACCATGCGCTTTCTACTGCCATCTGCCAGTTTTACTGCCCATCCTCCTTCTCGTATTTTTTCCAGCTTTAATTATTGTCTCTTTTTTGCCTTCCTTCCTCCTCTATGATCTGCTTTCTTAAATGGTCATAACCTCTTGGCCTTGTAACCTTATCACCCTCACCATTATTAATTCCCTTACATAGCCTACAACACATATGGGAGTGGGGACAAGAGTAATTGCCATAAGACATTTGTTTTATTTGCTCCTTCAAAGAGGTCTTGTCAAATCTCATTCTGAAAAGCTTTCTTCTGTAATCATCATTTATCACTGTTGATTTTTCTGCACCACTTAACCTCACCTTCCCACTGTGACCTACAGTCAAACAGGAATCTCAGAAGGTATGTTTCTTTTTAATAATCAGGTAAACAGTAACAGCTTGCACTCATAGCGTATTTCATGAGAATTGCCTAGTTGTTTACTACTCCCTACATTATACACTTGTAGTAGTTTAGGTTGGCTCCCAGCCAAACCCAAACACCAGCCCAACAGCTTCCCCCCTTCCGAAAGGGAGAGGGAAAAAACAAATGGTAGCAAAAGAAAATTGCAGCAAAGACTACATTTCTACATATATACAATTATATACAATTAAACACTATGTACATATGAGTAGGAACCCCAAGGAATCCCAACCAATCCCAACAGGGAAAAGGGGAAAAAGGCAAGGGGAGAAAGGACAAAAAGGGGTTAAAACACAACAGATTTACACAATTGGAACTCAGGGATTAGCCTAACAAAGTAACTAATACAATGAAATCTCACCAACTTCAGTTAAGAGCAGCAGATTCCTTCCCCTCTGACACGGGCCGGACAGAGCTCTCAGATTGGCCTCAGCCCACGGGGATAAGCGAGGCCCAAACCCTGAGTGCTGCTCTCTCTGAGCTGGTCTGACAGGGAGGGAGAAGAGAAGAGCTGGAGCCCAAGAGAGGGAGGGCCTCCCCCTCACTTACTTATAGACACCTGATTACATAAGGGAATAGGATGGAATACTTCCTTAGTTTTTGGCCCCAGTTGTTGGGGAAGGCCTAAAACCCCACCAAGGCCTAAAATTTAAACTACCACAACACTGATATCTGAATTAACAATTTCTTACTGAAATAAGATGCCGGTACAACAGAACATATATGAACATATATCCAACATATATTCACATATGATATCATTTCAGACAGGAAGGAGAAAGTGCTACTGTCGTCAAGAAATACTAATTTAGGGAACACTATGATCACAGTGGACTGTGTTCAGGAAGCTGAATTCACTATACTTCTTAAAAGAGTTATGAAAATAGGCAATTAGCACAAAAGATCAGGATCTCACTACCCAGGTAATACCCACATGATTACACAAGTGCTTCTCACCACAGTTTGCTTCACAAGATGCATTTAACAAATAAGCTTCAAAAAAATAAATAGCACATCATGCTTCTGCTAGCACAATTTGCAACAGGAAGACCATAATATTTTCGATGCCATAAAACAACAATGCAGGGCAACAGTTTCAGAAGTAGAGCCAGGTGACAAGTTTTAAGGAGTAATGTAGAACTCATCAATAATTTAGAGCTGCTATAAAAGACTAAAGATTGAATTCTCTCAACTTTTATCTCCAGAGTAATTTGAAACAAAAGTCAGCCAATTAAATCAGCCTTTGTTCAAGGTAACTGATCACAAACTGTGTTTTAAACAGAAAACAATAAGCACCACTGTTTTATATTTGCAGAATGTACACAGCTAGGAAAACAGGCAGAGACTGGGTGATAAGCAGAAATCATTAGATGGATAACCCTCAGTTCTTCCTTTTCTACCCCTATCTTTTTAAGTATTTTCTCATGACATTCCCCTGCCAGAAGCAAAGTGCATTAGCCTCATAGTATGAGGTTCATCCACAATAACCATTCTTTAGTCTCATCTTAGCCCCTTTACCTCTGCTGACAGAGCAGACTCCTTACACGCCCTCATGGTACTCGGTCACAAACCTGATTCCATCAGACTCAGACTCAGAAGAGCCAGCCCAAGACCTCTCACTAGAAGAGCTCATGACAAGAACAAAATAGCTTTCAGAGGCAGGATAAAAATTTTTCACACTGAGTAAGACTTTTATTCTTCCCTCCCACAACATGACAGGCCAAGCAAATCCTTTCTGATTGTGAATTCCTGGAACAAGGGACTTTCCCATGTCCAGGACAGCAAGTTGAGCAGAGGGTGTTAGGTCCAGACAGCAACAAACAGCATCACAGATCAAAGATCACCGCTTCTTCTCTTGCTGTCTACTCCAGAGCTGTTGGTGTGGTTGGTTCACTGGGGAGGAAACTGTGTGTGTGATGAAGGCAGTAGGACCAAGGTCAGCACAATCTGACTCAGTGTTATCAGAAATGTGTTGCTGCCCTTACTAATTTCTTACCTTCTACTTAGGCACCAGAGAGAAAAGATAGTGGCCAGTGCAGACAGAAGTGCCATGAGATTGCTTGTATACAGTCTGAACATGCCTGGTTGTGTCTGAAGCTGGTCATACATGCACCAACTTCTTAATCCACCTAAGGTTTAAGTTTGTCCTACCCCACAGGTCCCATTATCTGCTCTATCTAAAAGGCCACTGCACCTTTGGATTTTCTAAGTGACTTCTCTAAGAAGTCAGATGCAGCAGCCCTTTCCCATAGAAACTTTGCTAAGCTTCATTGCTCACTTCCCAAACAGGCAAAGGTTTTCATTAAGTAAGTTACCAAATCCGAGGCCCTAGTGCTGAAGTTTAGTTTCTGTGCCTGAAGCTGGGAAAGGCCCCATCTACAAGCTGCAAAGGCTATCCTTAATTTGCTGTGCAACCACGTGTGTCAGAAGGCCTATGTAAGTGGCTGGCACAGCACAAACAGAGAAGTCCCAGCATATAATTTGCTACAATCCAACATGGTCCCAGGACCCCAAATGTATGTCACATCTTTACCAGCAGCCTTTTGGTGCACGTATAAATATATCTGTCCCCTCACACTGACTAGTTTCCCCAAGTTTACTCAAACTTTGTACAAAGGCTTGAAGATACTTTGAATAAATTCCCCATGACTCCATTAGTCTCCAGAGTGGGAATTTATCACAATTCCCATTTAAACATTCCACTCGGGCACAGCAGCTGTGTGTCGCCACACCAGCGTTTGCAAGACAAGAGCTCTAGTCTCAGAACACACATCTTGCTCACAACACATAACACCAGACCACCGGGTAGGCTTCCAGATACTTTTAATAGGAAATAAACAATCATTTGGGTGAATTTGTTTATAGTTAACAAAACATTGTGCAGCCTAAAAGACTTGGGAGAATTTCAACAGAATTTCAACTTTTCTGTTCCTACAATCAATAGTAACGCAAAGAAAATCAAATGTTTTTCTGCTCGTCTTTGCAAAAAAGAAAATGAGCACAAGCATCCTTTGAGAAAGGGCCCTAGACAACAGCTAATACGTTTTTACAGCTAAACCCATTTCTACATCAGTATTTTTCTTCATCTTGTGTTCATTCATACTGTTTCATTCCAAGTGGCAAAACATAGGTTTATTTATTGCCAGGAGGCAAATAGACAATTATGTGAAAACATATAAATCAACCATAAGAAAGGGTAAGTCAAATATTTGAACAGTAGCAATTGTTCTGTTAATTGATCATGTTGGCTTTCCTAATTATAGAAAAAAAAGAGTTCTGGAAGAGTTTATTAGAAGACACAGGTTCTAGTTTAACTGATAGGATAGTAGTTCTTTTCCTTCAATAAGGTCCTTTTATTTTAATTTAAAATCCATCTTTGTGATTCTTCACAGCAAAAATGCTTATCTGAAAGAGAAATATAAAAATAAGTTTCTAGGCATACATGGTATTTTTTTTCAGTGCTTTTGCAGCCCACTTTTTGCTCTCTCCTGCAGATATTTGCAACAGAATCCACTGATGCAGGAAACTGCTGGAGAGCAAAGCAACCAAGTAGCCCCACCTGGAGCACAAGCCTCACAGAGGGCTCTTTCAAAATCTGCATGACTGCAGTTATGGCTCCTTGCTTAATGTGTACGAAGGATGATCAAAGTGGCATAAGTGGCTGTTCAAACAAATAAACAAGAGAATAAAACCAAAGATCTCCACATAATGGATAAGTGGCACTAGCAAAAGATGGAGAGCAGAACAAAACGAAGGAAAACTTTGGTTTTGACCCCGCTTGAGCAGGGAGGTTGGACGAGGTGACCCTTCCAACCTGACTGATACTGTGAAAAACAGATGAAGATATAGTAAGTAATACAAGACGTCCAGAGATACAGCACTGGAAGACAGTAAGCAGAGACTAGAAGAGGATGTGCTGAAATTCGATCTAATGCTGTACAGTAACAGAACGCAAAGAAAAACCTGCAGTTACTATTCTATTATCGCTCTGCAGTTACTATTTTATTACAGCTGTACTGCAGAGATGAAAAAAGTATAATCCAACAGTCTGCCAAGAGCACAGACTCTTCTTGACACAGAAGAGAACTGAGCACAGATTGCACAAAAAAAGTCAGAGTGCAGAAATTACCAGCTTGATCTTGAAAGATAATAAGGAAAATCTGGGTCAATGAAATTTCTCAACACCATTATGAGTGGTGAACAAAACCCCACATGAATGAATGAATTTCTCTCTGTCTGGGCAGAGCTCTTTGCAGCAAAGGCACCGCTCAGCCACCGCTCTCCCAGCTACCGGCTTGTTGCACACTTTGCTGAAAGTTGTGGGGTTTTTACTCTTTGCTATGTAAGGGGAGGGACTCCAGGGCACAACGGCAGCCATAAAGGTGCTGTGTATCTCATCCCTGCCTTAGCCAGAGTCTAAAACACAGCCATAAGGCTTCCAAACTTCCAAACCCCAGCAAGGTGTGTCTCTCAGTTCACTGCTACCTTTGGAAAAACCACAGGGGCACTTACGTAACCTCAGATGCACACATTAGCTCCAATGGCAACTAACCCAAACCACAAACAGCCATGCAATTTTCAGATCACCTACCCACAAGTCAGTAACAGCACTAACTCCTATAATATTTGTAATAAATTTTGCATGAACTAGCACACTTTATATGTCAATTTAAAATTTTAACTACACCTATTTTAAATAATTCCACTTGTTATATTAAATGAGGTCTTTAATAAGGTAAACTAGTATCTTAAGTTCATGTCTAGAAATTCCCTTGGAAGGGTTTAATATTATAAGCACTATCAACACTCTGGGGGCAGAGAAACAGCGTAGGGTTGAAAAATAACATTAAAAAAATAAAAAGGAATAAAAAAACAAGGAAGTAAAGGAAACATACAAAAAATCTCAAAAAAAAAAAAAAGGCTCTAAAAGATTACCTTTTTTTCTAGCTTCATTACCTTTCATAGCAACATTAGAATGAAGAAAAGCCTCAAGTCCTACTTTGGACACAATTCTCAGTTATCTGATTGTGCTACTGCATGGGTGTCATTATCACACATCACCCTAACTGAGCTTCCTTCAGTACACTCACAATATTCAAATTTACTTACCCTTTACACCAGATTCTGTCACAAAAGTCTCCCTGCTGCGTGTCTGAACAAAATTCAATCTTTGATGTTTTGAAATAGGATCTGTCTCAATCCTGCCAAGGCTGAATTTCTATTGATTGTTAAAAAACAGAGATAAGGGAGGCTGAATTCCCCTCGCTTGAACTGAGTGAGGTCAAGGATTTTGCCAGTTTGAGTCTGCCACAGGCTCTGGAGTCCCCCTTTCTTCAAGTCTCAGCAAAGTCCCTGAGTAGTTGCCCTTTGTTTTTATACCCCCGACAAACAGCACCAATTCAGTATGCCATACACCAAACCTTATTGTGTGCTTAATAAATACTTACTGTGATTATATGGCTACTACTATTTTCTACTGCAAATAAGCCATCTTCCCTTTAGATTCTGTAAATAGTATATGAATTTATTGTACTACTTAAAATACCTACTATTAATAGAAACCAAAATTGTTAATTTGCCACACCTTGGTCAGGAACTCCTTCATGACTGGTTTGATTTTCAGAAATGTTTCCTTGCATTTTCCAGGCCAGAATAGATACTCAAAAAGCATAAAACCATTTGTATCACATACCACATGTTTATTTCCTAACAAACTTAAAGCAGACTCTTTCAGCTTCTCATCTGGTAGAGCTGATATATATATAACCAAAGAAACAAGTTTTAATTCTATTAAAAACCAGGCTGAATTTGAGATTTTTTTTAGTCTATTAGTATACCCCTTAGAAAATTCTTTCATGGATTTTAATTATACCAGAATTAGAACTAAAAGGTTTACAAGAAAACCCCTCTCAGCACTTAATGCTGTTAATCAACAAGGCTTTTATCCCTTTTCTTCTTTTTTTTTATATCAGACATAAGAAAATAAGAATTTTCAAAGGCAACTTTCAAAAATATATGCTTTCTTTCTCTCTGTAGGTCCCCTTAGGCACAGGTGTTTCTCAGTAGGAGTTTCTACTGTACCAGACGTTTTTAACCAAATGCCCAGTATTTTGATGTAGATTTAATCACAGAAAAGCAACTAAAAGGAAATTCACCTCACGTAAAAAAAGAGGTTCTTCTCTGACAGATGGTGGAAACAAGACTAAAGAAAATATGGATGATAGAATAATGGCTGATAGCAACAAAATGTATAATGTAATACAGTCTAACTGCTCTGAAACTCTCTTCGGCATTGTACTGTCTATTACTGATTGCTACTTTGTACCATATCAGAAGAGATAAATGAAGTATAGGCAAGAAACAAGCTACAGCAAAGTAGTAATCTTAACCAAAGTATCATCCCAGCTATTTGCACGTCTCAGTGCTTCTTCCATTGAAAATAAATTCTTGAGCCCTGTTGCATGCTGCTGTCACTTGGAAGTGAGTGATGGGAAAAACAGTAAATAAAGTATTTGCATAAACAATGTGTTTATTGTATTATATTATAACCACAAATGCTTTAATAAGGCTCTCACAGCAGTCAGAACTGAACCCTGATTATCTCTGTGGGTAGGAAAAGACACATACCTGTCAAATCCAGAGGAATGCAAGTGTACATACTTATTTTTATTCTTCTGATTTTGCAGTTTCATGGGCAACTCTCTGTTGTTTTATTGATCTCTGGTAATCTACTCAGTATAAGCTGGTTAATACTGATGCGCAGATAGAAAGTAATGAGAAACTTGCTACCATTTAATTGCATCATAATGCATGCTAAGTATATGTCCTGAGGGGCTGGAAGAACAAAACACCAGGAGCTACTGCAGTTTGTAAACAGAATTTTCTTTCCATTCCTTAAAGAGGCACTGGGTCGTAGATTTCAAAGTTATCCACTTTTACTCACTAAGTTTCCTCACATCCAAAACGTGTTAAGGCATCTAGCATTGTCCAGACAGCAACAGACTCGCAGGAACAAAACACCTATGATGCACAGTTGTTCAACTATCAACATCCAGTTGTGCTTTGTGTTCCTTCCTAGTCATCACCTACTTCAGAATAAGACTGGGATGGGGGCAATAAGTAAAACTGCATTATTTTCAAAAGCAGAACAGAAATTACACTAAATACTGATTAAATGCGTAAGTAGCTGCAAGGCACTGGCTATACACAGGGAAAATGGCACCACCCAGTGGGAACAACACTACATGAAATATCTGCATTAAAAGGTATGAAGAAATGTTACTCTTAAAGGGCCTTGGGTTTTTTTGTTTAATTTTTTTTTTTTTAATAACAGAACTGCTACCTATTCTGGGGATCTGTAGATTTGCCTTAGGGGGAAAAAAGATGCATCTCAGTTACAGAAAAATAATGTTACATCCAACTGTACTTTTTATAACGCCCTCAGAGAATTTTCACTTTGCTTTATCCTGCCATGGCTTAGCCCCAAATATTTTTTTCTGTTCCACCCTCTCCAGTGCAAGTGGCAACTACATACTACCTTCCCATACAGACTTAAAAGAACCTTCTCCTTTAAATTAAGAAATTATACCTTGTTTGTTCCACAATGCTGGGGCCAAGAAGTGAGATTTCTTTAAACTTCAACACACTACCATTTTAAAAATCAAATTTTTACATACTTACCTATCACTGATCCTTTGAACCAATCAAGTGCTCAATCCTTGAAAGCTAGGATCAGAATTTACTTTTGATATTTTCACTCATTACAATATTATCAAAACATTTATTACTCCATAAGTCACAGAATCACAGAATACGCCAAGTTGGAAGGGACCCAAAAGGATCATTGAGTTCAGCACCTGGTCCTGCACAGGACCATTCCCAAGCCACACTATGTGCCTGCGAGTATCATCCAAATGCTTCTTAACTCTGTCAGGCTTGGTGCTGTGCCCACTTCCCTGGGGAGCCTGTTCCAGCACCCAACCATCCTCTGGGTGAAGAAGCTTCTCCTAATATCCAATCTAAGCCTTACCCAATTGTTCACCCACCACAGGATATGTTTCTCCAGCTGCACTGGACATTTTGTCCAGCAGGATCCTGTGAGACAGTATTGAAAGTTTTACTGAAATCCAAAAAAATGACATCAGCTGGCTTCCCTTGATCAACTACATGGGTTACCTTGTCATAGAAGGAAATCAGATTGGATAAGCAGGACTTTCCTCTCATGAAGCTGTGCTGGTTATGACCAATGACTGCATTGCCTTTCAGGTGTTTTTCAATACTTTCCAGAATAATCTTCTCCACAGTTTTACCAGGCACTGAAGTGAGACTGACAGGCTTGTAGTTTCAGGGTCATCCTTTTTGCCTTCTTAAAAGTCAAGACAACATTCATCAGCTTCCGGATTCCCTCTCTGGATTCCCAACACCACTCAAAAATCATTGAGAGAGGTTTTGTGATTACATCAGCCAGCTCTTTGAGGATTCTGGGATGAATCCCATCAGGCCCCATAGATTTGTAGGGATCCAGCTGGAGCAGCAGATCCAGCACAGTTTCAGGGTCGAGTGGGAGTTGATCACTCTCACAGTCATGGTCCTGCAGCTCAGGGCACTGAGACCCGCTTGATCAGTCTTCTGTGTTGAAGACAGAGGCAAAGAAAGTGTTAAACACCTGCCTTGTCTCTGTCACTGTTTGTGAGGTGACCATCCTCATCCTGTAACGGGCCAATGTTATTTTTACACTGCCTATTGCCATTAATATATTTGAAAAAACTCTCTTTGTTGTCCCCAGCATTTCTGTCCAGCCTCAACTCCAGCTGAGCTTTGGCCACACAAGTTTTCTCCCTACAGTGGCAAGCAGCATCTCTGAATTCTTCCCATGTCACTTGACTTTATTTCCACTGATGTACATCATCCTTTTTTGCCTTATCTCCAACAGAAGATCCCTGCTCAGCCAATGTACCAATCCTTTAGAACTATCACAAGTGTGTGCTGTCCAGCATAGGGCTTAAACTGCAACAAACAAGCACACAGGAGCATGAACTGGAAATGTTGGAAAGCCAAGATACCAAGCCACAGGCTGAGTAACATACCTCTCTCTAAATCAACTGTATTGTGTTGTTTGGTTTGGGCTTCCAAGGAACCACCAAGAACAGCAGCAGCACCTATATGCAAACAAAACACCTCCTTTTCACTCCTCCCCCTTGTCCAAAATTAGAGATGGGGTTTTTTTTGGAATGAATGAAGCCCTGCTCACCTGATCAAATTCCCAGAATGTAGGCTGACTGTGCTCTTGAGCTCTAACCAGCAGTAATATATCTGTCAAGCCTCAAGCAAGCACCAACTACACCAAACAGTTATGTGAAAACCACAGAATCATAGACAGGTTTGTGCTGGAATGGACCGCAAAGATCATCCAATTCCAACTCCCCACCATGGGTAGGAACATCTTTCACTAGACCAGGTTGCTCAGGTTCCCATCCAACCTGGTCTTGAGCACTTCCAGGAACGGGGCATCCACAACTTCTCTGGGCAGCAACGGATCAACCTTTTACCATACAAGCTCATGTTTTATATATATATATATATATATATATATATATTCTCCCACTTCTCAAAATGTAGGGTGTCAACACACTATATTCCATCATCTCAAAATTTATCTTGGAGCATCCCCTTAGTAACTCCTCTGTCCTTTTATGGAGCATGTTTCTTGATTAGTACCTACAGTTTATTTAGATGAGACTAAAGGGGATAAGGGCATAGATGAGTCTTCAACCATAAACCCAAAAAAAAAATAATCAAACGTAAGTTTCATCTTGTATTTATTTAGTTTTGACAGTAGGTACAAAACGCTTTTACTTTCCAAGATGAGACATCTTAGATTAGTTTTTGAAGAATCAACAACAGAAACAAAGTACACAGACAGACACAGGTATAGCTGGGGAGAACAAAGAAAGAGTACCTTCTTTTTTTTTTTCGTTTTTCTAAACTTATTCTCAGATTCTAAAGCTCAACATAACCAACCTGTTTTCCACAGATACCACAGCATAGTTAAAAACCCTCCTGGACACCAGGCCTCAGCTTTCATGGCAATTAAGCAAGTAACAACCCCAAAGAAACCTCACACGGATCATGTGATTTGAGCCAGGAATGCTCAATGGTTTCAAGGGACAGTTTCTGGATGCAGACCAGCAACATCACCTGGGGACAGCAGAGGTAAGTACTGATCCTTCAGGAGCACAAACAAATTTCCCCTTCCACCTCATCCTTCTAGAGAGGGGAACTTGTTCCCTCCTAACACAAGCAACAACCCAGTGATACTCAAGCAGGCCAAGCCTTGCCCAAAAGCTTCCTACCAGACCACCTGGCAGAACCCAAAAGCCACAGAATGGTGGCCCATGACTTGGACTCTTCTAGCCTACAGACACAAATACCCTAACTTTATCTTTCAGTTTCCCCATTGCATTGGAATGGCTGTTATTAGCACTCAAAACATGTAATATGTGTACTGTAGTATTATAAATAGTATAATAATTACTGTGGTATTATAAAACCAATATGCATTACCAGTGGAATGCTCACAGGTATGTATTAATAAAAAGATGGGAGTAATTTCTTAAATACAGCACATTATTTCAACATCCAATATCTGACATCCATAACTGGACTGGAGTTTCTCTGGTTACAGATGAATGCCACAACTCCTAAACTTAGAGCAAGTATCATTCTACATTTCTACCTCCCACAACCATATCTTCAAGACTACAGATGTTATGTAAGTGCTAAATGTCTCCCAAAGCACATTTTAACTCTAAACACATAAGACACTAAAGAGACAATGCACAGCATTTGCTTATTACAAAAAAAAAATGTTCTTTTCTTAAAAAAGGGAGTTGCCTTTTCAAATCGTGATTTTTATAAGAATAAACAGATGACAGCCAAAACTTGTATTGACAGACAGTTTAAAAAAGACACAGTAGAACAAGTTAGCTAAAAAAAGAAGTGCAAGTTTGTTTAATGATTTGATAGAAAAACATCCTTAGGCTCCCTTCACATAACAAATTAAGAACAATAATCTTCCAGGTTTAAGCAAAATTTAGTTCTTTCCTGTAAATATTAACTCAGGAAAAAATTGTTGATATGAATGCCTAATTAAAAAATTCTTCTGCATTTGTATGATATGCTGATATACTTATTTGCTTTCTGTCATTCTAGCTAAGCAGTGAGCTCAAACTGCTAAGCATTCACAATGACAAGAACAAAATGCCACACAGGTTAAACCTAAAACTGCAAATCTGCCAAAACAAAGTATGTTTATTCCTCTGACTACACTTCCTAAATGTGCTTCCAGGAATAGACAGTACCTTGAGCTACCATTGCTTCCAAACTAGACAGTAACCATCAACCTTACATTGCTGATTCTCTACAGTCTGGAAGACTCTATTATTATTTCTGTATTCTGTATGGTGAGGACCTCTATATAGACCAGTATCATTGTCATATTATGTACAACTTGGCACTTTCAAAAGAGACCAAATTCTGCTTCCTTGGACAGATGTAAAGATTTTTATTCCATAAATTCACTTTTCCTGCAATTCTGCAAAACAAAAACATGGTTAAAACAGGCATAATACACTATTTGTTTTAGCTGCTAAATCAGACAATTACTATTGCATGATGTATATAGCATTTCATGATGTGAACTTGTGTAAATGTAGCATTAACATGTCTTTTATTAGCATGGAGAAGAAAAAACAAATGCAACAGTTATGACAACATGCATGTTTTAGTCTACATGACAGAATGGCAGTTTATAAGTGTGGTATGTATTCTCAAAATGGTTGAAGAGCAACTGCTCTACAATGTGTTATTTTGGTATATGGATCACAACACTATGAGTTAAAAAATAACCCCTCAGAAAAACCCTCATCATCTGTCTTCCTTTCACGGGGTTAGAGCCATTCCTCAGTAACAAGAGGTATATTTAGACCTTTATTTGACTCAGCAGACAATTGCATGAGCGTTCTCTTTAAGATACTTAAATATGCTAGAGCGGCACGTGGAAACTGACTATTCAACATTTGTCAACACAGAACAGGAGAAAACCACGCTGGAAATAGCACTGAAACGCCGAGAATACTGTAAAAGCTGTGACAGAACTACTCCCTGGGGTGTTCCGGAAATTCCTGTGGTAAAATTTGCCAGCCCGAAAATGTCATCATGACATTTCAGCTTAGCAAAATAAAGTACCAACCCACACCTTAATGCCTAAGTAGGAAATTCCGAATTCTTTGCTTCTGGGGAAAGGAAGAAAACAAAACAAAGCATCATAACAATGGATGCCTAAAGTAAGGAGGGGGGAGGGGGGGAATAATTAAACTATTTCGAAGGGGTTTTACCAACCAGGAAAAGCAGCTTCCCTCTGCACTCATTCTCCTGCACCACCACACGGCTAAAGAATGTTTTTTGTTAGCGACAACTCGTGTCACGCCGCGACAGCCCGGGCGGTTCTACCTGCGAGCACCCTTCGGGCCGCCGCCGTACACGATCGGGACCGGGACGAGGATCAGCAACAGGTCCGTCCCACGGGGACACCTCCCGGCGCCGGGAGGAGGAGGAGGAGGGCGGAGCTGCGAGAGCCGAGGGAAGAGGAGGGAATGGAAGGGAAGGCAGTGCCTGCAGGAGAGGTGCTGTCCGCGCTGCTCCGCCCTGCTGGCGGGCGGACGCGTCCTTGCGGCCGGGGCAGCGCCGGGGGCCGAGGTGGGCAGCGCTGGGTCCCTCCGTTACCTTCCCAGAGGAGGCGGCCGCCCTCCCGCCGCAGGAACTTGTACCAGAAGGGGCTGGCGGCGTCCTCGTCCGGCAGCTCCACCTCCGCCAGCCACAGCACGGGCTCCTGGGCGGGCCGCGGGGCGCTCGGCCGGGCCGGCCTCATGGGCACGGCGCGCTGCGGGTCCCAGTGGCCCAGCTCCGGCCGCGAGCCGGCCAGCAGTAGCTCCGAGCCGCCCTGCGCCACCCGGCCGGGCAGCACCACGCCGAAGCGGAACAGCATCGCCGGCACCGCGGCCGGGAGCGGGGCCGCCGCCGCTGGGGGAGCCAACGCTGGGGGTTCGCACCGGGTCCGCCCTTCCGCCGCGGCCCGGGGTGCGGACACCGCCCCCGCCCCGTCACTGTCACCGTCCCGGTCTCCGGCCCCGTCCCTTGGCTCGGCCGTGCCCGGGCAGTGGCAAGTTGTGCCCGGTAGCTGGGGGAACTCCCCTGCCAAAGTTAAAACAACTGCGAGTCGCAGCAACACCTCCCGAGGAGGGGACGGGCATGGAGGATTCTCTCCTCAGCTCAGCCCGCAAGGCTACGCGTTGGGCATGCTGACTTTAACAAGGGTTATTGCTTCATTAAAGGAAGCCACTGCGATTACTCCCAAGAGCCCCGGCTTAATTCAGCGCGGAGGACACATGATTAAAATCTGCCGTACGTGCAGCGCCACAGACAAGGACTGGCCGCGAGTAACCCCTCCGTGCTCGTCATGGTTGTGTCTTGGCCGCCGACAGGCAGCCAGCGGCCCGGAGAGCAGGAACGGGAAAGGCTGGGAGGGCTTACAAAGCTTTCTCGAAAATCCCGTCGCTCCCAATTGCACGCGTTTTGTTTGCAGCCAGAAGGGGGAAATTTGGCAGCTTCTACATGTAGCAACATCCACGACTTAAAAAGAACGACTGACGAAGAGGATTGCAATCCAACCATTTAGAGGGCGGGCCTTGTTTGAATACACCCATTTCAGAATCGTTTAAAGACAGAAACAGAAGAGTGGTAACTTTAATTAGGTCAAGTTCTGGGAACGGGATGAAGGCCTTTCAGTGAGTCAAAAGAAATCCTGCCTCAAAAGATGGATGTTTCTTTCCTGTGCTCGGGGATGACAATACGCTGAAGTGTATGTGTTGCCAAATTTATTTTTAAGAATACTGTAGCTAATTTTCACTGATCCTCATTGAACTTGTGTAAGTGATATGCCACCGCTTTTCCAGACGTAACCAAAACTAATGGAATTCTCACTGTCCTCTGTGCATTTCTGCTGGCACCAGTCTTCACTGTAGCACTGTTGCCTTTGCGGACCAGTGCATTACATTTTAATCTTTGCTTTTGCTCAGCCTTACAGTCAAGTTACCCACAATCTGTCTCATAATTGTCTTTCAAATATCTACCTCTTTACTGTGTACCTTCATGTTAGCAGGACAGAATATAATAGTGTTGGGGTTTTATCCTAAAGCTCCAGCTTGAAAGGAATCCGAAATCCTTGCCAGCATATTATGTCTATGTAAAACCATATGCTTCTGTTCATTCCACTCACAGTGTCAGCTAAGAAACTGCAGGATCCCGTAGCACATCTGATTGACACTTTACTTGCTGGCTGTTGTCTAAGCCTCAATGTAACGAGAAATCAGCAACTCGCACCTTTAAACAAACCTGAGTTTGTACTGAGTCCTCATCTTAGATTTGTAAGCCACGTGGAAAAATAAATTATTCTTTAAACTCTGATGTGTCAAATACTATCTTTAAAAATAATTCACTCCATTTTTTCACCAGGATCTGCCTTAATCCATTTTGTGCCAGTCATTGAATGTTAGATGAAGGCCAAAGATGACAGAAGGTGACCAGCTTGACTTCCTGCTTTTTCCTCAAAAACCCCGAGTTCAGATTAGGGTTAGGCTGAGAGATCAAACAGGAAAGGCTGAAAAATTGGATCTATTGATGGATCCTGCAAGACTAAGATAAAAACTAGAAATGTGGATTGGCGTAAGACTTCACTGTCCTCCTAAGCCTCCTATGGAATTAACAATAAACTAGTTTCCTTTGCCAAAATGACCCGTTATTCTAGTACTGCCTGGCCAGTTCTTTTCCCCTGCAGTCCTCAACACTCTTCTGAAACCTAAAAGCCACCTCTATATTCCAGTCATCTTTTACAACCACAAATTAAACATGACAATTTTCTTTTTTTCCCCCTACATTAAGTCCTCATTCCACCTTGGCAAGCCTTACAGTTTCCTTCAAAAAGCTTTGCCATAAAGGGGCCAAACCCCTAATAATCAAGTTGCTTTTAACTGTCCCAGAAACTACTGTTGATTGTTCATTTCTGTAGGAAGAAACTGCCATCTTAGTGGCCTGAATTTTAGTAATAAACGTGCCTTTGGGTCCCTCACAGCTGTTTAGGATCTGGCAGGATACTTAACCTACAGCATCTACTTGCTGAGTGGAAGCCTTAATTGACTCCAAATCAAACAGTAAACTAGCAACACAGTAAGATTTAGTGCCAAGTTTATTTTAAAGCTTTCAGTTTATTGCCACTGCTACCATCCCAGATCTTTGTCAAAGCTGACTGTGTTTCTAACTGGCAAAATGAGAAAAAGTTTATGGGGGAAACCCCCAACCCAACCAGCTTATTTTTCCACAGCATTAGTATCCAAGAAGGGTCTCCAGTGATCACAATCTCTGAAAAAATCAATTGTTTTGTGGGCTTTATCCTAAACTGTACTGATAGGTCTGGCCTTACATAATTTCCTTCCAAATTAGCCTTTATGTCTGGTTTATTCTCCAAAATCTATGCAGATAGTGATTTCACAGGAGGACTCGCTGAGGCTGTATACCAGCTTAACCTCAACAAACAGTTGTGCCTTCAGTTTCTGCCTAATTGCTGTAGCTAAAAGGATTCTAAGGACAAGTCTAAATGTCCAGAAATTGGAGCCCTAATTATATTTATGGACATGTAAAACACATTTAAAGGCATTTTCACTTGCTGTGCTCTAAACTTTTGCAGAATCACAAATTAGCTTTGTACATAGGGCACTACTGAAATACTAATGCTGAGATTCTGTGTTCATACAAATCCCATTGTTGTGGATGATGAACCAGTCAGGAAAGATATGTTTATGGTTTTCCTGTGCTACAGAAGTCTCTCTGATTTCTTAAACTGTTTCTTCCTGGCATAAAATTGTCCTGGTATTTTTGTGAACTCAAGAGTTTTCAACCATTTGTTACAGTTAGGAAAACTGGGCAAAGTATTGCTGGCTGAAATTTGAGTAAAGACAGTAGTTTAGAAATTCGACAGTATAAAGCAGTTCAAAATTCAGCTTTCCAAGTGGAAGGTCATATTTTTCCTCACAATTTTCTTACTCAATAAGTGTCTACTGGGTATAGCGACAGCACACAGTTACCTGAACAGTGTGAACACTACTAAAATGGCAGATGAACTCGATGCTTCTGTATTGGGGTAGCCTGTGTCTGCAGTGTACGTGTTCTTTACTGATTACCAACTTTTTTACCCTATGGGCCGGTTTGCAACTTGGCACAGCTTTGTCTGTTGTTGCTGTATCATGATCTCAAATGATAATATTTCCAAGTAGGGAAATCTGTAGTGAAGAGAGAGAGTTTGAATAACAAAAACAAAACACAAATGCTGAAAGGATCTGCTTGGAGAAGGGAGGGGGTGTCCCTGATTGCAAGTTGTGGGTGATGTTTAGATTAGCTGTGCTCCTTCCTAGACTTGCCTTTCTTCCCTTTTTAGGTAATTTTCTTTCTTGTAAAGATAGAGAGAAAGTGTTACTGAAATTTCCAAATGTTTCTGCTAATTATAGAAAAGGGAAAGGCAGCCCACGGTACACAGTCTTGCTTGTAAAAGGGAAACATTTATAGTACATGGTAAGCTGATTTAGAGGTATTAGAGATTTGGGTAAAATGTTCATTGCTGAAAAATTTATAGACAGCCTATGTTTCCTTAAAGGGATTGAACCAAATATTTTAAAAAACCCAAAAAACCCTAAGTCTAATGCAAATAATTTAAGACCACTGTTTTAAGTGAAAGTTGATTAATCTAAACTAATAGATCTATGGACCCAGACCTTCTAACTGAATTCTAACTATCCTTCTTATGATAAATCTGATAGAACTATGAACTATCACTTTCAGTGTTTGTTCTAATTTCACAATACAACAGCTAAGAAGTACCTTTATAGTCTGAAGACTGAAAGAAGACTAAGCAATTTAAGAACCTGTTACCAGATAAGAACTGCTATTCATAATTTTTAGTTCTAAGTGCTGTGTCAAAGCAGTGATAGCATGAACTGTTTTAGCTGCATATTGCTAGGAGTAGCCTTTTATGCAGACTAAGCTACATAAGTTCTGGCATGACTGAGCATTTTAGGAATTGTGTTGAAAAATTATGCTGTAATAACAGGTAGGCCACTACCAGAGACAATTTCCATTTTTGCATGGGGGTTTGTGTAGCATATTTAAAAAAAATTGTTATTCTTAGAAGTAACTAGGCAGCATAAATATGCAATAACATTACAATAAACATTACAGAAACACATACAGGAATAATTGTTCCGGTAGATTTCTTTTTTCAACATCCAATGAAGTCATCTCTGCATCCTTCCCAGCCTCTAATGTCTTAGGAGCTTAAGAAAGTCCCAACATATTTCAGCATGGGGCCCTTTCAAGATATCAGCCTCATCAATGTCCAGATAGCAACAAATATCACAGATCAGTCCAGCACACGAAACCTTTCCTGCTTCAGAATGAGCCACACAGTTCTTGGGAGGGATGCTCCAGGCCAGCCTCCCTTGCCTTGCATCTGCACTGGGGTAATGTGTCCCAAGCAAGCCTGGAGTTCTGGTAGCCCTAGCAGGAACATGGCTCTTCTGCCTGCCACAAAGGGACAAGAGAGACCAAGTGTTTACTCGGAGATCAAAGTACCTTGAGCTTCTTGAGTGAAAAACAGTATGTAGCAGTAAATCATTACAATGCCAATTCATTACCAGGTACCTTTTATGAAACCAGCCTTTTATCACCAATGTTATATCAAGTTTCTCATTAAAATTCCTACATCGGGGAAAAAGAAAGGTGTTTTGGCCCTTTTGAAACAAGACAGTACCAAACACTTGACTGTGTGGAATAGCAAAACTTTATTCCATTAATTAGGAGAATGCAATCTGACCCAAAATTATGACAGAATAATTTTTAAGTAGAAGAACTTGTCCTTTCTGTGGAGACTTACGTAATCCTTCCACTTTCAAAAGCAGATGCTACAGACCCTAGTAACTGGGCTCCACTCTAATGTACCCTCTGTAAATTGCAGGGTTTCAGTGTTCTTAGGGCCCCCAACAAACTACTGATTAATACAAAGTTCCTGTATACTATACTCCTGTAACCACTTTAAGAAAAATACTGTTTATTTTTCATTATGTAGACTTTTTTATTGCAATTATTTTATGTATGACCAACAGTATTTCAGAAAGTCACACACAGCACTAGATGGCAAAACATTTGGCACAGTCTTTAAGATTACAGTATCATTAAAGTACTTAAAGTTATGTATAATTTGCTATCTTCAGAATATAAATTACTAAATTACCAATCCCGAGGTTCAGGGACAACAAAAATTCAGTTGCTGCTATGTAAAAGGTGAAAAAAGCAACCACAGGAAAGAAAGTTCAACAAGAAAAGTTTTTTCTCAATATGCCATTAAGCAATATATTTCTAGCTCCAAAGCTGACTTGAATTCAATATACAGCCTAAAAAAATAGAATTCTTGCAGAAAAGTCTGACTAGATTTTAAGTTAGAAATGGAACAACTTAACTTTATAGTAATTGAATGGTTTTGGAACAAAAGCTGTTTGGAATAGTAAATGAAACCTTTACTGTTTTTTAAAATATTAAGCAAACACAAATTGAGGGCCATTGTCTTTCAAGCCATGAACCATATATCAGAAAAGGGAACAGAAAAGGATGAAACGTAAAGAAATTATTATTCAATTAAGCATACAATTCTCAGTGGTTATTGTATGTTCCTGATAATACAGGAAATCAAACTTACTGGTGACTGACCCTGCCAATCAATTTCTTTTTCCAGTTATCTTAAAAAACAATAACAAAGCCTTTTTATTAGACTGAACCTGGATCAAAACATAAATCCAGAAGTTATCTTTAGAGCAACACATTATCTTTAATGTCTAGGAAAAGTGGCAGCAGAAACAGGAAAAAAAAAATTTAAACCATCCTCCTTCCTACCCGACAGTCCCACCACATGTAAAAAAATATCATCAGCCAAATCTAATAAAAAAGAGATTTAATGCTCGAGTGTGTAATACCGTACAGAGTGTCTACTCCATTATCTTCTTTCCTTGTATGAATCTGTTACTGTATCAACTCAGTATATTGCTGCTGCTTATCTTCTTGGTTTCATGTATTTACCAAATTTTCAATTGTACATCTCTTGTTTTTCTTTTAAAGAAACTTTATTTCAGCTGATTTGGCAAGCTTCATTAAATTCACTTACATGGCACACAAATAATCCTTGCTGAGGAACAAACACTATTTTCATCCAGCTATAAAGAAACTCCTGGAAATAGAAATTGCAGTCTAGAATGGGAGTGTAAACAGCCTGCAACTTAGCAACCTTCCGCAGGCCATGGCAACAGCTTGCAGCCAAGAATCAGAAGATGTGTATGACATACTTTGGAGACTAGATCATAGACAGGGGACTCCTGCTACTTAATTTGGTGTGTGTATGTTGCTGTGTACCATAGTGACCTGTTTCCACTTGAGCTCAAGTTCTCACACGGATGCCTCCCCATTAGGACAGCCAATTCCTCAAGGTAATCCCAATGCAGAAGCCTGAGCTGGCTACTCAAGAGCTGTACCTGGCCCTTAAGTCAGCAGCTGACCACTTGTTTTTTTCCTCACTTGTTTTGAAGGAATATGGTTTTGAAGATCAACCCAAAACCAGATCAGTCGTGTTAATGAACAGCATTACAACAGCCTTTGAAGGCACACACTTCAAATAGTTTCCTTGTAGAGTTGTACTTGCATAACACATATATTGTCTTGAACAGGTGTGAGCACACTTCAAGTTTCAAACGCCATTATCTTTCTTAGTGCTTACTTTTTCTTCCTTACTGCATGAAAATATAATTATATAAGCCACCTGAAACTTCTTATATTTGTTCCCCATGAGGTGGGAAGAGGTTTAAGTCTACTGAAAAATAGCACCTAGATCTAATTGTCCTACTTACAGATTCTTCTTGTTTTACTTGTATTCATTAAGTCATCTGCACATTTCCATAGGCTCAATATTCTCAAGCTAAGATCATTATGGAAGACTTAGTGCTATATAAAATATTGTTGCCAACTGCCTTCCCTATTCTGAGATAAATCTAAACAGAAAAGGTCATATATTCCTGTATTAATAACAAGCATTAATTTGGCCAAAATTGCGTATTTCTTGGGTATGTCATTCATGATCTCAAATTCCACATAAGTGGAATTATTTTCCTAAATTATCAGAATTAGATTTTGCTTGATACCAAATTCCTTGTCTGCAAAACTTGTAGAATACATCCTGATCTGATCTCTGACTTCTCAGGTTTCTGCCCATAAAACAATGAAATGGAGTTTTGAAAGATATATTTACATAGGAATAGTTGGAACTAGTTTCACATGAACTTCAAAACTTGCTCTTTGAGTTCGTGTCAGCCAACCAACAATTCTTTGTAGCATGTAGTAGTTCTTTAATAAACACATGTTGTAAAATATCATGTGCCAAGCTCTCAAGAGCTTAATCTTATTTAAAGAACAGTTTTTTGCACTTCACACATTTATGAATATTTTTAATTTATTAAAAAAAACCCAGCAAACCCAGCAGTTAAAATATTTCTAAGGAGAAAAAGGCAACGGGTATAGAGCTATTAGACTGCAATGATGGCCAGTCTGGATTGACAGGGCCCATTGATGTGCTGTTATTAGATTTCCTTTGGAAGCATCCACATTTTACTTGATTTAAACTGAAAGCAACAATTAAGCTCTGCATTTTCAATTTGACTGTAAGTATGAATATGCAAATAAAGTAACCTTTTTTATCTTAGTGATCAAGGATACTGTAAATATTTACTACCCTGACTGCATTAAACGACACATAAAATAAACTATCTTTCAGCATTTCGCAAAGACTGTGGTGTGATAACTCAATCTCTTGCTTCAACATAATCAGAACCTCCAAGAGTGTATCACTCCTGGCCTAATGAAGAGGATAGGTGTTACTACACAGCTCTTCCTCAGCAGAAACAAGAGTGTATTATGTGAGGTACTGACTGTGTGTTCTACTTATACACCACAGACCACTTATCTTTCTGAATTACCTAATTTTCAGCTGCACACACACTTCTTTCAAACTGCATGGATTCTATCCATATGAAATAATAAGCTAAAATTATTGACAGGGTTTTCTTCAACTCTGTTTCTAAGGAGTGACTATGCACGCAAAAGGCACATTTAGTACTTGCATGTAGATCTGCATACTCCATCCTGCTGTGGGTTGCAAGTAAACAGTCTAGCAAGTTATCAATGTCACTACCAAAAAAAAAAAAAAACAAAACAAGCCTGTTGCCATGTGTGACCAGTGGAATAATCCATGCTACAACATGCTCAAAGCTGGGCTCTGAAGGTGAGATAGCAATCACAGCCCCATCTCTATACATCTACATCTGTATACAACAACCACCTGCAGCAGAACAACATCAGTATTTTATTCCAGAAAGATCCTGTGCTAAACAAGCAGAAGACTTACATCCTTTTAGGCTTAACACTGCAAAAGTTGAGCCCATCATTATTTGCCTCCAAAAGTAATTGAGCCAAGTTGGCATATTATATTGTAACAACTAAATTAGATGTACCTCCTAATGCTTTCCTTTTAATATTTTTAGGGAGAGAACAAAAATCAGTATTTATATCATTCTGGTCTCCATGTCTTTGTTGGGGAAGCTAAACCCATCTGTCTTACTCAAATGAGGTTCTCTGTCACTGTTAAACACCAGACCTCAGAAGGTAGGTTTTTCTTTCTTTGTATTTAAAATGCATGAAATAAAAACCACTGACTCTAAGTGCCTTCACTTACTAGTAGAAAGATTCAAAGTGACTCTAACAAAACCACTCTGATTTGGAAGTCTAAAGCTAAGACTTTATTAGAGGTAACAGATCAGTATCTATTGATTTTATCAGCACATAAAGGATTATATCCCTCTAGAAATACAGCTTTCATTTTCTGTGCTTTTAAGCCATCTATTTTAAGCCATAGGTATTTAACATAGATGCAAGTTTTAACTTCAGACTTTATGAAAATAAAACTAATTGCTGTTTGTAAAGCTATGCAAAATGGTCTTTTACATAAGTAATTTAGGCTAGTATGACTGCAAATTAAGACTCAGTGGGGGCAGCCAGTGGGATCTTATTTTTTAAACAATGCCAAGAAAATAACAGGAGTTAAGAAAAAAAAAGTGCAAAGAAACTGTTCACTGTCTGAACTGTGCAGACACTAAGAGAGAGTAATCCTTTTTCTGCTGCTCCCCTCAATCATGTTTTTTGCAAGGCTCTATGTATTTCATAAAGTCCACAATCAGCTCAAAATCTAAAGGGGATAATTAAACTTCAGCTACTGATTTGGATATTATATACAAGTTTTTTCAATTGCAATTCTTCTCTGCCGTTCAAAAATGCTTGCAAAGATAACAGTTTTTTCTTTAGGGACATGTCATCAACTTGAGAACTATAAAAGGAAAGCTACTGAATTGTTATTTGGCAACTGACTAGAGAGATGGATGAATAGCACATTATCACCTAGAAGGGTTTATTTCAGACTTGGAGAGTTAGTACTTTGGTTTAGAATTGAGACACATTTTAAGCAGCAAACCATAGGACCTGGATTAGAACAGTCTGAAAATTGCATGGAAGTCAAATGAATCCACTCATTTCCCCAAAAATACCTCTTAACAGGAGATGACCTTTTTTACAAGC
>VWZG01006774.1:83142-106873 GCA_013396735.1 Grallaria varia | reverse complement strand
AAAGCAGAAGATACAAAAGACACAAAAAAGTTCAAGAATCTCTTTTAACAAGACACTGTAAATTTGTACCAGCAGTTTAAGTCCACTATTGACTTCAAAAAGTAATCAAATATATTGTCAATTATTCTGAAAAATTCTGAAAGTAGTTTGCTATGAAGGCTATTAAAGAAGAAGACAAAATTTAAACATTTATAAGTATTCAATTTGATTGGAAAAGCTAATGTAGAAGGGTAATATTTTTAAAACAATTCAACAATTTTTGGTGTTGTTTTTTAAGAAACAGTAATTACCTATCACAAATGTTCTTCAGAGATAAAGCCAAACTTAAAGAAATACCTATAAACATAACACTTTTGCTAATTTTAGGAGATTAGCTGTATGTCCCAGTTTATCCAGAATGTAGTACCTGATCTTCAACTCTTGGACAGCAGTGGAGTTTCCCCTTCACCAGTCCTGTAATTCTTTTTAGTTTTACTCCATAACTAGTTAGTGTTAGATTTCAAAATTACACCAATTCCTGGTTATGTGACATTATGTATACATTATGTATTTGTGTTCCTACATATGATAAGCCCTACTCAGCTGGCACCAATCAGGATGAAAACCAAACAAAATGTGTCAAAAAGTAAAATAAATACCTAAATAAATCTAAATCTAAGTGTGCATTTAGTCTAATTGAACTGATTTACTGAACTTGAAGATGGTTTCCTGCTTTTAGAAATATTGTTAGGGGTTTTTTTCCTCATATCAGAAAAACTAACTTGACCGTTATTGTTGTTATTACATAATGAATTTTTTTTTTCATTTTTAAAAAGGAGTAATTTCATTGTAATTATGACTGAGTATATGAGAAAGAGAGAGGAAGAAAGAGGGACAGGTTTTATTTGAATATTTCAGCACTAGAAACACAATATTTTTTGCAGTATAAGCTCAGAGAAACCTATCTGAGCTGTGCAACTGTCTCTTGCTATAGCTTGGACTTGGACTAATCAGCAAGATTCAAGGACAACAGCAGACAGCACAGTAAACACCACCCAGTGACTTAGCTGAGTAAATGATCTAAATGAATTATTGTTGACCTAGGGTCACTGTGATAGTTCTGTAAGAATGTCAGTATTGCATGGTATGATACACAAATATTAATACATGTTAGGACTTTTTAGAGAAAAAGGATTAAGGTTTAAACTGGAAGCTGGATTTCATAGTATCTAAATGCATTATACAAGAATATGTATAGCATTCATTACAGCCTATCCACCAGAGAAGGGATCCTGTAGAGCTGAAAATACATCACCAAAGTCGAATAAAGATCATTGCTTCCATATGAGAAGATACAAAATTAATTTTTTTTCTTTGAATGCTTCCACTTGAAGAGGGATTTAAGAGGAGAAGATTTACAGATTTCTATAAAGGGTCTGTCCAGATTATGAACCCTTTCAATATACATTACTAATGATATATATAACAGAACTGAGAGCCAATAAAATAAAACTCCTCAACCAAAATAATGAAACAAACAAGTCACAACAGATTACTAAATCTGCATGTGAAATGAAGCTGGAAATGTCTGAAATAGATAGAAGACACACCTAGAATTTAAAATCACAATATCACAGAATGGTTTGGGTTGAAATGGACCACAAAAACCACCTAGTTCCCACATCCCTGCCATGGGCAGGGACACCTTCCACTAGACCAGGCTGCTCAAAGCCCCACCCAACCCAGACTTGAACACTTCCAGGGGTGGGGTATCCACAGCTACTCTGGACAGAATTTCTTCCTAAAGTCTGATTTAAACCTCCCCTTTTCAGTTTAAAGCTATTCCCCCTTGTCCTATCACTGCATGCCCTTGTAAAAAATTCTAACTTTTCTGTAGACCCCTAAAGTCCTATATATCTCCTCTGAGCCTTCTTTTCCCAGGCTGAAAAGCCCCAATTTTCTCAGCCAGTCTTTGTAGAAGAGGTGCTCCAGCCTTGTTACCATCTTTGCAGCGCTCCTCTGGACCTGCTCCAATAGGTCCACATCCTTCTTCAGTCGGGAGCTCCAGAGCTGGATGAGGTAATCTAGGTGGGATCTCACCAAAGCAGAACAGAGGGCATTATCTTTGTAAATCAGAGAAATAGTCTTGAAAAACTGGTCTGAATCCAACAGAGACAATTATGAGGTATTACAAACAAGTAAGAATAATCAACTTCACAAAAACAGGATGGGAAAGAGCTGGCTAGGCGGCAGTTTTTGGAGAGAGATCCAAGGGATTAAATAGACTACAGTCTGAACATGATAACAAATGTGCTGTTCTGAAGATGGCAAAACATCATACTGAGATGTGTGAGTGGAATATAACATGCAAAAATGTGAGCAACTCTTTCAGCTTTACACCGCTTTGTAGACCCTCAGCTGGGGTACTCTGTCCAGGTTTGGTCAACACCCTTGCTGAGCCACATTGGAGAAACAAAATGGAAAAATGACAGCAAAGAAGAGAGATCTACATAGACAACCACTGAAACAAGAATGAAAGATTCAAGCTACTTAAATTAAGAAAAACTGAAAGGATGAAAGCTGAGGTATACAAAAATCTTCAGAATGAGTAAAAGGTTGGGAGTGAATGGCTTTAACAGTAAGTAACTGCTTTTGTATGCCTACATGAGTGAGTGACCATCATGAAAGCTATGGCTATGGTATGACTATCCACAACAGAAAAATGGAGCAAGTAACAAATTTAACAGGAAAAGCATGTCTGATTAATGTGGTGGAATTAAACAGAAAAATCCTAGCCACAGTGAGCCAAAAAGTAACTTGCCACATTCACGGCAAACAAATACACAAGCACTTCTGCTAAGAAGCCTTGATACAACCTCCCTCATGGAAGTTTGAAAATCACTGGTTTACTAAGAGAAGAATCTCAATGAGAAGGTCACATTATTTCCTTATACTCTAATGTTTTTATGGAGAACACTGATACAACACTGAGCTAGATGAACCGTACCACTGGCCCAGAGTGATGACATTACTAAAAAATATCTTTTGGGAAGCATCTTTGACTTGCAAGGACACTGGTGAGCACTTCCAAGTAAGGAATACATTAACAGAAGAAAAGGTCTGTTCACAAACAAACAAAGAGAAAGAAGTATGTGGGGAGTACATCTGCTGGATAATTTATTCAAAATGAATTATTCAGCCAACTCTAGCAAAGGACCTACTTTTTTTTTTTTCTTCTAGTTATATAAAGATATTTTTTATGACAGCCATAGACACAAATGTTATCTTTGACTCATGCTTTCCTTATTGTCATCTTTTCTGCCTGGCCCATAAAGTCAATTCCGGAAGTACTTTGTCTTCTCACTGATCTTTTGATTCAAAGGTGAATGACAACTTTAACCATACAGCTAGACCAAGTGCCTCAGGATGGCAAGGGTAAAAGGAAAATCATATTTTTAAATTAGAAGGACAAAAATTGCCCACAGCCATGTAACAGACTATCACATAAACACAAACTTTGTCATGTGAAATAGTAGCATTCCAATTTCAGGACAAAAGCAAGATAAAGTTAAGGACATTTGAAAACAAAGGTTTGACTAAAGTGATTCATGCACTGATAAACCAGATAAAATAGATAAAACTGTGCAAAAAATTAGAATGCATTTAATACACACACAGTGACACACTTTATTGGCATTTATTCCTCCTTTTCAAAAATATCTTTTTCTCTTTCCTTCCTTTGTTTCACCCTCACTTTCTCTTTTAGCTTGCAATCCTTTGTTCTTTCCTTTTTAATGACTAGCAATGATTTAGTTATCTAGGTCATTCATTTATCTTGAATTGTTTGCTGTAGTACAACAAATGCAGTGGAAATGTAGGAACTCCTGTTAACTTTGCTTATATTTTTGAAACTGTTTTTATTTTGAAAATGTCTTAAATATTTTCAATTACTTAAAAGGTTTGAACTTTAAAAGTTGAAATAAATTTAATATGAATTGCAATAGCCTCTGAGTTGCTAAATTGTGCAGTCTTTCTCATCATTAGGCAGTGCGTTTTCACATTTCTCTGTTAGCATAAGAAAACCCTGAAAATTCAATTAGTTGAATTAATGCAGTGTACAACACAGCACACAGAAAAGTTCCCCATTCTTGATAGTACATACCACTTTTGCCCTATTATGTGATGGAGTCAAATTATGACACAGCTTCTTTTATGCATTCATTTTCAAATCTCTGTAAGAAGAGTGATGCTTGACAGCAGATACAAAGCAATAGATAGGTAAGTGGCTTGCATTTTGCTAAACAGGATTGAAGAGCAAGGATGTTCAAAAAAAGGTAGTATACAAATCCATATGTTAATAACAGTCATATTTTTTTGTCTGATCCATATGGAAAAGTCACTTTATCTTTTTGTACGAGGGATGAGGTTATTTTCTGATCCTGCTGGGCAAGAAACATGCAATCTTCTTTTAGATGTGGATTACTACAGTAGACTATAGACGAGATTACCATAATCAAGACCTTTATGTTTAGGTGACAAATAGAACCATCGACAGCTAGAGGGCTGTTGTTATGTGTCAAACAGCTTATTTCTTTTCCCATATCTGTATAATTTCCCTGTGGTTCCCTTTTGTTTGTGGGCTTCAGCTGTACTGTGTTGTCATTCACATATGGCTACAGAAACACATACGTTTACTTGTATCTTCATGCACATACATATATAAAATGGAGTTGGATAGATAGAGACCACCTGTTTTGTGTTTGTACAGCTCCTAACAACAACGACCTCTCTGTACAAAACCAGCCAAAATGGTAAATGTTTCTTTTCCTTCACTCAGTGCCCATCTTTTATAGAACTTTTTATTGCAGCAACCAGTAGATGAGAGGCAGTTTTTGGTTCCAGTTCCTGCTCTATATTTCATCACTTTTAGTCAGGCTTTTGTATATCTCTGTATTGACTTTTTGGGGAATATGAATTGCTTCAATATTCAAATAATGTTTAATAACCTTTCTCTTGATCTTTCAGACTAGATCATGAGCTCAGGGCTGTGAAAATAATTGATTTTTAACTTCACCATTGTGGTTCAAATCCCTGTGTGAGCCTTGTCCTTCAGTTTCAGGTAAATGCCTTGATCACTGGGCTGTAGGTGGGATACATCTATAGAAGCTGCAAACAGCTGGAAATCTCAGGTGTGTGTGAATGCATCTGTCTCCAGTGCTTGACGAAGACATTCAACAATTACAAATAGCTCTGGAACTGTTTTTAAGGTGCTATACAGTTGATATGCGCAAGACCAAGAGGACCAAACTTTTGTATTTTCAACATAGCAGCAGGCTGCTTTCTGCTCAAATGAACATAGAGTTTGTTTCTGGAATTCATGAGACATGAAACAGGTCTATAGGCTTTGTAATACATTGTACCCTGACATTGAGTCAGTTTTTAAAACTTTTCCTGGGAAGAAAGGGTTGTTGGCTAGAAGTCTCTAATCTTCTATTATTTGTAAGAATCCAGTTTTTTCTGTCAGCCAATGCCTGTGAGGTGCCCATAGTTTCTCTGAATGTATATAGTTGCATCAAATGGAACATCTTTTATATTGAAAAAACATAATTATGTGTTCTGCAGCTCCTAAATGCCATCAAATGTGTATTAATGAGAATGCTAAGAAATGGTAAATGCTATTGTTCTCAGATATAAGGATGGTATATCTTTCTAATGGGTTTTAGAAATATTCTACATTAGAGATAGGTTTTTCCTGTATACTTGCTTCATTTTCTATGAGCATATTTATTAGTTCCTAATGCCTCAGCTTTTACTGAAACAGGTAACACTGACACAGTGTTTCCCTTTAGCATATAGATTACAAGACACATTCAGTTTATTTTTTTCCCCTTGGAAATATTCCTCTCTATTCTGTTGCACTAATTCACAGGCAGCTTGAAAGCATACTGTCTTACTTGTAAGACCCTCAAAAAATACCAGAATAAAATGTGATTTATCTAGTAACAAACCATGATGAAATGATGCTAGAAGCCCTCAGTAAGTTCTCCAGCTTTGATACCACCTCCCATTCCACAGATGTCCTCTACCTCCATTCCACTCTTCTCTTTTGCACCTCCTGCCTATATTCCTAGATATATGTATCCCCTATTCTTTGTCTTGCGCAGGCTTTAGATTGAATTGCTGTCCTTCTTTAGTGTTAAAAGAACAATGATGCTTTTCTTTGAAGTTTACTTGTCAATATGGACATGCCCTTGCCTCTCCCCTTTTATCTAATCCATTAATAATAACTCCCAAAGACATTTTTCCCTCCATCTGCAATAGGGTCCTTTGGGGTCAGTTTGCACTAGATGTTCAACTGTTTCTCAGCTGCAAGGAAGTGCAATATACACACAGACAGAAAGTGCACACACATGCAAAGAAAAGCAAAGGCCCAAATATATCAACAGAGTTCATGTTTATGGTTTCCAAGGTCTTATAGAGCTGGTCTGATGGAGTTTATTTGAATGATATTTGGTCACACTAAGAGACAGCTTTGCACTAGAATTTTTTATTTAAATTAATTCAAATCTGAAAGTGTAAGGTCTTATCTCCAGCCTGATATCAGCCCCTAGCAATAGCACAAAAAGTAATTGGGATGTCAATAACTTAACTTCAGGATTTTTTTCAATGCATAAGTGTTAACTTGATCATGTGTAGTCATTTGGTAACCATACAGGAGAATCTCCTGTCCAATGAAGTCCCAGCTAAATACAATCTGTGTACTTGGATATTGGTAATAAATGTGGGTAATTGGAATGGGAAATTGATAGTTTTACTTATGTTCTCCAGGGTTAGTGCAGGTCCAACTGAAAAGTACAGTGGAATGAAAATGGGAGGTTGCAGCCTTGGGACTTTGACATACCTTATATTTTGGGAGAAAAAAATTAAAATTCTCTGTCTTTTGTAGAATACAGATTTTTTGGATAGCTCTGTTTTGTACCTGATCTTCTATGCCAAAAGGCTGGCAACAGTATGTAATAATTAATGCTGATGAGAAAAGTTGGCAGTAGTGTTTAGTGTAATGAGAGTTGAAATCTGCAACTTGTTGACTGTTGGAACACACCTTTTTACACCAGTACAAAAACCTTTTGACATGATTGTTGATTTTTCTATGAAATTGTGTATTCTCAAACCACTGGTCATTCTGTTTTGTCTTCTACTGATGGCTCTGAAGTGAAAATAGAAGACAGAGAAGTAAATGAAAAAGTTAAGAAAATTAGCAAGCCATTGTCATTTTGAAGGGAGAATAAGTGATGAAGAACAGGACTGGTAAGCATGTTGCATGCAAAGTGAGATGATCCAGAAATAAACATTGACAGAGGCTGATTTCAACCTCAAAACATGCAATATAAATTACTTTTCTCAAAAGACATCTCAGAGCCATTCAAAAACTGCAATAAGAACATGATGCTGCAGTCTGCAGGAAGCAAATGGACTCAGGTAGACAGAAAAATGCAGAAGGCATTTGAAGACTGTGCTTTTACTGGCCTACAAGGCAAATGATTGTTTATTCTTCAAGAAAATAGGCACATGCGGATGGCTTTTTTTTTTTTTAATTTTTTTTTTTTTGCAAAGCAACTTCCACATTGGAAAGATGATTCAAGAGAATTTCAGAATCATCAGTTTGCAAAAATGCCCAAGGAGCATGCTGTAACATCTCTAAAACTGTTTAGTTCAGAAAACAATTGAGAAGTGTCATTTGCATGTTTTTACAAGTGAAAGGGATGAGCCTTAAAATGGAGTCTGATTTAGAACCTCAGAACAAACAGGAAAAATTACTTCAGAATTAAAACTGAAAAATTCAGCTGTACTAAGAAAATATATTGTGGAGATTCTTGATAAATTCTGGATAATACTGAGGTACTGAGAACAAATAAATGCATGTCCTATGCAGAAAAGTTTGCTAATTTTAAAAAAGATAGACTTAAATTCCTCAAGAGAGAAGGATTCAGACCAATCAGAAAAGCACTAAGCCACCTAAACCATCTTCTACAAGGTGAAAGCACACCTAAGAAGTAATTTACACGTATGTTGTTCTGTTGAAAAGAAAGAAATAAACACTTGCAGGACAACATAAAGCTGACCAAATAAAAAAAATCAATTTCAAAATCAGATTAACTGTGCTGGATCAGAGACTCCATCAATGACAGACCATTAAAACAACCTAGTTCACATACAGATCACTATATTGTACATTTCTTTAGATGAACAATCTCTTAGGTGTTTCAGAAGCTTAACAAATTTTTATTATCTCCAAAATAATGCAGAAATCTGGTGATCTTTCATGAAAGTCTATTTTCACTTTGGTTAACGGACAATTACTACATGATAAGAATCTGCAAATAAAATCTTACCATGGCTGAGTTTTTGCATGAAGCATTTTTTTTCCCAGAAGAGCTTGTTTCTGCACCAGTGACCTAACACAGGACAAGTCAAGTGAGCATCAGGGACACCACGAAGCACCATGAAGATCTTGAGAATGGAAGTGCAGAGCTACTTAGCTACCACTGAGCAGGAAACACTGTCAGTACACCCAGAGAAGAAAATGGAAATATTATTCTAGATACTCTTATAAAAGCTTTAGGATGTTATTTGAATGGAAAATGTATACTGTTTCCCAGCTTTACTTAGTGTGAAGCACTGAAGCATAGTTTGGCAACACAATTTTAATTTTTGTACACTTTTTCATTTCAGAAGGAAAAGAGAAAGTGGTGAAAGGGAATTTGGCAATACGGCTTTAATATTGTATAATCCTTGTAGTCAGCTATCTCTGTTGGCAGCCAAACAGAAGTGCCTAGAGTCAGAAACCTCAGCAAAGGGCATTTACAAATATTTAATAAACGCACTTATTTGGAATACAACTCTGCTGTTGTGCTGTCCCCGCAGACTTCAGATTACAAAGGCAAGGAAGGGAAAGTGCCCGATCTCCCAGACTATGACCCATACTTCCTTTCTTCTTCTTGGGAATATAATTAGCTTCCTCTTCTCTAAACTTCTAGCCCAGTCTATTGGACTGGACAGCTTTGCGCTATTTTTTATTATTCCTCTGAAGCTTCTTGACTTCTTTCTCTCTGTACTCGATCCTCAACAGACCTAGCTACTTTGATGATATTATGGGTTGACAGCCAGAACTGAAAATAAGGAGAAAAAAGCCTACTGACAAACTGGCTGACTTTTGGTTTTGTTTTTTCTTTTTTTTTTTTCCCCCTGAAAAAAAAAAAAAAAAAAGAAAAAAAAAGAAAAAAGTGTCATCAGTGGTTTTGATGCCAAAATCCTTGTGCAATGAACACAACTGGCATGAGCACTTGGATGCCTCCCAAATGCAGATGGAAATGTCAAAGAAATGATGAAGGTAATATTGTCATGAACTGAATTATTCCATAACCAATATCCTCCCCAGAAGAAGAAAAAAAAAAGTGTCTTTCTTAGATATAAAATAAAAAAATGACATAGGTAGATCGTGACCCTGACAAGTACTCAAAGTCAGCTGGTGAAAAGATGTTTTAAAACAACAACAAGGCAGCAAGCAAGCTGAGAAATGATAAAAGCATTCAGTAAAATGTATGGATAGAGCAGGGAAACAAATTGAAAGCCAGGTGACACAGACAAAGGAGTCAAGTATTATTGTTCTATTCTTGACAGTGCTGGAGGCTACTTGTAAGATTTTTGGCCCAAAAAAGGACATCTCAGCTTGGAAGAACAAAATAAGTGCAAAGCAAACACAGAAATATTCCTGCTTTGGACATTATCCATTAGATGTTTTTCTATAAGGATTAATGTGCAACACTATATTAATCTGGTAAATCAATTATTTATTAGACATTAAGTCTATCAAACAAATAGATTTCTTATTGATACTGTACCTGACGTGAAGATGGTGTCTCTGTAAAGTTATGGTGAAGATGAAAAATAAACCTACGGATTTACTTGATTTTGGAGATCATAGTCATTGAATCATATGTTGGATCTAACAGAAGGTGTGTGGTATGGAATTGTGAACCTTGGCTTGAGTAGTAGAAATTGGGAAGTGGAGAAATTGTAAAACTTCTCTGTCTGAACATGAGGACGCAGAAAAATAATAAGGCTGAATGACATGGAAAGATTTTTATTTTTTTGTTTCTACAAAATAGGAAATCATTATGAAAATTTGCAGACTGATGAAAAATCTGTTCTATGCCTGATTAAGAAAATTGTAGTAGATTATGGCATGCAAATCAAAAACATGTTCCTATAAATCTCATAACTCTAATGTGAAATCAGAGTTTTGCAGTTCCCATCTCCAGCATGTGCTAGTGAACACTACAACCTCAGGCCCAGATATCATACTGCTTAATTTCTGGTTTTACTCGGTTTAAGAAATTGAATGACACCAGTATAAAGCTAGTGCAGGAGAAAAAAAAAGAAAAGAGTTTCAAAGCAATTAGATGCAGAGAAAAATAAAAGGAGCTTGTGTCTTTCACTAGGAGATACAGGAAACAGAAAAGAAGTGAGTATTTGAATAGTCAGAATGACGAAAGTATGAGGGAGAACCTGCTACCAAACAAATATAGGGTGGTTTGGGTTGTTGGGTTTTTTTATTATTTTTAGGGCATGTGCACTATCAGGTAAAGAATGAACAGGATGAAAAATAGACTGATGCATGTATATAGCACCACTTAGATGTGCAGGTAATGGCACAGAGTGCAGACAGCTGAATGGATGTTTTGGGCGTAACTCAGCTTCAGAAACTCACAGCTCAACCTGGTTTGTGATCTTAACACCTGTTGCTGGCACTCAGACTCCCACGCACACTCACATGTACACGTAAAAGAGAGTCACTTCACCCAGGAAAATAGTCAGAAGTGGAGTTTGATAAGAAAACAAGAGAAACTGCTGATTAGGCACAGGGCATTGCCCGACATACTACTGACCAGCCCTTTTACATGAGACTGGCCACTTTTATCACCTTTTCACCTCTGTTTTCCTGTGCCTTCTATTTCCCAAACCACCCCGAACTTTTCCTTGCTCTACCTTTGGTTCCTGCCTCAATCTTCCCTTCATGTCAGGCACAATCCCAAAATACTTTCTCTGGCATCTCACAAGGAGCTCCATCCTCAATGGCAGTTCCCTCCCAGTCTATGAGGTGCCTCAGTGTGCTCATTTTGGCTGAGATAGAGTTAAGTTTCTTCACAGTGACTAGTATGGGGCTGTGTTTCAGATTTTTGCTGAGCACAGAGATGATAAAATAGAGATGATTTTTGTTATTGCTGAGCAGTGCTTACACAGAGTCAAAGCTTTTGTTGCTTTTCATACTGCCACGCTGGTGAGGAAGCTGGAGGTGCATGAGTGCTTAAGAGAAGACACACCCAGGACAGGTGACCCAAACTGACATCTTGCCTGGAGCTTGCTGTACAACTGTCTGTCCATGGGAAGAAATTACTAAATTTCTTGTTTTGCTTTGTTTGTGTGTGCGGCTTTAGTTTTCCCTATTAAACTGTCTTTATCTCAACCCACAAGTTTCCTAGCTTTTACCCTTCTGATTCTCTCTGATCCTATCAGCGAGGTATTGAGAGAGTGCCTGTGTGGGGCTTGGAGTTAAACCAGGACACCTGGAAAATCACTCTCCATTAGTTCACCATGGTGGATTTCACCCTGCCTGTGTGTTTAATTACCCCTGTGATGAGTCAGGACAGGGGCTTTGGCTTGTTCCTCTGGCCCAAGTATTGGGAACTCTTTCACTTGCCCTTGTGCCTCAGGGACCCTGTGTATTTGTGGAAATGAGCCTCTAATCACGTAAGCCTACGCCAGTCATCTTCTTCATCTCTTTGTCTGGTTTGTCAAATAACTTGCAGGTTGCGCCATTCTGGCTGCTGACTGATTTGCAATGGTGGCTGAATTTCACTCCATAAAGCAGTCTTGATTTCACTGAAAAGTATAGGATGTTAGCCACTGACTTGAGCAGAGACAGACTTTTGAATACGTATACACCAACATGCTCCCAAAGTGTCCATTGGCCTAGATCTCACCTCCCCTCAGGAAGCAGATGCACAGAATTAGAGAAAATAACTCCCATAGCAAATGCCTTTCTCTGTGTTTTTTGAAACAGAAGGAAGAAAACTTGCCTCTCTAACTTCACAGCTTCTCAACTAGACCCACTATTTTTTTATTAGTAATCTCCACCACTCCACCCATTTTCTTAATCTTCTACAAGTTTTACCTTTTTAATTATCTGTGCATTTCAGGATAAGGAAAAGTGTTATTATGAGCTTTTGCATGTGGCTGTATATCACTTAACATTCCAATAGCTCTTCATGCCCCTGTAGTATCCAAACAATTAAAAAAAGCTGGCATGCAAAAGTTCCAGAAAAGTTTTTAGTTGCTGAAATTAACAAAATTACTGACTTACTTTACTATGAATAATAAGATGAGAGTCATAGTAACAAGCAATTTCTCAGTCCTTTATTGCTATTTAGACTATGTCCCTTCATGCTGAAAAGACATGAGAAAGAAATCCCCAGTACATTTTATTAGTAAGTCTCTTTTATTCTCCAGGAAATCTATCAAGAGACTGCGTCTACTATATGAGTCTATCCAAATATTTTAATAGGACCCCACTCAGCACTTTCCTAAAATGAAGAAGGATTTTGGCTGAGCCCAAATTATGATCAGGAAGTTCCTCTGTGAACATAAGCAACAGTGCTGATAGAGGCCGATGACTGACTGAGACTGGAGGTTCACAATGCTGCAATGATTTCTGGCTCTTCTCCAGCTTCAAGGATGTAGTCTGCCAACTTGGCAGGCTGGAGAACTCACATGGCAATTTTTCAAAGGGGAGAAATGGTCCAAGGAGGAGCTGTAACTCTATATAAACTGCCCAGAACTGATGACGGGGGCCTCTGCTTCCAACAATCTGGCCAAGAACTGAGCGAATCACTGTGTCCTACTGAAGATGGTCAGTGTATTAATGGAATACCTGTGGGCATTCACTGAGCAACTACAGCCAAATTGCTAATACAACTGTGGCTTCCAGTTGGAGAGTGCTATGTCTGGGATTTCTGGATGTCAGAGCCTGGAAGTTCCTTTGAATTCTCATAAATATGAGCTCATCAAACCATGTTTCCAAAAGCAAGGATTTTGAGCTGCTTTATGTTGGTTTTCTTTAAAGTGGATCTATTTTCCAGAAATCTTTTCTCCAGTATACAGCACTATCACTTATCCTAAAATCATCAGTAGGTTTTTGAAAATCTGGAGAGAATTTTTTCTTATCCCTCTAAGCTAGAAAAAACTCTTTTAGAGGGCCTGAAAGAGGGTTTCTTCTGTCTAGACCCATACAAGGAGCAGATGAGGTCACTTGATCTGTTCAGTTTGGAAAAAAGGGGCTGGAGGGAAGACTTCGTTGCAGGATACAGCTTCCTCCTGAAGCAGAGGAGAGGCAGACACTGATCTCTTCTTTCTCATTACCAGTGATAGATCCCAAGGGAATGGCCTGAAGTTGTGCCAGTGGAGGTTTAGGCTGGGTTTAGGAAAAAGATTCTTCACCCAGAGAGCGGTTGGGCACTGGAACAGGCTCCTCAGGGAAGTGGTCACAGCGCCAAGCCTGACAGAGTTCAAGAAATGTTTGGACAATGCTCAAAGGAACATGGTGTGACTCTTGGGGATGGTCCTGTGCAGGGCTAAGGATTGGACTCAATGGTCCTTGTGGGTTCCTTCCAACTTAGAATATTCTGTTATTCTGTAAATCTTTCTGAAATTTTCCCCTGCTCCATCTCAAGCCATGAGATGGATTTGATGCATCCAGAAAAGTTTTCATTCTCAAACGAGCATGACAGTCCTGGTGAATTTGGCATGTTGAATTCAGCAAGAGTTACAGGACTTGGCCATAAACACTACTATAAGCCCTCTGGACAGATTCCAAATATGAGATGCAAGAGCTTACTTTTGCTATTTCTTGAAGTTTCAAAAGGACGAACAAAATTCCCAAAGAGAAGGAAAAAATTTGCACAACAGTTACTGCTTAATGAAACAGAAAATAATGCAATTAATGCCTCACTGGCTGTAGAGTGTCAGAAGGTCAAATTTCAACATCATCTTGGTCTGCCAGTTAGACTAGATTGTTCTTACCCATGCAGTCAACTAGCCCTCTTTAACAAAGAAACCTCATGGCATTCATTATGGTGCTTGTGCTTTCTCTTCTAAATGTGCAAGTGTTCAGGAATTTATATTTTTTTTTCTGAACACTTTTGTGTGTTTCCTAGACCTGTTTGCCTCATACGAATTTAGATCTGTTGCTTGTAACTCTGGGCTACTGAGAGTTTGGTATAAAACTTTGCTTAATAGAGTATTTTTCACAAAAATCCTCCATAATTTCTATTAAAGAAGGAAATAAAATATTGCTATTATCACAGCACTTTCAAACAGCACCGAAGAGATTGATACATGTGTTCATTCAAGCTGTTAAACGTAGCATATCCTACTCCAGTCAAATTCCTTTATTCATATTTTTCTTACTTATAGTATGTTCAGTTCTTCATAGGGTCTCAAGGTCACTTTTGCTACTGTTTATTTCTTTCTTTCCTGAGAACAAGATTATGCTGTAATATAGTTCCTGTTTATCTACAAGCTCACTTATAAAAACTTATAGTTATTTTTCTCTTTGGCCTAAAATTAGTGAGAAATAGAAATTCTGGCTGGAAGTGAGTATCTGACATTCCGGCACATTCAACTGGAGAGAATTTGAAATGTGAAGGCAACCTGCACAGGCCCTTGTGAAGAGCAAAATAATAACATCCAGAGGGAGAGAGAATGCAAGGAGAGCACATCTAAGGCATTCTGAAGAGGTTTAGTACACTTACCAATCCTATATACATAATTTAATTTCCCCACAGGACCATATTTCATAGTTCAGCTTCGTATACTATGTAACAAAAGAAGCACCAACCAACCACTCTGCTGCCCTGTTGAAAAAAAATCCCAGCTTTAGTGGAATTTGTGTATTTATAACACAACTATGTGCAGAGGCAAGAAGGTAAAAACATGCAAGGGGTACCTGAACACAGAATACCTTGCTACAGCTGTAGATCTGAACTATGACAAGGGCAAGCTGGCATGATTGTGGGTTAAGAAAACAGGAGGCGTAAAGTGGAGTCAGTATGCCCTGTTTCTGATGAATGCTGAAACTTGTGAGAAAAAGGATTGTGAGTGTGTGATGAGCAGGTCAGGAAGTAGCAGCAGATGAAAAGAGAGAGGAAGAAAGAGACACAGCGTGGTCTGGCATCAAAATGTATCATTATATGTCCAGTATATTGCATTATATATAATTATTATAAAAAATGTTCCAGGGCAAGAGAACTTAAATTCTGATGGCTCTTTGTTCTACGTGGCTCAGCATAACTAAATTGGAAAAAAATATAGCTTTTTAAGATGGTGTTAATCTTTTTTTTCTGCAGAAGCAGCATGTGAGGCATCTTTCCCCTCCTTCCACCCTCCTCCACCCACATCAGGTACTGTTTAATGTTATTCAAGCTAATTGTTTATTTTGCTCCATTAACTTGGAATAGACCTGGGGTTCAGGGTTCTTACATTTTATACGTGACATAAATACGCATTTATTGCTTTTTAAGTCCACTAAGAAATGACTTGTTTGGAATAGACCTGGGGTTCAGGGTTCTTACATCTTATACGTAACATAAATACCTATTTATTGCTTTCTAAGTCCACTAAGAAATAACTTGTTGGGGGAAACTGGAGCAAAGAAATTTTTCTAAGTGGTCAGGTTCACACATAAAAAGCATGATTGCAAAGCTCTACTACCTCAAACACTGGGTCATTCATTCCTAAAAGGAAGACTTTGCTGTAACTTATCCCACCCTCAAATCTTCCTTTAAACCCTGACTTAGCTGTGAGTAAAGTTGTAAAGAGCTCTTGGCTGCCTTTGAATGAAAATCTGTGATGTCCACTGTTCAGATGCTGGCAACAATGAAAGCAATCATGCTGTTTTTCATCTGAGTTCAGGTTTCCCGGACATTCTTTATGTTCCCTTTAAAAAGCAATCCTATAAATATGACTTTGGTGGCACATGAATACACACAGCAGACAAATGTGTCTCCTCACTAATGGTCTGATAAATTTGCAAGATTTTTGGGTGACATAATTACAGCTTGGTCAGCTCCTGTTATTGTGCATCACTGTTTGTGGTAAACAACATTTTACCTTGGGTGTTTTAGCAAAGTGAGAAAACTGCAGGCTAGTAAATCACCTGCTAACTGAGGCTGCAGCAAATTTTCCCGGAAGTTATGATCTCCAGCAATTTAGAGTACCAAAGATCATGAGATATTCCAGGTTCTGGGTCCACTTGTCTGGGGCAGATTAAGGAATAGCTGCATGCAGAACAGATAAAGATGGTGAAAACCTGTTGTATGTATTCATTGACTTAATGAAACCTGTACAGGTAATAATATTCAATAAAAGCACACTCCCATAAGAAGTTCATTGTGAGTGTGGTTTTAATGAGGAAGGTCAACATGAACTAATGCACCATCTGGGATAAAAAAAAGTGTACAATAGTGTTTATTTTTTTATAGTAATGACAATTTATTTTTTTTTTTTAGTTCCAGAGCAACTCCTGAAAGAACTTTTCGGAGTGTTTATTTTATTTCTGAAAACATTCACATTTCAATGTTGGTTAAGGAGAAACTTTTCAGGTTTACTGACTCTTTCTGTAAACGGAGAATGATTGGCTATTTTAAGGTCAAATGTTAAACCACTTTTGAAAAGCTCAATCTGCCTGCCTTCAATAGATTGGTGGGCTACACTAGCAGTATGGTTGGGTTTGCCTTGCATCCATTTTACAGTTTATGTCCAAGTTGCTGAATATGGATGACACGTAATGAGGATTTCCACCTATTTCCCACTAGTACAGAGCTGTTTCCCCAGCCGCCTTCTCTCTAGACTAGAGCATGACTTTCCTTCAGAGACCCTAAGTAAAACAAAGTTTGAAACCTTTCCAAAAGCACTAACAGAACGGTTTTTCCTCAAAACCTCTGCTGTTTCTTTCAAAACACTGTCTGTAGTTTCAACCCCTGTCTCCAATGGCCCCTCAGGAATGGCATCTCCTTCTCCAGCATTGGAGACTTATGCAGAAGTGCTTTCCACTGCACTCTTTCCCCTATTTCATAGTTAATCAACAGCCACTCACTACCTAGCTATTTGTGTTAGATGTGCTATATAACAGTGGCACAAAACCTTTCATTTGTGTTCTTACTAATGCTATTTGTAGACTGTGGATTGTAGCTGTTGCCTCTGATCTTCAACTGACTTTTAAAAATGAATGAAAAAAAAAAAAAAAGAAGCAATTATTGGCACTGTTCAAAGAGTTTTCCCTGTTCTACTCTCAGGAAGGCAGCCTTTGTACAAAGCCAGGGGAGTTGTGCCCATTCACAGCAGGGCTGAGTTTGGCCTTAAATGCTGCCTTAGTAAACAGCACAGGCATCCTCCTATGAATCATGAAAGGTAGTGGTGTGGCTAGTCTTTGCATCTGAGACGAGTCAAGCTTGCAGTCTCTGTCCCTCATCTCTCATTCCTGTTTTTTCTGAATGTGAAAACAGTGCCCTTTGGACAGAATCAGGCCGAGACTTCCTATGGAGGGCAAACAGGTTCTGCCAAAAGAGCTGTAAACCATTCTGGCTCATATGCAGGTGATTTTGATCAGCCTAGTGAAGCTGTAGCTGTCCTGATGGCTTTCCATGGAGGCTTGTGACATCTAGAAGAGCTTCAGTGTAAGTTAGAACACATCCTTAACAAGAAGTTCTTCCTTACTAGAAGTAAACAAAATTAACTAAAGGAATGCAGGACAAGAGGATCTGTGCATGCCATGAGAGGAGCAGAAAGCAAACAGGGAGAGTGACTAGAGCTAATAAGAAGGAGAGAATGTGTAGAGAATGGGTAGAGACTGATCAACGTGAAAGAATTATTTGAGCTTTTTGGGGTTTTTTTTGGCATTGTAGGAAATGAGTTGATGATTTCTGACAGGAGATGAACAAGGGAGAAGGAGGTGCTTTCTGATCTCCCTTCAGGTTGGTTTCCCCAAGCTGATATGTTCATGCTGGGACTGACTCCAGCATGCCTTTGCTGAAGAGTTTCTTTCAGCAGATTCCATCTATTTATCTCTGACTAGTTATCCCTAAGCAGTGCGTCCACCCCTGTGATGGTTAGCTGGAAAACAAGCTAGAATCATGAGAATACATTTAACACTTCCCAGGAGGATTCATTACCTGATTAAAAGATGCACTTCTTGGGAGGAAACAAACTTCCAGCATCTCTCTGTTACACAGAGAAGAGATTTATGACCTACCGGAAAGAGACTTTTGACTTTAAAACTTGTCAGTGGTGAGAATCCAAGTTGAGGGGAGAAAGACTGTTAAATATTGTACATCTACCTTTGTGGATTATTTCACACCAAAATCATTAGAGTAAAAGACAGCAAGCTGAACAGCCATGTAGTTGAAACTGCATTCACTGAAAGATTCTTCACTGACTTCAGGAACCACAAGTGGTATAGAAGAAAAATGAAATGCAGTAGTACAAGGACTGTACAACTGTCTCATGCCTCACCTTTTCTGTGTATTTACAGAGCCGTTCAACCTTGACTGCCAATCTTATAATACTGGAAGGTAAATTGAAAACCCTGCACAAACCCCACAAAATAGTCTCATTCCTGAAACAGTTTTTTCTGGTCTTTACCATCCTCCAGATGATCAAGTTGCTTTCTCAGGATGAAAAATAAAAAGCAATACAATCCTTTATCAATATGTCATATTCTGTTCATGCTTATGTGCATTTCTCAATGTTCACCAAAGACCAGCCTGACTCATCCCCAGTCTAGCTTTAACTTGGACCTATCTATGACTGCCTTTGAAGAAGTCTGGGTCCAAAGCTATTTTCTATTGATCTTTGGGAAACTTCCTGAGGGCCAGAGATAGAAAGACATGTTATCCTGTGCATAGAGCAGGTACAGCAGCTGAGATCAGTCATGTTGGTCTAGTCAGTAATGTTTTTGCTTCTTCCTTTACCATCCATATTGTGTTATCTGGACCATTTGATCATTTGGTGTTGACTTTGGTATGATTCTCTGCAAGCATGGCTTTTCAGGAGTGGTCACACAATACAGTGCAATGGATACTGTGGCACCATTGATAAGCGTCTTCTAGCATTCACTTTGTGTCTCAGTTTTCTGTTCTTACTGTCTGACTAGAACATTGCATGGCAATCCAAATAAGTGGTAGTCTGGCTGTTATCCACCTCTGTCTCAGAGAGAAAGGGCGGTATGATATATATCAAATCACTATGTTAGAAGCTTTCTACATACTTCAGTGTGGTCTTTCAGCACATGGAAGATAATTTAGTACAACATGTCTTGTGGTCAGCCTGCCTAAACGTGCTTACAGAGAAAAAACACTTTTCAAAACGAACTTCCAGTGCAAGGCAAAGTAATGCATTGGAAGATGTCGGTAAAGTTACATGGTCCTATGACCTTCCTCTCTTGTGACCAAGAACATGGATGCTGCTTTACTTGGGGAGCATTCTGTAAATGCAAAATCATAAGACACCCAAGAAAATGGAAGGCCAGTACAGCATTTTGTGGAAACCTTGTATATCTCTGTGACCTAGACTCTAAGGAAAGTGACTTGGAAGATGAGATGTATTGCATCAGATAAATTACAGCAAAAGACCTTGCTGGGATGCACATGGTATATGCTGGGATGTGCATGATCTCCAGGGTAGCATGACTCTCGTCAGCAATTTAACAAAAGAAAGACAAACCCCCACCTTTTGGCTTTGGTTCATTATCTAAGAATAAGCATTTGAGACATACTTCTATGTGTTTTTACTGGCTAAAATAAGTCCAAGCAAACTGAGGTTAGTGCTTATCATAGGAGGAAATTTCACTTGTAATCACATTCTCCCAGTCAGTTTACATCAGTGTTCTATAGAGAATTACCTGTCATTTATTTTCCCTCTTGAATTTTCAGGATATATTAGGAGACACCTAGCAGAAAGACTTCCATGAAGTCCTGTAAATAGTCTTATGAAACATTTCTAAGATGGCAGTTCACATGCTTATAATCAGAGGCAGAGACTTTTGGTTTACTTGGACGGATGGTTGTTTTTCAATTGGAAACAGAGAATCCATAACACAGAGTATATTTTCTAAAATATGTAACTTCAAAAGGACCTTAGGTGCTAGTCTACAATGGTGCTATTTAGTGCCCCTGTGGTCATATTTTTAACAAGTGAGCAAATCAGAAGCCAGACTCCAGGCTATTTGTAAGTAATGAGTTATAGAGAACCTACTCACTTCAAAAGTAGCTTAAACAGAAAGAGGACTGACCAGTGATCAGTCTGTGGGGCACTTGAGTACTCAATCTGTTGGGAAGGTAGATTAATAATAACACAAGGACATTGTGGGTTTGGTCTTTTCTTTTTTTTTTTCCCCTTGCTGCTACAGACAAGTTTGTAATCTATCACATTTTGAGGATGAGAAGCTTGTCATTTCTTTAAAATGGCTGTGGTCATGCTATTGAGAATCAATCAATTACATTCTAACCTAAATTATTTTGCATTTCCATTCTTCTCTATTGGTTTATTAATGTCTTTTTTTCCCTTTTACAATAGAAATTCTATTTCAAATGAGAGAAAATAGACTCTTTCACAACGAGGATTCAAGTGGACTAAGATTTAATACAAAACATCCAAAACCCAGTTAGTGGTTGAGGACTAAGTTTCCTCGGAGCCAAAGATGGCCGTAGAAAAATGCTCAAACTTATCATGTAAAGAGAAATTAAATTAAAAACACGAATTCTTCTTGTTTGAAACAAGTGGTTTTTTGTTAATTTAATCAAGCACCTTCAAGGCACCTACAATTTTTTCCCATTTTAAAGTTGACAGCCCTAGTTAGTTCTGGCTTCTACACAGTTTCTCTAGCTACTTCTCTCTCTAGAGCTATGTTAAGCAGTCCTGACTAGTATCAGCGTACGTGTTGCAATGTCCAATTATTTTCAAATCAAAATATTGCAGTTTTAAATAAAAAGGTAAACAGAGAGGCAAAGAATTGAAGAAGAAAAAAAGTGTTGAGAAGGTTCTTAGTAAAAAGATTGAAACAGGAGGGAATGGCATGCAGAGAAAAATGCAAGTTCACACACCAAAGTTAGAGGATTTGGGATTAATTGAAATCCTCAAGTGGTGCATGGTAAGTGACTGCCTATTTAGAGCCAATAGATAGGTTTCCATGAGGTTAAGGAAGCGAAAAATCCCATACGAAGCTAGTGAGATGTTAAATTCTAATTAGAAGTGTTAATTAAAAAAAAAACATTTCCAATTTCATCAGTGAGAGTGCTTTTGTTGTTCTGATTCTCTTTGCTACAGTGAATCCTAAGTATCCTAACTCATTTTGTCCCAATATTATTTACCACTTCTATAGGGTATAAAAAATTTGACTATAACTATAGGAGCATGGATTATTACAGTGTCACCTTCTACAGTGTCTGTGATAAGAGGACTATCAGCGCTTCCGTTGGATGAGAGACTTTTCTGGGCTTGAAAACTGAAGTAATAAAATTCATATTGGACTGAAATTCAGGTACATAACTTATCAGCCTGTAACAAAATGCCCTATAAATTTTATGCATACTATTTTGATTGAGCATTTTTTAATTAACTATTCAAAAATTAGTTTGTCTCCTTCAGGTTCAAATGTTACTCTAGGCAATGCCAACCAAAAGATGCTGTTATTTAACTTGATATTTTGCAGATCATGAGACCACATCATGGAATAAGTACACGGAACACAGAGAAAGAGGATGCTAGTGGCAAGTACTCTTTTACCAAGGACTCTCAGTATGTATCTCTCTAGAAAAAGAGCTTCACTTCCCTTACATTGCATACAAAAACTGCTTTCTGCCAATGCAGGAGCCATGCTGGGCTCCTACAAGACAACGGGATGGAAAAAACCCAGCAAATGGACTGCCTGAGGCTGGACAGGCAGCAAATTGCAACCCCCAGATTAGTGGACTATGTCAGGTAACTGTCCTGGAGAGAGGGTCAGCTGGATCCTTACGACTCTTTGGTGAGTGCTCTGAGTTAGGCACACAGTCAACATCCTCACTTGCAGATAACAATTCTATAGTATATCTTGGTGCTGATTAACTACACAAGATCCTAGAAGCCCTACTACATACCTATTTCAAACGACATCTTCTTTTAAAAATATTTAATGGGATGTAGCTACAAGCACAAATCTTCAGTGGTTTAGCTAGTGATACATATATTCCTGTGTGCTTCAAGTGTTTTGAAAATGGAGAGACATTTTACATACAGACAATGGAAAAGTACAAAAGATAGAGAGCCACAAGGCATGGCTCCTCTTAGAGTACTGGTTTTCCTGTTCAACATGGGATCAAATTTAAAGCTTTTGAAGTGTCTTGCAAAAGAAATCCAAAGTCCAGCATAATAATAAAATAATAATAATAAAAACCCAAAACAAAACAAAAACCCCCAAATGAACAGGCAAACAAAAAAACAACAGACCACAAAAAAACCTCCTACATTAGCAAACTGCCAACTAATCAACCAAAGAAAAGCCAAACAAAATCCCGTCACACAAAAGTCAGTAGTTCAGTAATAGCTGTGAGGGTATGAACTCTCACCAAAACTTTTTCCAGAGAGAATGAGGAGTGCATGCAGACACCAGAGCCAGGGATGTGATGATTTCTAACAGAAAGATAGTGACACCTCTGAGAGACATAAATCACTATATCTTTTCATTAAGGAGTCTCCATCTATGTCTAATGATGAAGAAAAATCAGAGATCTAACTTAGAGTAAAAGAACATGAGATGCTTTACTTTTGCATAGCTTAGCCAGAAGGCTATTACAAAGACCTGAATGTGATCTTTTTTTTTTTCTTTTTTTTTTAACAAAAATTTATGTTATGGGCATGGAAAAAGATTTCCCAGTAGAAATGTTGATAAAAATAAATGTTCTTGCAAAAAACTTCATTTCAAGTATTCAAGAACTGAGAATGAAAAAACCCCAGTTTGATGAAAGGTCTCTGTCCAGTTTTATCTTATATGTTAGGGCTTGTTTAGCTGAAGAGGGAAGTCTTGCATATTTACAAAGGACCACAGCACCTACAGAAAGGTAAGAAACTGACTTGATTTTTATGACTTAACAAATGTAAATGTATTTAATCTAATGCTTTGTCATGTATAATTCAGTAAGTTAAGGCTAGCTTCTGGTGGCAGATCAAAACTATGACAAATATATATACAATTCCCCTGAGAATATGTAAGATCAAACTCTGTATTTCACTTCATCTGGAAAGGAAGGATCATTAGAGAAGAACATTTCAAATGTGTAAAGAGTATTTAGAATTTTATGTTTTATAACACATAAAGGTGAGGTACTTTACCAACCTATGAACTACCAGCTACCATCTCTTTCCTAAAATATTTCTGGATATTTGACAATGTTTATACCTATTTGGGTGGGGGGTTTTGTTGTTGGTTTTTTTGTTTGTGATTTGTTTGTTTGTTTATTTCAATATTCTGCCATTCTGCATTCCCTCTCATTTTATTACATAATTAGAAATTGTTATTCTCTGTATAGCAAGCAGTTTCTTTTTTTTTCTTTTTTCTTTTTTTTTTTTTTTTTGTCAATTTCTTGGGTGTGGTTTTTTAATT
>VWZG01006774.1:37056-81747 GCA_013396735.1 Grallaria varia | reverse complement strand
GAGGGAGCAAGGAAGGAAGGAAGGAAGGAAGGAAGGAAGGAAGGAAGAAGATTAAACAAGTTTTTTTAAATAACAGGTTTTAATGCTGCACAATTTTTCCTGTACAAAACACCAGAAAAAAAAAATCCAACACCCATAACCAACAATCAACCATCACCATCAATACCAACATCACAACCAAATACAAAATAACCACCCCAATACATGGTTACGCAGCAGCTCTGGAATGCAAGAAAAAGGAAAAAAAAAAAAGATTTTTTTGGCTAAGATTTTATTTTGCATTTCTTTAGTATTCTTGCTTCATGGGCCATAGTCTCTTGGCTTCCCCCTAGTGAGGACCATATCTCAAAAAATCAAGATAATTATAAAAATTGTAAAGGCTTTATACCAGTGGCCATATATAATTGATAAAAACTCACAGGAGTAAGGTTCAAGAAGTATTTCCAGTGATTTCTACATCTGCTCAGAGATTTTCCTACAGCATATTCCACTTCTGTACCAAAGATGTCATGAGGCAGAGAGAAGTAAAACCAGCCAACTGACCACATAACCAAAAGTTTAAAATGCAGAAATTCATTCACTAGAATAGTTTATTAAGCTTTCCAGTCTCAGGAGGACCTGGTCTGAATTTATTTCAAGTTTTACAGTTTCTCTTAAATATTCTGGTCATATTATATTTCAATTCAATAGTAAAATGCAGATTAGCTGTCAGCTTTGAAGAGGGAAGGTAAAGATAAACTGGCTAGGTCTTCTGTTTCATCTCTGTGTATCTGACTCCTGAAGTGTACCACTCTGATGAGTTTGGGTCCTTGTGGCTGTGACCTTCAAGCCATGTCATCTTCCTTTTATAAACAGAGAAAATAAACTTAATTGTCAAATTGTTTTAGGCTGGTGTAAGAAAAACATGGCCACAGAAAAATTGTCCTTTATAAAAGTGATGTTTGTAGCTCCCCTAACTAATGCAATCACCTTTACTGTTAAAAGGGATCTTTCGAAAATATGTTAGTTTTTCTCATTAAGTCTTTCCATTCACAGTATGACCGATGAGAAAAATATCTTCTCTTTGCAAAATCTTCAAATACCCTGGAAACCCTAAGATTTAACAAGATGACAGAAAGAACACAATCATTTCTGCTTTGAGTCATACCCCATAAAATATGACAGTTCTGAAGAAAGGAAAATGTCATTCCACCTTGAATCAAATTTTGAATACAGTAGTAATGAAATTATCACTTCTCTCACACAAATATGTGAACAATGCAAGTTTCACACAGCTCAAGTTTAATTTGCTAATGGAAAAATTGCCTACTGCTCAGAAAAGCCAGTGTGAATGCTACTGTTTTGTAATGGGGTCTGCATTATAATATTTGATTGTATTCTGAGGAGTTTTGTGCAGCAAAAATACCTACTGATGTAAAAATGAAAAGACTAGTTGGACTATCAGGAGAGTTGAATCAGGCTTTATGCTGATACTGCCAGGGTTTATTTCTGCCTTGACAATACATAATAACCATTTCTAGCAGGTCAGGCTCCTATTACATATCCATTGCAACTTGACTTTTTGGCAAAATATGTAGTTTTACAAGGAAACAAAAGCTGCAATTCTGTAAATGAAAGCAGAGAATATATTGAGCTTCATACAGCTTTTCTTGCCAGAAATGATTGGTGAAGCCCATCTATTAGACTTTATTTATTTAGTAATTGTGCAGCAGCTTTCCAATACCATGCTGACTTCCAGAAATGAAGAGCTACAATAACTATATGCAGTTGATTTTTTTTTTTTTTCTCTTTCTAGCCCTCTTGCATTATGCCAGGATCCGGCATGGGACTGGCCCTTGCTTCAGTCTAGGTGGGAAGCTAGGTAAGTTATTTCTCTATTGCTCTTCTTTTCAACAAAACACTGTTTATCATACTCATTCATTGAAGTATTCTCTGCACATGATTTCCAAAACAAAACCAAGCAGACTCTGCCAGAGCTGCATCCCATTTTGTTGATATTGTCCATGAATTTTTTTCTATTAAAAACTAAATTTCAGAGTCTGAATTAAATATCAAATTTTAAATTGAGGTCTAGAGCTGAACTATTTAAAAGTTTCTTGGGAGTTAGGAACTGAGTTCAGAATCAAAATACCTGTTCCTTTATAAAATGTGGGGCATAGTATAATAAAAACGATTCTAACTTCAGAAATTGTAAGCCGCAGCATAGGACAGAAGAGAAGGGTTCTATTTTTATCTTCGAGTGCTCTTGCTGAGTTGAGACTAAAATAAATATATGCACAATTAAAATATCTTTTGATAGAATTTACGTTGATTTGCTTTTCCATTAAAACCTGTCTTTTTTCATTATCATCTTATTTTTTATAATAGTTGTGAAGAAGTTTGGTCTCAAATTCTCATTTGGTTTCAGAACATTGTATTTAACTAAAAACCTGTTTAATCCAATTCTGCACCTCTCTCCAATCTCAGCGTATATGGGCCTCTCTTTTAGTCTTTTCTCACTTTGATATTCTTACCTCATTCCCACCAGGCCACTAATGCCTCCAAAACTAGGAAATCCCATTTCATTACATAGTCCCACTATAGCAGATGAGCAGCACTTTTTTTCTTCTTTCCAATGACCTGGATCATGAAAATACAATCTACTCTCAAATAGAATTAGTAATTTTATTTTTTTTTATTAGAGATAAGGCAAACTTCCAATAAATACTACATTGGTTGTCTGCAAAATGCTAAGACATAAGCATTGATCTTTCTGTAGATTTTCTTAAAACCTTTATTTGATTGCAATTCCAGTTATTTAGCACAAACAAAAACATTTTGTTTTAGCTCTTATCAACATCAGTATCTTTCTTTGCAAACCTCTTGAATCAGCATTCCTGCCTCAGTGATTGCCGATACTCCTGATGGGAAACACTAGAACTGCTATTCCTGTGTGGGCACCTTATTTTTATGTCACTTTTTCTTTACTGCTGAATCAGAAGAAACATCTTTCTGACTCAGGCAGCTTAGACTTCATCAGCTTCTCGCCTCCCCTTAGGATGACTTAGTTTGGGTGTTTTGTTTGGGTTTTTGTCACAGAAGGAAAAAAAACTTCTAAAGAAACAAACAAGCAAAAAAAAGAAATCAAACACAGGGGCTACAGGTGGGATCAAAATTTTTGCAGCCTAGAGTCTACTCACAAAACTTCATTTAGTCAAATCCCAATTTCAATGGCCATCAGCATGTTTGTCTCTTTCCTTCTGTCTTCTTCATCATTGGAAAGAGGTGTGATAGTCTGACTCCACTGATTGCTGACTCTAACATGATTGAAAGCCAAAAAATATACCATAAAAATGTACCCATACAGAAAAAAGCATTCTGCATTGAAATATTTCCTGATTCAGTTCATAGAAAAAACTCACTGATATTCAAGGATATTCAGAGAGTAAATCCATGGTAAGATAATGGCCTATGCGGCAAGATGGCTAATTATAACAATACAATATGGAGGAACAATTCTTGTTCTGTATTTCACTCACCATGTGTTATCCTGAGTCCTCACTACCGTGCAGGCAATAATCCATTAAACTATGCAGCACTCTGGTAATATTAGTGAAAATGTTGAATTACTTTATCAGAGACAAATTGTTTATACAGAGGTATCCACTCTACAAAATAAATATATTTTGTTATATAAATATAGAGAAGAAAATAAGAATTTTCTAAAATAAGGTCGCTCATGCGACAGTCTGTGAAACATAAAATCTTTGGTATGTTTTTCACATAAAACACTGTTCTGAATGTGAGTGGATCTGTAACCTCAGAGATTAATAAAAGAAATCCTTTGGTTTGTTTGTTGTGGTTGCTTTTATTCGGGTGATGAAAATAGAACAAAGCAGACTATGTTCAAACAGCAGTTATTCAGTAGTCTTTACAGATATTGTCTGAATCTAATTGGATTTTAATGAAATGATATTTCCTTTGTGATAAGTACATAAAAATTATGTTTTTAATTAACATCACAAGGTATAAGCTATAGATACCAACCCTCAACTGAAATAATATTACTTTAATGTTTGCTTCATTAAAAAAGGGACAGAAGTAATAACAACGTAGCAAGAAACGTGTGTAAACTAACTGGACAGTGATTAGTGCTGGACCCGTTTCATCCCAAGGAGCTGAGCGATTTTCCTCATGTCTTTTTCATTTCCTACTTCTCAATTCAGTGGTGTTTAGCCATGAAAGAGTTTATAGATTTTATTTACACACTTGAAATTAATTTTTTTGGGGGGCAGGCCCTTGGACTGGAATTTCAATATTCAGGCTAAATATAAACTAAAACAAGTTTTCAAGGAGGTCTTGTAAGTGGTACAAGTAGAAATTACAAANAAGAAAAGAAAAGAAAAGAAAAAAAAAGAAAAGAAAAGAAAAGAAAAGAAAAGCAATAAGAAGCTGTGATGTCCTGGCACAAAGAACCGTTGAGATATTATGCTCCTCAGTAACTATTTCTCTAGCTTGTTATAACACAACACTAGAATCGTGGAACCACAAAATCTTTTAGGTTAAAAAGCTCCTCTAAAGTCATCAAATCCAACTGATAACTCAGCACTGCCAAATGCACCATTAACCCATTTCCCAAAGCGCCACGTCTACGTACCTTTTACATATCTTCAGGAACGGTGACTCAATCACTTCCCTGGACACTCTTTTCTGATGCTCATCAATCCTTTTGGTGAAAAACCTTTTTTAATTTCCAATCTAAACTTCCCCTGGTACAACCTGAGGCCATTTCATCTCTTGTAACTTGAGAGAAGAGCCTGAAACACCTCACTACAACATTTTTAATGGCCATAATAGGTAAAACCAAGAGTCTACCTCAGCTTTGCTGCCCTGTCTCTAGTAGAGGCAGTCAGTGATATTTCAGAAAATAATATGACATGCATAGAATTATATGCTGTCTCAATCTGTGCCAATTGATAGATTCATTCTCCACACCAGCAAGACCTATTTGATATGTTTATTCAAATAACTCAGGAGTGAAGACATATCATGTCAAGTTACCACTTTGACTTATACTTTCCAAGAGATGAGAGAATGAGCAGTCAGGAAAAAGGAAAAAACCAAAACAAAAGGAGATTTCTCCTCAGTACCTAAATTGTACTACCCATTTGGCACAAAATCTTTAGCATATTGTTTAACTTCAACAGCACAAGGGAGTAAGGGAAAGAGTTGAGACGCTTCTTCTTCTCGGTCAGAGCAGACCTATGTTGCCCTTTTTAGTAAAGACTTGACAGTAAATTTAATGTAATGTGAGACACACATCGAGCAGATGGCACTTTAAGGTCTAATGTGTGGTACACAAGTAGGAAAAAGAACAAAATAAAAAGAGCTAGGTGGGCTCAGAAGTTTAAGCCAAAGCACATTATTTGTATTTCCAAGGTGTTCATCCTGGCAAGGAACTGACAGTGAGATTTCCCTTGGTCATAATCTGGGTTAAGTGGAGTGAAGGAAAATCACTTCCCAAGTTTAAACTGTATTTTGTAATGTAGACCAAAACCTGAAGCTAGATGGTTTGACTTGCTTCAAGCCCTGCAGTTTGTCGCTATAGCTCTGTCTGTAAAGCAGAATGGGAGGGTGTGGCTCACGTCCTTGGGGTAAGGAAATACTTGATCAAGACACAATCCTGAACCTTGAGTCTTCTTGGCACCTTTTCCTTTCTGCTTGCAATATTTGTCTGAAAGAAGGGTTGAGGAATACGAATCTGTATTTTAGAGACTTCTAGTGCTATGGATATAACAGAGTATCTTTACCTGGTCACTGCATCCCGGAGCAATTAGATGAACATGTTCTTGCTCAGAAATATTCAGCCATAACAATGGCTTCATTTGGTGCTCCCCAAGACTCCCATAATTTATTCATACTGAAGTACACTTTGCATTATGTATCTGCAGTATCATTATTTGAGTTTGTTATTCTGTAGCATTAACTTAAACATTTTATAAACTGCTGTGCAGGTGACAAGTATATTAAACCGGGAAAGATAATTGTTGTATAGAAAGAGTGTAACACCACAAGTTTCACAGAATTCTATTGTATTTATCCTATTTGTCATGTGACAAATAAGGATTATACTTTCCCATTGTTTGAGGCTCACAAAGTAAGCATTCAGATATTCAAGAAAGGAGTTAATTGTTTTGCTTTTGTCCAGGGTTGGGTGATTTTGATGGGGCTTTGTTTTGTTTTGTTTGGTAGTTGTTTGGTTTTTTTGTTCTTGTTTTGCTTTTTCATCAAGATAATAATTTCTCTTTCAGCATGTTACAGTTTTAAAATTCTGAAAATTCTCAAGGAAGCTCTGGGAAGGGACCTTAAAACATCCAAACACAGAGGATGAAACTTGTGGTTTATATTCAGCCTTGATCCACAATCCTATGTTCAGAAATTCATTTGTTAGTCAGATCTTTCTGGGCTTGTACTAAGGAAGAAGGGAAGGCTACCATCTGTCTCTACCTCAAATAGCAGATCTAGTTATTTAAGGTTAATATTCTGACTTATTTGAATATTAGCTTTCATAATTTAAACTGGAATGTCTTCTAACAATACAAGGCATACTCTCCTCATGTAGAGAGCATGCATACTTATATCAGATATATGAAAAGGAATTTTCAAGTTTTTCAAAGACATCTAACAAACTGTATAATGTATTTTAAACTTATCTCAGCTGAATCAGGCTCTTCACCACAAATTATACTGCAGTCATCTACATGTAGGTATATACTGCATGGAGTACAGTCATAAGATCACTTTCATTTGGTAGTATGGAAACTATCTCAGCATATGATAACTGATACTAATACTAGCAGTAAATCCCCTAATGAGACTATAGAGAAATAAATTAATTTTCCCTATGCTTTTAAAATTAAATGCAATTAAGAAACAAACAGCAGTTATCAATACTCTGAAAGAAAATTCTTACCTGACAGGCCTTTTCCTTACGTCTAGTCTTTCTTCCTCAGTCTGTCATCTAAAATAATCCACTGAAACTGAGGGCTGAGGCTGCACTTCTGCATTTAAGATAGCTGAAAAAAAAATCATTAAACTCTGTGAAGGATCTAGATATATGAAATAATTGGAGTCTCTCAGAAAAGAAAGCATATGTCAATGACAGAAGTAGAAACAACTGAATCTGCAAAGACATTTTAAAACTATAGATAAGGATGTTTATTACTTATTTCTTTTTCTGACTGGTTAAACCTGCAAGATCCCATATTTGTAGCTAGTCATATGAGAATAAAAAAAAAACAAAAAAGAAATCCAACAAACCAAGCAACTGATTGCTGTGGTGTTTCATAATGTGCATATTTTCTTTCAGACTAAATATATTTTATCTCAGTGTTCTATTGAAAAAGTCTGATGGGATTATCTTCTATCAGCGTTCTGATAGTGGCAATACTGCCCTAGAGTATGCAGTGTCCCTTTTTTCAATCCAGCTGTGCAAAGTCCTCATTGTTCATGGAGGATACTCTTGCACAAATAAAAACATTTTTGAGTAAAAATAGCTTTGAGAAGGATGGAGGGAGAAATTCACTGGAAGGCTACACAGTCAACCATTGAGTCTTTGAGGCATTTATGCTGCAGTGAAAGGAAGTTTGATCTGCAGGTGGTGCAAGTAGAAAGGTATTTACAAGCAAGGTAGAAACTGGTAACCACATAAAGGCAGTGAAGAGGCCCAGTCAGTACTACTGAAAATTAAATTAAAGATCTGGAAATCTTACTCTACCAAACTTTTAACAGTGAGAAGATGGGGACCCAATTTATCTGTGATGTTTTTTACCAGCTAAATTTTAATCTCTTATGAATACCCATTTCTATCTTAAAAATAATTTTGGCAAGCAAATCAGAGATGCCTTATAAAGCTTCCACAATCATAGACAGGGACAGAGCTGCAAGTCATGGCTCAGGTCAATAAAGCTTCTTTGGAACTCTAAGATAATGTCATATTTTTAGTGATCTAGAAAGCACCCAAAAGTCAAGGAGAGACATATAACTAAAAGACCAGTTTTTTTAATACCTGATCTAACTTTGTCACGTGACTGGAGACAGGGCAAAATTATGTCAGAGGTTGACTCTAGTCTGAGTCTAAAAACCACTAAAATATTTTAGCCATATTTTAAATCCGTAAGTTTTTATAAAAATTCTATTTATTAAAATGTTGTTCAAAATGTATATGTTAATTACTTCCAACTTGTGACTCAACAGAAAGAAGCTCAGATTTTTATCTTAATTTGAATCACTATCATCAAATCGTAAGAAAACTACCATTACATCAACACTCATCCCCAAAACATTGCTGACTACAATCATGAGACTTTTCTCATCATCCCAAAAATTGTTCATGACTGAGCATTTATTCCCACAAAATTTTTATTCCTGCTAAACATGGAGCAAATTGTATACAGTCTTGAAATGTATCTTGAATAAACAGTCAGGAGCTATTAATAAACTTAATGTGACATGAAAAGTAAGGGCATTTATAATGCCCCAAAAGACATTTCTTGGCAGCTGTTTAATGATTTAATTGTAAAAATATTTATATATTATCTTTTTTAAAACATACCGATAGTCATAGAAGCTTCACACTATGATTATAGATTAATCATGATTTTTCCATTTAAAAAGTTTCAGGAAATATAATGGAAAAGAACAAACTTAGCTCATCTAATCCAGTCACCAATATTAATTTCTTTCAAGTAACACACAGAATGCAGATGTGTTCAGTAAGTGAACAATTTTTAGAGGTGAGACTTTTTTCCCCCCACTTATGTTGTTTACTCTTTGTGAGAGGTAAAATAACACCCTATAAATGAAAATGTGAAACTTCTCTGTGAAGAATTTATTATTCTGATCTTGTATGACCAAACATGTTTTCTCTTGCTCTAACTGGTTTTGTCTGTTTAATAGCTTCTTTGCATCCATCATAGTGGGTCCATGACCATAGGATGATCCTGATTGCAGTACTTCATAGATAATAGTAATGTATAGATAACAGTGGGCAAAAATTAACTGATTTTGCCACTCGATGAAAGAGAAAATTAAGAGAGAGAAAAGAGAGAGTTAAAAAAAAAAAGCTTTTTGTTTAATTTCCTGTTATTAAATATTTAATTTTTAGTTAAATCCATGTATGATTTTTGCAACTTTCCATAAAACCTCCAATGGTTGTGTTTGTCACAATGGACCTAAGACTGCAAACAAAATATTGCTGATTTGGCAAGAGAAGTGAGCAAAGTTGCCACAACATATCATGCAAAGTGCCGTGGAGACCGAGTTCAAAAGCTGCACAACATGCTCACAGAGTTCAGAAGCAACCCCCTGATGTAGTCACACACTCAAGTGTTTCAGTGAACAGAGGCGCCCATGCCCTCTTCACAGCACATTCACTGACTAACAAGAGTAACCACAGCTAGAGATTTACTTCATCTGTATTCTCACTGTCACGTGAAGAACTGGAGGTAGTTGGGTGGGAGCTCACTTTGTCTGGAGGAGGAGGAAAGTGGCTAATGTCTGCTGTGCCAGTGTCTGGGAGTGCTGCCTCCCATCAGTCTTGTCCCAGATGACCTCCCTTGGGACTCTCAAGATGTCCTGACAACACCCCTTGGTTGCAACAGCAGCAGCAAGACTGGGAATTTGTATGGCTTGTTGTGCTTTCCAGCTCTGCTTTTGTCTATGATTGTGGAAGCTCTATAAAGAAGCTCAGATTTGCTTGCTAAAATTGTTGTTAAGATAGAAATTGGTATTCATAAGAGATTAAAATTTAGCTGGTAAAAAACATCACAGATAAATTGGGTCCCCATCTTCTCACTGTTAAAAGTTTATCGACAAGCCGTCGAGCAGACTCTGCTGCATCACTTACACTTCCATTAAAGGATCTCACAGAGCTCGCCTCTGCCTGGCACTTGTCCTGGTTCCTCGGTCCCTCCAGAAATTGCCAAATTAAGATGTAAAGGAATAAAAGAGTAGCTTTTCGCTTCCTTGTCATATCAGTGGGTTCCTGCAGGGTTGGTGCCAACTCAGATGCTCAAGTTATATTTGATTAAGCTAAGTACAATCAAGGAGGAACATTTCCAGGCCAATTCTAATAATTAAATAAGAGAAAGAGTACTACCAAATCTGTTGCCCATCATGGTATGCAATCAGAGTACCTATGCATATAAAGTAATTACAGCTGTGGTTATCCCAAACATAATTCCGTACAATTTAAGGCAGTAGATTTTCCAGCATATTGCCCTGATGTGTAATCCTATTGTTGATTTTTTTTTTTCTATATTCTGTTAGAAGTCATATAAAAGAGTTGCAGCTCAGAGGAGAGAGTAGTCTAAATATCCCATCAGTGGTATAAGTTGGTTGAATCTTATGAGTAATGTTTATTTATTTCTGATTAAATAAGAGTTTTTATTTCAGAGTAGATAGCTTCATATTAAAAAACTCTTAACAATGTTACCTTATAGCATCAGTGCTAGTAGATAACAGATTGTAGATTACGAATGCATATTTGGCATAGGCAACAGTGTTCAATGGCATGAGGTATCCTAACAGATTCATCTGGTTTTCAATCACTTTTGACTGCTTGCAAATACGATACCTCTTTCAGTAGGTGTCAGAGTTTGCAGCTCTCTGCCATGAACTTAGACAAATTTTGTGACAGACTGTTGTCACTCACAGCTGTTTGTGTCTTAAAAGCTGCTAGTAAACAATTGTCAAGGAACCAACCTCGCGTACGCCTAAAGAAAGTGTGTTCTGAGTGAGCCACCATTTGGATGTCTTTATGTTCTAGCCCAGATTCAATCCACAGCTTGTGTTACACTACACTTAACTTATTTCAAAGTTAATCCTATGTGATCCTTAGCATATTTACAGTTAGGCCAATTTATTTTGCATATGTGGTTTGTTTAATTCTATTCTTTGGTGGTTTTATTGTGTTGGGGTTTTTATTGAAAAAAGATAATGTATATATAGTTTTACTTAACAGTTATACAGGGATATATGCATGTATGCATGCTTGTGCAGGTGTACATACATATTTTGCTATTACAACTGATTCGTGGGCAGTTAGTAAATAAATAGTAAGTAAGCAGAAAGAAAAACTGTGAGATTTTCAGAATAAAATGAGCAAGTAATTGTCATGTTTTATATGAAGCAGCATCCCTAACACATTATATCTCAATAGAGGATGCTGTCTGAAAAGCCAGCATAAGGATAAGATATCTAGGATTAGTGTTGTAAAAAACACAGTTGTCATTTCAAATTATATCAGATGACTTGAGATCAGTGAGTGGTGGCGGTGGTGGTGAAGAAGTGCTGGTTTTTTCATCAGCATTTACCTGACATTTCCTATATGATAGAAATTTTAAATACATCTTGTACAGATGAGTATCTTCTGGCATGGACTCTGTCGAAGTCCACAGTGTAATGTAAGCAAATAAGTACATTTTAACTACAGATACTAGTATTTCAGACTATGGCTTCAAAACAAATCTTTGCTGTAATTCCCATTAATGCTATAGGAATAATTCTTTCTGAATACTGAAATTCTGTTATGCCTTACCCTTTTGTATGACTATATAGGAGCCTTTTAGTATGACTTGTGTTTCCAAAACCAGCAAGATGATGAAAATCAGTGTACATGTGCCATATAGTTGTCCGCTATTCCAGATTAATTTTAATAATGTTCAGCTTGCTTTATACCATACCAGTGAACATATGGCAGCAATTTCATAAAAATAACAGGTTCTTAAGACTATCTGTAGAGATCAGCACACAACAAAATCCTCGTATGCAGATACATATGAACCAAGATAAGTTTCAATTCTGCATTCTAACTGCTCGTGTTTAATTTCCTCTAAGTATGATATCTCATTGTGGCAGACACCCATGGAGTCAGAGTCACTCATACCAGCCATACTTTCAATTCTACTCTGGAAAGACCAGGGAGACAAAACAGGCAAGGCTGCCTTTTTGGTTTTTTTTTTTTTTTTGTTTGTTTTTTCATTTATTCCTCTAGAATTTGGACCATAGTTCACAAGAGCAACACATCTTTCTAGAGAGGATTATTAATTTGAATACTGCTCCATCTATAATAGTAGGTTTCAGCCGTAACTCACAACAGTAAGTTATACTTGCTTATCAGCTACCAGGTCATTTTAACTATTCTGTATAGAGGAGCTCACATTAACATCATCTGGAGCACTTGTAACAGAGCTATGGGCTACTTGTGAAGCATTACCACTTCCACCATTTTTCAGAGCTTACTGGTTTAGAAATAATCAAACCTAATATCATGCATACCTAGTAGAGGAACCAGGGGGACAGATGCAAAGAATACCATCATATAAATTTCCTTGAACTTTTCTTTGTGTCATGCTGTGCCTTGAACTGATCTTGAGACTGTGAGGCTTTCAGTGAAAGATGGATTGTAGATTTTTCATTAAATACAAATATAAAACATTATGAAAATCTTGTGGTTTTCAGCTGTACAGGTAACTATGTATTTATCTCTGATGGTTACCTTTTACAATTATACACTGAATGAAATTGGATTTTGATCTTTCCTTCATTTTTACTACAGAAATAGCATGTGTTGTGCTCAAAGCTGAGTAAAGCTCATCTTAGCATCAAAATGTGTTGCATTTTATTTTAATTTCCCATGGTTCATGCCAAGGACTCGTACATTCCAAAAATGTCAGTTCATGGTTACGCTTTATTCAATAATCTCAGAATAATATCATGTCACCAGCATTTACACTCTCATTGAAGCAAAAATTAGTAAAAACTACCAAAAGGATGCACCAAATATCTTCAGTTCTGTTCCATTTGACTGAACTTTCACAAGAGCCATTTCTTCTCCTCCTTCTTTCTCTCCCCCACACACTCCCTTCCTAGATCAGTCTCTTTGTATATTCTGCTGGTTGGATTCTGGTCAAACTGCAGAGTCTCCTGAGAATAGGCTGACCTCGGAAGCACTCTAAACAGTTTTGTACAGATAACAAGCTGATCTACTAACACTGCATACACAGGTTAGTGGCTCTCATAGAAAAAAATTTCAGGGTCAACCATCGTAGGGAATTTTGTCGCTTTAGGTTTGATATTCCATTGTATTATGACAGGAACATTAAATCTGAAATTTCTGACTTTCTGCAATTATAAACTCAACCTCAAACATAGCATTAATGTCATCACATGCATGAAATAATGTATGTAAAGAGGGAAAAAAATCAAACAAGATAGAGGCCTTTTATTTCCCACTGATTTTGTCATCTTTTATATATCAGTTTTTTGCACTCTAAATGATCTCCTTTCTCCTTCAGAGAGTGACTTGTGGTGCTGCTGATGCTCCCTGGGATAGTGCTCGAATGTTAAGCTGAGATATTTAGTAGCCCTGATACAGCAAAACATATCAGTACAAGTAGTAATTAAAGCTATCCTGATGGCAATTCATGTTTAGCCACATACTGCAGGAGGCAACTAATGTCAACTTTCTTTCCTGACCAAGATATAAAGCCACTTATACTATCTAAGTGAGAAATTACCCCAAACCATCAAACAAACCCCAAACCAAATAATCAGCAAACTCCAAGATCTCTCCTACAAAGCAGCTACTAAAGGGGGAAAAAATGAATTCACACTGCTTAATCACAGACACCCATTTCAAGAGAGCAAGAGGCTCCCTCCAACAGAAACAAGTTCCTCTTATGAGTCAGATCTGCTTAGGCACTGACCTTAAGCACTTAAGTGATAAGTTATGTGCCTAAAATTAGACAGTGTGAAGCCCCCAAAGTCTATTGAAAACCATAATGGCATGACTCAAAGATCTATTTAAGTCTGTGCAGCATTAGTACAACTCAGTCCCAGCTGGGACCTTGAGGTCCTAGCATGTTATGTATGGATCATAACAAAAATGCAAAGAAACCCTGTCCCCTAAATATAACTATGCAAAATACTAGCATTTCCAATTAATTCTGTCTTATATACCTATTTTAGAATTGTATCAAATATCCCTTGGAGGTGCCTACTTCTCTGCTGACTGTAAATGGAGACTAGAAGATTAGCTTTCAGGGGGTTGTAGTCAGGTGAGTTGAATCCTACCCAGAATGATTAGAACTACAGTTTTGTTAAAACAAATGCCAGAAGAACATACAGACTGGCCCTGATGCATATTAAAGTAATGCCAGAAGTCACTAACTAAAAATAGCCTTTGTTTTCAAAGACTGCTGAACAATGATCATGTGAATACTACAATAATAAGGTAGTCAGTTTGAGTAGATAATAGGTATTGCCATTTTCTTGTACAAGTCAGAGTGGTACCATATAACATTCACTTTGCACATGTTTAAATGACACCAAAACCAGTTTCTCTCAGCTTTCTTTTTAAGAACAGAGAGACATATGCACTGGGCATCCAAAGGTAAGCTATAGGTCCTGTAGCACCATTTCTTTCCATTGCAGGAAAGCTGTTGACTGTAACTGACAAATAAAGGACCTTTCTTTCAGTCAGTGGGAAGTAGTAAAGGAAATGTTTAAAGGATTAATGGAAAGAGAAACCTCCTGACCTCCTTCCTGTCTGTATAGGCTGGGTTACAGGAATGTCCTCCTTCAAAGAACATCTGGGCAAAGAGCCCATCTCAAATAAAACAGCGTAAGAGAAAGGGGAAAATGGCTTTTAAAAGTGGATTTTCTCTACTTCTTAGATATTCAGAACATAGAGGACATGCCTGAATGAGCATCCAATACATTTTTTTCTGAAAAAAAATAACTAAAAAGGTCACCTAAAAGCAACCTGTCAGGAAGCTGCAACTTTATGAAACCAGTAGGTAAGCAAGTAAAATGACTGTGATCCTGTTGGGCAGAATGACAGAAAGGAAAGGCACTAAAGAATGCATGCAAAGGTGTAAAGGCCTGCTCTTACCTAGTATGAATTCTGACAGTAGTCCAACAATCCATATTTAGGTACTGGGTTTTGTGTTAAAGGACCATGTCACTGCTAGACACACACGCATGAACATACACATAAACACTCAACAAAATCAAGAGCTGATGCCCCATGAAAGCTTTTAAGGCACCATGTGCATGTAATAGCTGCTTAAATAGCACTATAGTTAAACAAGCCTGACAGTTATGTTGAAAATCCAGCAAAAACAGTAAATTGGAAATTTGTTATAGTATGATATAAACCAACAGTGAATTTTTAGTTTGACGTACAGCTGCTACCAGGTGTTACCATTTTGCGTATTTCTCTGTGGATACCCTAACAAAGACAGTACCAGTGTATCAGTTCTTTTTGACTCTTATAAGTGTTTTTTTCATTTGTTTGTTTGTTTTTAGGAAAGTAACATCCAGAATTTAGTAACCTGTTGGTTTAGAGTTGGTATAGGTAAAAGAACCTTTTCATGTCACTGATGCTTAGTGTATAACCACACTGCAAGCACTGCAATATGCTCTCAACATATGAAAGCTAGCTTAAAAATCACCTAATGTGGATGCCACAAACGTTCTAGCTGGCACAAAAGGGAGCTCGTCAAGTACTCTTTCAGTGAATATTCACCCACCTCTCTGGCAGGCAAAGCTCCTGCTGTGTGGAGTTGCTAAACTACTCTTGGTAGCAATATTAACCAACCCCATTGTGCCTCCTCTGTTGTGGTCACAGCATTGATGGTCGTGTAGAGACAGATTTGGCTCATTGACTGTGGAGTGCTAAAAGAGTCACAGGTTATTTTTGCAAAGGAGCCAGCTTGTGTGATTCAATCCATAGAGAGCTGTCAATGAGGAAGAAGGTGCTATTTTAATGTCATCAAGATGGAACAGGACTTCATACCATTTTTCAGCTCCAGTTCCCTGCACAGATGTTAGGGATGTCAGCCTACATTTCTGTTGTAATTTTTCAAGAAGAAGAGCTTTTGTTTTAAAATCAAAATATCCTGCGTAATTTTCTTTTGAAAAGAAGACTCTCCTTGAAACTGTATCAGATCCAAAGATCCTAGAGGATCAGTATACTTATAATGCATGGATCATTTATTCACTAGACCATATCATCTCTTTCAGAGTTATCTTAGTCCAATATCAAGGCCTCCTGTTCACATTCTGCACAGAGCTATTATAGACTACTGTGTCAGGCTTGCCTGGAAGAGTGGGGAGCACTTGAATGCATGGATTATTGGCGCAATAGACTGTAATGGTATGTCAATTGTCAAGACCTATGTGGGATACTTTCCTATGCGGATCATTAACAAAGAAGCTGACACTCTATCATGTCAGTGCAGCTGCCAAGTGCACACACCAACTCTGAATATTAACACCCCTTATGAAATTCTGAATAAAGAGAGTGTGTGCCCACTCCTGGCACTTGAAATTCACTCCATTTATGTATATTTAATAATTTCATACGTGCTCATGCTGCAAAAAACTGGGACAGCACAAGAAATTGTGGAACCCCTTTAAAAAAATTAAGTAAGAAAGACTTTATTAATGAGCAGTGCATTGCTCTTCCATAGCAATTCTCAACAGTGACCTCAGAATGCTTTACAAACCAAGTAGCTTGTGTTATCCCCAGGTGACTTGTGGTATCCCTATTTTACAGATGGAAAACTAAATCACAAAATTTAGTTACAGAAGACACTGAAGATACAACCAACAATTCTGAGACCCAGACAAAGAGACAACAGTGTTTGCCACATAAAAATGTTTGTGAGAATTTTTAGAAATCCTTTGAACTGGCCATCTATCTCTCTTTTCCTTTTATGTACTTATGAGCAGAGTTCTGTTTTTATTCACAGTTCTGTCACATGTATATTTACCAAAAATTCTCATTTTCTCTTTCTTTTTAAGAAACATAATTCAGAAAATATTTGCTTCCATCCAGTAGATGATGGTAGAATGATGGTTATCTTTGGTTTGGACCCTTATGACCATAGAAAGCAAAAAAAAAAAAAAAAAAGAAACTTCTGGATGCAAAATTTTTGTCCTAATTTTTCTAGATCTTGATAAAGTACTTTATCACCATTGTTAGTGAGAGCAGATTTTACACTTGCACAATGCATTAACTGTAGATTTTCTGCTTATGGAGATGCAGATGTTTTCTTACTGAAGACAGTCTGTTTTCTGTAGGCTAGATCATTTGTTGTTTTGTAGGGTCTATCAAGAATAACCTTTTCTTACAAGTAGCATGTGAAGACAATTATCTGCATCAAGACATTACCTGGACAACCTTTATCCACCCTTGAACTTTGAGTCAATAACCATGTTGCTAATGAAAAATTTGAGGCACCTCTCTCGTGGCAGCCAGTGGCGAGTTCACCATAAAGCATGATCTTAGGGGGGTGGTGATCCTCCATCCTGGAGACATGTCCTGCCCAGCGCAGTTGCGTTCTCAGCAGCATGGCCTCAATACTGGTGACCACTGCCTGTTCAAGGACAAAGAGGAGCTACAAGGACTCCCTGAAACAATACCTCAGCCTTGGCCATACTGACTACCATCAGTGGTCCACTCAGGCCTCCAATTGGGACACTTGGAGACACACCATCCACAACACTGCTGCTTTCTTTGAGAATGCACACAGAATCAGTCTTGAGGAGAAAAGACAACGCAGAAGGAACTGTGCCTCACCAATATGGAGATGCTGTGCCTTTTGCAACCGGACTTGCCTATCTTGCATCAGCCTCTTCAGCCATCAGCGTGCTTGCAGCAAGCGTGGGTAGAGCCCTTCCCAAAGCTTTGTTTGCGAAGCCTAGCCACGATGAATAGAAAATTACATATTGATATCTCTGATGCCAAACCCAAAGGCTGAAGCAAAGCACACTACAAAAGCTTTCTACTGTTGTCAAATGGTCATGAACTCCAGTCTTGGGTTTGGGAAAGATGTTCATACAAAAGCCAAATGATATGTCAGCAAAAGGACTTACTGTGCACACTGAAACTCTCTGAAACACTCTTGAAAATATTTGCTTAAGTAATTTGACTAAGACTACAATAAAGAAAATTTTGTATTCACCCAGTAAATCTTTCAATTGAATACCTTTTTAAGCTATTTAGTGTTTGGTTGTTGCTGTCTTTGGTGGGCTACTGTGGTTTTCCTTTTTTCAGGAAATATGGGACACTCCAATATTCTGATCAAAATGTCAAAAGGAATTGAAAATAGTCCACTGTTCCTAAATCTACTTTTATGACAGTCTTAACTGAGTGGATACTTCTTTCTGAAAGTAAGTCAAACTCTGAAAGAGTTTAGCTTAAGTAACTTTTTCAAGGTCAGAGGAATGGAACCGACCTAGTCAACAAAAGCTAGCACAAATTGCTAGGCAAAGCAATGGGAATTAAAAATACAAACACAACAACTATCATTTTTCAGCAGTCTGTGGGGTTTAAAAAGAAGAAAAATAAATCTGTACAACGTAAGAGCTAAATGCAATAGAGTTCCAATTAATTGTTGCTGAAATTTACTTGCCTGGAGATGTGCAAACCGTGAGTCAATTACAACAATGGATAGTATGAAAGGAAAATGAGTGATAAGAAAAAGATATAGCCAGGTTTGAAGATTATGATTATGAGACTCTAGTCTATTTCCATGAGGATGTACTCTTCTCTTTTTGGAGAATGAACATTCCCAATTATTATTTCCTGGATGATAGAACTCAGGAATGAGAAAAGCAGTGAGAACTGCATGTGGTCAAGGTTATGCAAGCTGCAAAATATAAATAACAAGCAAATAATGTTTGCAGAGCAGGTGTTGGATCTGAAAGAAAGTGATTCAATTTGGTACAAGTTCATTTAAACTCTGAAATTACAGGACGCTTTTCTGTCTTAATCTGCTTACAGAGTCACAGATCACAAAATAGTTGAGGACCTCTTGAGATCATCTGATCTGCCTTCCCTGCTTGGACCAGGATTAACTAAAGCAGGTTGTTCAGGGCCGTGTCCAGTTGGGTCATGATTATCACCAGGAACTGAGGCTTCAAACCGTCTGGGTAACCGGTCCCAGTGTTCAGCTGTCCTCACAGCTGAAAACATTTTCTTATGCATTTTCCCAAATTTCAATTTGTGCCTGTCATCTCCTGTATTGTCACTGAGCACAAATAAGAAAAACCCAACTATAGTCTTTACTTCCCCCATCAAGCATTAATACACATGGATAAGGTCCCCCTGAGCCTCCTCTTCTTCAGTCTGAACAGTCCCAGCTCCCTCAGTCTGTCCCCATACGAAGAATGCTCCACTCCCTTAACTATCTTTGTGGTCCTTCTCAGGACTATCCCAGTCTGTCTGTGGCTTTGTTGTACTGGTAAGTGTAGAGATGGACTGAGATATACATCATCAGGCCTTAGCAGAGGAGAAGGGTCAATCCCTTGACTCGCCGGCAATGCTTTTTCTTATGCAGTCCAGGAGACATCTGGCCTTTACTGCAAGAGCTCATATTCCACCTAATGTCCACCAGGGCACCCCAGGATTTTAGGTTTTTTTGCAAAACTTCTTTCCAGTCAGCCAGTCAGCCCTCAACATGTCGTGCTCAGAGAGTCAGCCGCAGGACTTGCAATTTTTTTTTCAGTACTTCATCAAGTTCTTGTCAGCCTGTTTCTCCAGCCTGCTGAATGGCAACACGAGCATGTGATGTACAAAACACTCCTCCCAATTTTGTATCATCTGCAGCTTTACTGGTGGTCTAGTCTGTCCTAATTCTGGTCAGTAATGAAGGTGTTATCCAGTATTGGCCTCACTATCACCTCTTGGATGCCTTGCTATTGACTGACCTCCACTTCGACTTCATCAACCTGATCATAACCCTTTGAATGAAGCAGTTCAGTCAGTTTTCAATACACCTCACTGTCTGACTATCTAGTCTGTATTTCATCAGTTTAGCAGTGAGGCTAGTGTTGAAAGCCTTGCTAAAGTCAAGTTGAATAATATCTACTGCTCTCCCCTATGTGTTTCCTGTGTCAGAAGTTTTTAAGAGCGACAACTTACCCAGAGTCCAAGAATGTGCTTCTGTAAACAGCAGTTAGGCAAGCCTTTAATTCCAACCACAGCCACAGAGGCACAACTTACCTATTCATATGAACTTGGTGCATTGCTCTGGGAGATTTTAGATGTGCCTGTGCCTGATTGGATGGAACCTACCTGAAATATTTTAATTTTTTTTAATTTATTTTTTTTTCTGAGCACAAAAAGACCGCTTTGGGTAGAGGCAATTACATGAGCTGGTTGGATTCTGCTGGATTATGATGGCATGGGGATTTCCTCATAAGTTACATAATACAGTTGCTCTTAATCATTTCAGTCAAGTGGGACATGGTTAGTCCACAGCCTGTTTTTGACAGTACCAGTGGACATCCATGCATGTGAAACCTCCAGAATTCACAGCTGTTTCCATTGTTCTCTGGCAGTCATCCAAATGCCCAACCACGTCAGATGTAATAGACTAACATGTCACAGGGAACCAAATTCACCAAAATATTTATGGAAATTCTTTCTTCTTATTATTATCATTATTTTTTTGACAAGAGCTACATGAAACATGTACTATTCTCTGGTACACAAAGGAAAGCAGTATGTGGTGCATGGGATACCGAAATACCAAACAGTACAATTTCCAACTGATTGTGGTTGCTCACTGCTTGCTGTACTATTCTAGAAACAGGGTCTGGTATAACACTTCTTATTACCTGCATTTTCTGGAGATAAAGGAATGTGCTTTGATCACTTGAGCATTCAGACAAGTCCATTAGTTATCTGTAAATCGGTATATTGATTTTTGGATTGCTTGTTTGTAAGTGTGTAAAGGAATTGCTTACAGGCTGCTCATTCAAGTTCATATCCTTAAATGAATTCTCCCTTGTGGTCAGCAGCCACAAGGTATTATGATTTTCAGTAACAAAAGTCTTAGAATAAGTATGCACTCTAGATTGCCTCAAGGCACTAAATATTTGAATCATTTGATTTGGAAATCAGAAGTAACAAACTCTGCTTTCAGCAGCCAACCTGTTTGTTTTATTATGATTATGCAAACCACTTTTAGATGGATTTATAAATAACATCATGGGATCTGATGCGGGTTTTTTATAAAGTCTAGAAAATATTTGCCTTTGCTATTACATTCATGTTAAAAAGAAACCTTTCTTTTAGGCAAATGGATCACTTGGGCCCAAATATTCTAAACATCAATAAAACTAATCAGGTTTAATACTGAAAGGAGTATTAAACTGAAGATTAAGCTGAGAAAACAAACTAAGAAGCAGGTTCCTCTTTTTCCTCAATTGCGAACTGAAACTGAAGAAGCTTATTATAATCAAGTGACGAGTTGAACTTAGCACTTATAGTGTCTAGCCTTATGAGCAAATAGTGATATTTATTGATGGTATTAATGTTTTTAAATAGGCTTAGACCTTTTATAATACCACCGACATTTCATTTTATGGAACATGGAATGTAGAGGCTGTAAAGTCATGATTAATATTGCTAACAGTAATAAGTGGAAGCGTAATAGTCATTTTTGTGAGTATTTGCTTATATTATGTGAATGCCTTCAGTGTCTGAAGAAACTCTTTAGGGATAAAAATTTCCCCAGGTTTGGAAATTGATTGACTTCTGAAAACATTGCCCAGAGAGACTGAGAAGAGTTCAGATATACTTTAACTGTTAACTGACCAAAGGCTGTGATAGTCACTTAAGAGGTATGTATCCTAGCTGTGCAATTAGCTGTATTATTTAATCTTTCACAGCATGTGCTGCTGTTCAGTCGGGGATTTGAATGTGTTCAGCATCTCAGTTCTGCAGAAAAAGATGCTAATCATCCAAAGACTTCTGGAAGAAAATTACAGGATCAGAATAAAACTGAAATAAGTTTTGAGCAAATGAAAGAAATCAGAACAGAAAATCAGCACTACCCTTGCCTAGCTTTTTGAAAGACTGCCAATTTTTGACTGTTGCAGCTGAGCAGTACAGTAAGAGTTCTGTAAGTGATTTGCCTAGATCACCGTTTAAGAAGGTCATCCATCCATATGAATAAACAAAATTTGTGAAATAATAAAGATTATCCTATAGGTAATAGGACTGTAAAAAGAACTTTTATCATCTAACCTTCAGGCTAACCTGAAGATAGCAAATTCTCAGCTCATCTATGCCTCAGTGATCTCCATTCTACTTTTTTTGTTGTCATGTTTTCATTTTCTGGTTAAGTAAATCTCAAAACAATGACCAAAAAGTACACCCAAAATCACATGCAAAATTATAGATTATAGATAATACTCTTTACTGACTGAAGCAACTGCTTAGATTTCAAGGTTTATTGATTTATTTTTATTTTTTTTACTTTTCTTTTTTTTAAATTTATGTGATTACAACAAGTGCAGGTAGTGCTTGAGAAGAAAGCTAGAAAGGATAGAAAACTGCTTACATCTGAATATTTTAAGAATTATAAAATAAGGAAAAAAATAATATTCTTTTCCTTTGCAATATAATGGAGCAATTTTTTTGTCTGTTGAAATGGTTAAAAATTATCTAGGATATCAAATACACATGCAGTATCTTGCTGTAAAACCATGCCCTTTCTTCTTGAGTGTAAGATAATGAAAGCCTGTTTGACATACAGGAACTGCTGTGAAACAGTGGCAACTCACTTCAAAGAATATAAAGAAAATTCTAATTCTTGGATTACCTGCTTCTGTGCCTGGTTTTCGAAATGGAATAATAATCAAAGAGCATCACTAGAGATGCCCTACTTTTTGATTTCTTGGCTAGTGGTTCAGTTCTGTCAATAATATCTGTAACCTGTTCTATGCTTTCAACAAGGATCATAGTTGTTGTTCTTAAAACAGGAGAAAACAGTTCTCAGTTTTATTCTAATGTTTAAAAACTCCCTAGGGCACAGCCTACTCTCTCCATGCATAGCACGCAACTATTATAGACTCATATAATCATAGAATATTTTAAGTTAGAAAAGACCTCTAAGATCACTGAGTACAGCTGTTAACCTGGCACTGCCAAGTTCACGACTAAACTATGTCCCTAGATGCCACTTCTACATATCTTTGAAATACCTTCTGAGATGGTGACTCAATCATTGCCCTGGGCAGTCTGTCCCAATGCTTGACAACTTCTTCCATGAAGAAATTTTTCTTTTTATTCAATTTGAACATTTCCTGGTGCCACTTGAGGTCATTTCCTCATGTCCTATCCCTACTTAGCTGGGAGAAGAAACCAATCCCTACCTGGCTATCACCTCCATTCAGGTAGTTGTAGAGAGTGATGTCTCCTTTGAATCTTTCTCCACTGAACAATCCCATCTCCTTCAGACCAGTCATCATATCATTTACTCTCTAGACCCTTCATCAGCTCTGTTGTCCTTCTCCAGACTTGTTCTAACACCTCAATGTCTTTCTTGTAGTAAGGAGCCCCAAACTGAACATAGTACTCAAGGTGCAGCCTCACCAGTGCTGAGTACAGGGGGACAATCACTTCCCCTAGCCTCTAGTGATGTATGGGGTTGTTGTGGTGCATGGGGAGGACCTGGCACTTTACCTCGTTAAGCCTCATACAGTTGACCCTGAACCACTGATACAGCCTGTCCAGATTGCTCTGCAAAACCTTCTTACCCTCCAGCAGAGCAACACTCCCATCCATCTTAGTGTTGTCTGCAAATTGACTGAGGGTTCACTCAATTGCCTTGTCCAGATCATTGATAAAGATACTAAAGAGAATGTTAGTACTATGGGTACCAATGGAACTTAAAGAAAATGTGTGCAAAGTGTTCACAATCCTGAAAGACTAGAGGCAACCAGATATTTGCCATTGCTTCTGTGTACAGAGGATAAGGCTCAAATATATCATAAAATGATGTTTTAACCTGGTTTCTTAGTGCCTTCTTCATATTAGTGGATAGATATTGTTAAAAAGGTTTTTTGTGTGAATAGGATCTCCTCCTTTGTCTTCTAATCATAGAATTTTTAATTGTTTAGTCAAAAAAGAAAGCATCCTGTATGGTAATAATCTCATAGCAGTTATTCAAGGACAAAACATTCATTAAAAAGACAGAAATATCCCCTCCCTGGAGTCACTATGTATCTGCTGGTTCTACTGAGGAGTTAGAGTTTTCACTTACTGAATGGCCATGGTTTGTTTGGTTTTTCTCAATGATAGTACTTCTTAGCAGGCCTATGCATTTGTACAGCTGCAAAAATAAAAATGATGTTTGAATAAACCCGAAATATTCTACTTATCTATTGATATATGGATGCTTTGAAAACTTGACTGGTGGGCATGGATAAGGGTATCTTTTCAATATTCCCCTGAGGGAAAGAAATACAATTAGATTTATTTTACAGAGATGTAGGAATGAGATTAAGGACTAAACTTAGAAAGGCACCTAAGGACTATTCACAAAAGGTAACTGTAGTCAGACATTTCCAAAACATGATTTATGGTGCTTGAAGATGGGCCTTGAATCAACTCCTGGAGTTCCTCTCTTTCTCTCACTCTGTGGAGTCATCCTAGGACGAATAGTCCCCCTAGGCTAAAGTTTGCATGTGACCATGTGCAGTGCAAGCCTGAGTGTTTTTTTTCAATTGCTTATTCCCTGTGCCAGTATCCAAAGCCTTAGCCTGCAATGAGATGAATCTGGGGGAAGGAGCAACCAAAATCAAGACTCTGCTTAGGGAGTCACTTGGAGTTATGAAGAGAAAAAGGGTGTGCCTTCAACACCTATTCCAGAATATGATAGCTGTATTTGCCTCCAGCAGAAGGCCTAAAGAGTCCTTTCTCCTGCAAAACGTGGGTAGAAAACAAGCGCTTCTTTGTCAGGTACCACCAATGTATTTAGTTCTGTTCCCCTTTCTGCCCCTCTCTTGCACAACTTCAGGGGGAAATAAAAAGCAAATGGTCCCCACCTGTCTTCCTCTCCCCTTGTAACAGCTGCAGTCTAATCAATACCTCAAACATTTGGATAATCCACTTTGCCCAAAAACTCATCCAGGAAACTAGAAACATTAACCATGGAGTATTGTGGTCTCTTGGCAAGTGTGGGAAGGAGAGGAAGGTCATTTTATAGAACACCTTGTAACACTTAGCCTACAGAAAGCACCTAAAAGGGTTTGTTGAACTCCCTGCCTGTTAAGATGGTGAAGAAAGCTTATGGCAGAGGCCAGAATCAAAGGACCATCTCCTGAATTCTAATCTACCATCTCAATCATCAGACGACGAAATCAAGGGAAAATATGTTAGAAATTAAATGAAATGGGACTGTTTACCTTGTGGGAGCTGGAAGAACTGTCATATGTACGAATGAACCACCAGAAACTTGACAACTGTTATACCATTTCAAAAGGTTGAATGGTGTCTTGGATGTAATTGTTTTTATAGCAATGTTTGTTTCAGCCCTGAGAATTAGGGTTTGGTTGCTGTTCTTTAGACTATTGAAGCCAGAACCTTGTTTGATTCACTATTATTTGCCTTTATTAAAATAGAGTTTGATGGCAGATTTTTAGTAAGTGAAAAATGTGGTGTGACATCTGAAAATCGGTAGTTTGCTCAGGCTGACGAGAACAAAAGTGATTTAATGCACATTAATGTATTAGAACTTCAATGTACAATATCAATACTGATTTTAAAGGTGAGCAAAGCACAACATCAAAATTTGGAGTTTTGGTCGGTTGGTTTGGGTTTTTTTGCTAGTTTTACTCAAATTTCAGTCAAGACTGAAAATAGTGCAGCTGACTATCTGTCAGTGGAAGTGGAAACTTGGAGTATAAATTACCAGGATTCTCAAATCAGGAATGCTTGAAAGTTTCATATCTTCTATTGAGTTTGTTCTCCTTCACTTCTAATGCTGTTCTTCACAGCCTGTGTCCACAGCAGTCTGTGGATATTGGTCATGGTGGTGTGTCTTCAACTACTCATCCCTCTGTGATCCTATTTGGGGACCTCTATGAAACTCCTTGTTGCACAGTTCAGTTTAACCTACCTTGTGTATGTCACAGGTGTCAGGGCAAGTACAAGTGGGGAGGAGAGGAAGAGTGACAGTTACTGTGCATGTGTCCCACTGTGACAGGGAGAGGGGCACCTTCAAGAACTTGAGAGCTCAGAGTTACTCCTCTGTCCCCCCAGTTTAGTTAGGGTTAAAGTGTTTGATTTTAACACCAATGTCTCAAATGTGAAGACAATACAGTAAATGTCACTGTTGCATTGTGATGTCTATATGAGATATTCAACATTTGGCACTATAGGTTTAATATAGTTCAGCTATGGGCACATAGTACCCTTGCTATGCATGAACCTTAGTGGTTCAAAGTTAACCCAGTCATCTATTTGGGGAAAATTTCCATAAGGAAATTGAGTATATGTGTGATCAATGCCTGCCTTCCATCATGTAGGTGCTTTTTCATTTATTTGAAGTCAGAAAATGCAAACTTGGAATTATCAAACTGTGGCCCAAGTCTCATACTTTTCATGGACATCACCATCCTTTTATCATTTACTTTGTCAGCTCAGATAAACCAAGTTTTTGGGTCCTTATGAATGAAGTAGATGCTATTATGAGCTCTAAAGAGGAGACATGGGGATTTGGAAGTTCCTTGAAAATGTACTTTCACTTCTACATGGAAATAGTACTTGACATGACATACAGTGAGGATATATATTAAATAATTATATGAATACTAATAATAAATCTACATCCATATATCAGCCTTGCATTAAAGTACACTTTATAACATATGGGAATGGAGCACATTTAATCAAGCACAAGGCTACTTTTTTATTAACACTAGTTTCTGAATATGATATGAAATTACCTACAGACTGAAAAGAATGTTTTTCATCTGTATCTATAAGTAGGTTTGAAGTGCCATTGCTTGAGTCTTCTTCCCCTGCCCCCAAAATCCCAGATGGTCCTTACTACTCTTTGGGGGAATCCACATCACAGAAGCCAACCAACAGACCGAATAATGACTCAGTCAAATTTATCTTGTGTTTTTTCCACATTCAAGCTTGTAAACCACCGCATCGGTCGTCCTGGGGTATTTGATGTAAGCCTGTTAAAACCTTAAGTGGATCAGAATCAGAGCAGCTTGAGAATTATAAATATGTCTTGTTACCCCAACACTATCGTCCTGTGACAAAAGCATTGATGTATCAGACTTTTTGTTGAGGGTCGGAGTATATGCCATTGGCACTACCTGCTTTGGTCCATTCTACCTTCACTTAAGAATTCTAGGGCCAAAGGGAAGTAACTGACTAGGACGAGACATATGGGTACTCTATGAGTGGCATGATGAGTGTGGGGACCTGCCCCAGTAGCAGGCTATAGAAGTAGAGAAATTCATTTGTTCAATGGTTTCTAAATCAGATTAAAGGCAAAATAATTGGAAAGATAAGTGGTAATTAGACTGAGCTGAGATATGACCATTGCAATATGGCCCAGGTAACCAGGATCATGCTCTGCTTCAAATGGGAAAGGTGGGAACAAAACTTTGGGAAACTCAACTACTTGGATAAAAAGGTATCAAATCTCTGCACATATATATGAATAAAGACTTTGACTCTAATAGAACATTTCTCAATGTACTTTAGTATTTCACAGTACTTTGGAAAAAAAATCTTTAACATATAAAAAAATTAACTTCACTGATCTGGGTGGAACAACCATTCCCTGCTGAGTTGTAGGTTTCTCTACTGTACTCTGATTTCTGTTCTGTACAGAGCATAATATGGAGATCATTTTCCCTGGTCAAACTTATAAGGAATAGATAAATAAATATTCCTCTCATATCATAAGCATTAGAGCTCTTCTGTTTGACAATATGGAACATTTAATGTAGACTCTTTCATGCTTTCCTGAGTAGCATATTTCTTTTTAGTAAAATTAGGGGGTGGGGAGACAAATTGCCATAATAAGGGTCTGAAAGGTTTGTAAAACATACGGCAAATAAAGTAATTTTCCAGTGAGTCTGTGATATTGCCATTTCCTTTAGCAGTGTTGAGTCTCCTTCATAATAGAAGTTGCTGAGGGCTTAGAGTACTAGAAAATATAAAATACCTATGGGACATATTCCAGTACTGTACATTAAATTTGAGGATTTTACATGTGATAAAGTATGTCAGTGTTGCTTACAGGGAATTCCAGTGATACCTCAGCTTTCTTGGACTTATTATAAATCCTTTGTTGGAATTATTGCGGCTGGTTCAATAATTCAGATTAGCCCTCATGTTTATTAATGCACTACATCTGTGCAAACAACATGTCAAGCAGAGAGTTTATTGTAATTGCCTGAGCAAACAGAACCTGAAAGAAGCAATTTCCAGTTACAATGTGCTATGACAAGTAATGAGGTAATTGGCATTCTGTCCTGATTACTTCCACCTTCCTTTTCATCAGGTCTATATTGTGTGTGATAGATAGTTTTATAAGAAATGAAGGTGTTTGATAATATGGTCTGCTGCTGCTTAAGGTTAGTGATTAAAGACAATCATAATTTTCTCTCAGAGATCTTATTAGCTTTAACATTATTTATTCATATGTGTAAGATGTGGGCCCAGAATGTCTCTTTCAGCACTATACATGCACTTAAAATGTAAACTCAACTACAATCCTATTGAATACAAAATATCTTTGAGATTTCCAAGCTCATATAGCACGTCAACTTCTTGTGATAAAATATGTGCTCAGGCAGAAGGATTAAGATGAACTACTTCATATCTCTGGTTAAACATAAGCATTTCTGGTATAATATATGTTAATTTAGTATCTCAATTGCAGTGTATCAATATTAACAAAATAGTTAAAGGCATGTGGTTTTAGACAGATCTTCTTTTGGGGTGAAGTTTTAACTTTCCAGAAAAAAAAAATATTGGCACGGACTTTTGTTTAATATTTAGTTTTTAATATTTGTCCTCAACCAAAAGCAAATAGTTACGGGATGTTTTGTTAGGTCTTTTTATCATCTTACTGTGAACACTGGACATTTTTCTAGTTATTTTTCAATCTTACTGGAAGTATTTTGAACTTTATTGGGAGGAGAAAGTTGAGAAAAGAGAAATACATGTAGAAAACTGGGAAAAGAACCATGTTCAGCAAAAGTAGTTTGAACATAAAATCACAATGGCTTGCATTTCAGTTATTGCTAAGGATTCGAACTTTAATTATTTACCTTTTCTCATCACATGCATGATGTGTTGTCAATCCCTTTGCCATAAACACAATCACAAAAAAAAAAAAGAGATATTTATGCCAAAAAGCACTGTAGATTTCAATTCAGAATGAGAATATAAACATTTCATTTTATTGAGATCTTTGAGTAACAAAGTGAGAGTTGCAATTTAAGAATGTATGAAAACATGTAGATACATAGGAAGGAAAATTTTATCTGTTAATTCAAGTTTGTGGTGTAGGAACACAGCCATCAGTGAAAAGACTTGAAGAGAGTGTTTCCTCCCAGCTCAGCTAAAGGCAATATTTACTCAAAGCCTGCAAAAACATCTCCACTTACAGCACAAGAAGTTAAAAATCAGATTTCTATAACCCTAGTAAGTAACTTGGTGGTACAAGATCACTCCTACATGACCATCCTGACCATTAAGCAGGTAGGTGACCGCAAGTATGAGTGACCAAAAGATAGGAGGACTGAAGTCCAAAATTTCAAAATGATGGTACTGCATTAAACCTAAAGTAGTAAAAGAAGCCAAGATTTATAAACCTGCATGGCAGTACTGTATGCAATACTAGGTCAGGCAGTCCTGCTAAATGGTTATTAGTGAGATTCCTTGTCCTTTCCATGGATGCACCTTTTGTTGGAGATGTCATCTAAGCTCATATACTGCCAAGCCCCAAAACTTTAGAGAACTTAAATTGTGCTAGACAATTATTATGGCTAGCTAAATTATCCGCTTTTATGTTGGATACAGCTGCTTGTACCCCCATGGCATAGGTGGGCAAGGCAAATCTTTCTGAAAGTGTCTGATTTAAACAGCCTGACAGGTCAGGACTTCTCCCAGGGTGACTCTTGCCTACCAGGATTAGCAGAGATAGTAGGTGGCAGTAAGTCTAGCCGAATACAGATGGCAAAACAATATAGTATATTTCATTCCTCTAGAGAATTAACCAATTTCAAAATGTTTCAGGTCTCCAGGTATGCAGTATTATTTTGAGATTTTTTAAATTTTTATACCACTTTTTGTAAAGAAGCTTAACTCATTAAATTTCTTATTTATTCCCTTTGACAAAGAGTTGGAGAACATCTGTGTAATAGTTTTAGTACTTATTATTTTGGCTGATATTTTTTAGTACTGTGTGTCTGTGAGGTGTTTCTTCTTTTTTGTAAAAGGCTCAAGAATATGACTTCTTCTGTTTGAGCACACTAGGTCCAGTTTCACCTGCTCTTATGCTGATTGCATGAGTTGATGATGGGGTAAAAGAACTATGATACTTTAAAATATACCAGAAAATAAAATACAGAAAACAGAGAAGTTAAGGATCTTAGGTGCTCTCTTCAGACTTGTTTAATTATAAAAATGCAGTGATAAATATAGCAGTTCAATAGCTTGAGTGTGGTGTTTACAAGGATAAGAGATTTAGATCATGAACTTCTGCAAATCCAAGCCTTTGTGACATAAACAAAACTAAGCCAAAAGTTTAGTAGTATGTTAAGTTATAATACTTGAATAATACCCATCTCAGTCTCTGACTCATGTTTTCTCTCAAAGCCCAACAAAAACACAAGTTCTGGTCATCCAGGGTGCCCATGTGAAATTGCCACTCTAGTACATCAATGAAAATCTGGGGGAGAAAAGTGGAAAATGTCAAATCCTAATTATTCCATTCACAAAAAACTGCAAGACTCTTCATTAGCATAGATGCTCTTGAGCCACTGCACGACTTTATGTTTTTCCACTGGGATATGGTCCTTTATGTTATCAAAAGCAGGAGGCATTTCCTCAATTGGTATGAAGGCTGAGGCTTGTAGGTAATGGAGCTTCAAATTGAATTCTGGATTAAATCCATGCTGAGTTGCCAATTCAGTACTTTGTGTTCTTTGCCAATGGCTTTGGCTCAAGTGAAAGAAACAGGCTTTGTTCTAAACTGGTGCAAATTCCTTGGTTGCTGTGATTGTAGCTTGTTCAAAGTGAGTGATCACATATGTGAGTCTTAAGTAGAGCTGTGCAAAACTTGGCAGCTTGAGTGCACAAGGGGTTTGGTGAACCTTCGTTTAGCTTCTGTGTTTGTAGGTTTGAATTAGTGTTAGGAAAATTAAAGGATGAGGTAGGAGATGCACTAAAAGAAAGCATCTTAAGAAACAAAATGAGTCACAGAGAGACATTGGAAGTAGACAAGATCAAAAGTGAGGGATTGTAAAAATTGTTTACTACACTGGAGATAGTTTTATTATTTAAATACTTTTTTGTGTCATATATACAGTACGCAAAGACACAAACTTAAAGAGGAACTTGCTTTATTTTGTTTCCTTTTTTTGTTCGTTTGTTTTTTTGGGGTTTTTTGTGGAACTGAATTCTCATACAGTGGATATAAGAGCAAAATCATAGCTTTCCTGAATGAATTGACAATGATTTACTTAGTTCATCATTGTTCATATTAGACTTCATAATTTGTATGTCTTTCTTGCCAGAGTACTCTTACTCATTAGCTGTTTTCAATTCTTTTAATTTAAAATTTACACATTAATAAATTATGTGTAAGTAGTAGGCTATGGTAAATGGTTCTGCTAAATAGCTGCATAGCATCAAACCAGCTTGGAGGAGAATAAGCTCCTTTAACTGTGCTTTCATATCTCCTTTGTCCTCCAGTGTTGTGTTAGAGTGATAAAATAGTGGTAGGTAGAAACTCCTTCTTTCACATGATAGAAAAGTAGGATGAGCACATTGAATTACTGATAAAATATAGTTTTTTGATGTGGTGATATTTTGCCTCTCCCACTCTAAATGTAGGCATTATTATTTAATAACAATGGCAATCAGATGCCCTGATATAAGTTAGGATTTTATGAATCATAATGTTGTCCTTGGAAGGAAATATACTACACTATTACTGCCACTCTTCTTGTTTTTCAAATGCAAAATGTAATCAGTTGACTAACTATTGCTTTCCTCTCAGTCTCCCCATTTGAAATTACCATTGCGGCATTTTCGGCCACTCTTAGTGTAGAAACCCTGGCCAAGACAAAGACATGATCCAAAGTACTCATGTCCACCCACCTCAAACTGTGACTCCATGGAACCACTGGAGTGGTACAAATAGGTGGTTTGTTCTTAATTTCTCCTGAGAACCAACTCTACTTGCAGAATAACCAGGGAACCCTTAAGTAGCTTTTAAGATGAGAAGGATAACAACTAGGTTTTATTAAGGATGTGACTTCAGTGGGATACATATGGAAATGCTGTCAACATGATGATATAAAATGCATTTATATTTTCAAGACAAAATTTCAGGTTTTCAAAACCAATAGTGAGTAGCATAGGGCAAATGATAAAATAGACGTGGATGAAAATCTAGGCTATCTATTAGCATCTGATGTTGACTCAGCAGGGGAATCCTTCCTCTGAGTTGCACTGTAATCAGTGTTTCTGTATTTATGCATCTCATTTTTCCAAGAGCAAATGAAGCAGAGCTGGTGAGTCTTACCGGTCCTTTGTACAGTAGCAGTTCTGAGGTTTTAGCCAAATTTGAAGCAAATCCCAACAAGAAATTATTTTAGCACAGATGTGTAGCACAAGCGTTGTAGTAGAAATAGCTATTTATTTGCAAGGATCCTTCATGTGATCCTTCACTGTCTTTTGTCAGTGATCATGAGAAAATTCATGTCTGCCAATTCTACTTGTTATTATTTGACTGGAAACACAAACCATCAGCCTAATAAGTTGAGAGCACTCCTATTTCTATTTTGAAAGTTATAATAAATTAAGAAATTAGAGTACGATTGTGGATAGAGCTGCAGAATTTCTGATAATTACATTGGTTGTTTTTTGACTTATAGCAAACAGAGCTAAATTTACCACCAAAAAACCCTCGTGTATCTCTTACTGCATCAAAGAGAAGAGATTTGAATGTTGCTATTATTAAGTCCGATTCAACTGAGAGCACTTTTTGAGAATGAAAAAGGTAGCTCCCAAACTAAGTTGAAACCATACAGCTAATGAACAAAGTAAAGAGGCATGTAGCAGAAATGATGTAAAGCATTATTTTTTACTTATTGGAAAATCTTAAAAAAAAAGAATTGCTATATCTGTTAAAATTTATTTTAAAATAATTTGCATTAACAAAAAATCTCTACTATAAAATGCAGTAAGGTAATTCAGCAGATACATGAAAACAATACAGTGTAATAGAATTCTATCATTTTTACAACAATTTGGAAAGAAACATTACATTATTATCAGACTGTTTACATTTCATCCCTATCAGAACTTCATTGTGAGAGGATAAGCTTTGGTTAACTAAAGAGGGGCTATAATTTTGGATACAAATCCCTACGAAGTAAATAGTAACATAAGAAAATCACAGAGTGAAAGTCAACTGATTTTTATGACAGGAATATTTTTCTGTGAGGAAAGAACTTATACTTCAGGAAGAGGGACATGATCAGTGTAACAAGAAAATATTCTTAATAGTTGAAGTAAGCACACCAAAATATGCATTGAATATTTACCTTAAAAGGTATATTCATTTACAAGATGACTTGAATTAAGTTAATTTTTTGACATAAGTGAGAAAAAAGGGAGCAAATGAAAACAGAGCTATAGCTATGTCCCTTTCATATATCTTTTTTTTTAATTTTTTTTTTGAAAGAAGATATATTTAATAATAATAACAAACCCTCCACATTTGGGATTCCGCTGAATTAGTTTGTCACATTAGCCTGCTAAAGATAAACAATAAAATCAATATATTGTTTTTAATTACTACTATTTTCATATGTGATTATCAATAACAATAAAAGCAATCATATGAGGCCTTTTCTTATTACAGCAGTTGTAAAATCCTCCACAAAGGTTAAATAATGTGAGCTGGCAGAGTCACTAGGGGAAATGATGTAGGATGACTTTACAGCAGAAGATATTTAGGCCTGGAACATCTGAACACATTTTTTGCTTTTCCATGTCATGTATTTCACAAGAAGGAGTATTAAATCTTAGTGTCATGATAGCTAGCACTAAGTCATTCTGCTTTTTTTTTTTTTTTAATTACAGTATTTCTTCAACCTGATGTATTGCCAGTTAACAATTCATTTTCCAGCCAGCCCTTGTTCCAATGAGTCATAACTGCCTGCTACACAGAGCTCTTTACACAGGATCCACAATAAAGTTTTTCTTTGCAATTAACTACCTAACAAGAAGGTCTCTAGTCAGAATGTTTCGAGAAGGACTTCTTGTCTTCCTTCTGCATCTTACCACTACTATAAGGGCCCAAGAAACAGCCCATCATCTTTCTATACATAGTTATGACTTCAAAGAAATACTGCTTCCAGGGATATTATTTTCCCCCTTTGTCATCAAGGTTTACCTTATGTGGATGGAAGCCAGACGTTTTCTGCCTTTCCATAAACCATAATAACTGGTAAATCAATCTAAGATGTATCCTTAATGATCTTTTCACTGAAAGTCAAATGTTTTCAGGAAACAGAACTGAGAATTGCTGTGAAAAAGATTACTTCGACCTAGTTTTTCTGGGGAAAAAAAAAAAAAAAAAGCGAAAATCAGACCTCTATTTTGGAAAGCTAGAAAAACAATCTTGAAAAAACATTTAGCAACCCAACTTATAAAGAAAATATTTATAGTTTCGATAATGAGAAGTGGCAGAAACAAACTCCTTACCACCAATTTGTAGGTGTAAAAAGCAGGAATTCTTCATTGCAGCATGCTGGACACTTGGAGGACAGTTCCTTTAATCAAGCACTGTAAGTGACAGACAGAGGGCATTTTATTGCACATACTGTTTACATATTCACTAGTTCTTCTTTTTTCTTCTTCTTTCTTCTTCCTTCTTCCTCCTTCTTTCTTCTTCCTTCTTCCTCCTTCTTTCTTCTTCCTTCTTCCTCCTTCTTTCTTCTTCCTTCTTCCTCCTTCTTTCTTCTTCCTTCTTCCTCCTTCTTTCTTCTTCCTTCTTCTTCCTTCTTCTTTCTTCTTTCTTCTTTTTCTTCTTTCTTCTTCCTTCTTCCTCCTTCTTTCTTCTTCCTTCTTCTTCCTTCTTCTTTCTTCTTTCTTCTTATTTCTTTCTTCTTCTTTCTTCTTCTTCTTTCTTCTTCTTCTTCTCTCTTCTTCTTTCTTCTTCTTTCTTTCTTCTTCTTTCTTTCTTCTTCTTTCTTTCTTCTTTCTTCTTTCTTCTTCTTTCTTCTTCTTTCTTCTTCTTTCTTCTTCTTTCTTCTTCTTTCTTCTTCTTCTTCTCCTTCTCCTTCTCCTCCTCCTTCTCTGCCTCCTCCTCCTCCTCCTCGTCCTCTTCCTCTTCCTTCTCTTCCTCTTCCTCCTCCTCCTCGTGTTAGTACAGGAATTGCCATGCCCAAGTTCAGTGAAGATGAGTAAAAGGGAGAACTGGTGTCAAGTTTCTTCAGTGAGCACATACTGACACAAGATGTGTGCATGTGATGACCTGCAACTCACCAGGAAAGAGGCTTGGGCTGACTATGCAGACACTTTCTTAAGTCCTGATTTTGAGTTATGCAGAGTGAGAATTTTGGTGATGAAGGAGAAAGCCAGAAATCTAAGCTCCAGAATATGGGGATAACTCCAGGTATTCAGCTTCTGAAGGTATATCTAAGATGTTATGCTCCCTCTGACTCTAATTGAGTTATCTAACTGAAATAAATTAGGTTTCATTCCTCAGCCTCTCTTTAATCTTTCCTACTAGTTAGGTTTTGATAGCATTTCACTCAGCTGTTTTTTTCTAGGAATATATTTTTCCGTTAACAGCCTTGGAACCACCTCAGAATCACTGAAACACAGAAAGTTGTCGGGTACCTCTGGAGGTTGTCTGGTCCAATCTCGTGTTTTAGCAGGGCCACCTAGACCTAGTTGCTCACAACCTTGTTCAGACATCCCTTGAATATCTCCTGTCATTCTCACCGTAAATTACTGTTACCTGATATTTAGAGGCAACCTCCTGTTTTCAGGTTGTGTCCATTGTCTCTGGTCCTGTCAGTGGGCAACACTCCTGACTCCATCCTCTTTGTAGCCTCCCTTCAAGTATTTATACACATGGATGAGAACCTTCTGAGCCTTCTCTTCTCCAAACTGAACTGTCATAGCTCTGTCACCCTCCCCTCGTATGTGAGGTGCTCCAGCCCCTCAATTGTTTCAGTGGCCCTTTGTTGGATTCTCTTCAGCATGTTCATGTTTCACTTGTAATGGGGAGTCCTGAACTGGACCCCGCACTCCAGTTGTGGTCTCACCAGTGCTGGGAGGAAGAATCATCTCACTTGACCTGCTGAATAAATATTTTGCCCAGTGCAGTCCATTCACCTTTGTTGCAGCAGCGACACATTGCTGTTTTGTGGTCAACTTGGTATCTACCAGGATTTCCAGATCCTTTTCTGCAAAGCTGCTTTCTAGCAGGTGGCCCATGGTACTGCTTTCTGGGGGGTGTTCCTCCCCAGGAGCAGGACTTTGCACTTCTCCTTGCTGAACTTCAGAAGGCTCCATTAGCCCATTTCTCCATCCTGTTGAAGTCTCTCTGAAAGATAGCACAACTCTTTGGCATATCATTCACTCCTCCTAGTTTGGTGTGATCTGCAAACTTACTGAGGGCAGACTGTCCCATCATCCAGACCATTAATGAAGTTGATAAATAGTACTAGACCCATGGTGCTGGATGCATGGGGTACACTCCTAAGTGCTGGCCTGCAACTAGAATTCCTGTGCTGATCACCCCCTGAGCCTGGCCATTCAGCCAGTTTTTAATTCTTCTCAAGAATGAGCTGAAGACCTGAATACTTCAAAACAGCTATACAATGCCAGTTTTTTTAATTTAATTTTTTATACTAGGAAGGAAGAAGATTATAATGATTCAAAGATTACTTCATCCCAATACAATAAACATAATATAGTTTGGATGTAAATACTCTGGAAACTGTTGTTGTTGGTTTTCTTCTACAATATACTAAAACTTTAATTTTCTAAAATGAGCAAAGGTCAGGAAGGCTGCAAGCTGAATATTAACTCCCAGGACACCAGGAGCTGAGATTCATATAATTGGAGAGCATACTTGGAAGTCAGAGTCATAGCATCACTCTAGGGAGGAGAAATGGAAAGTAGTCTTGAACAAATTGTAAATATCAGCACTTTAGGTATTCTTCTCTAACAAAACATTAGTTAAATTCTTTACATGTAATTACTTCTTCCACAAATCCTGTTTAGACCAGAGGAGTCCTCTTCTGAAATTAAGATATTAATAATCTAACTAGTTATATAGACATTTTTGTTTTGTTTTATCTGCCAGTTTAATTTGCTTTAGTTAGGATGAAGCAAATGGCAAGGGACATTAGCATCTATCAATAAATAAATTAACTGTTAAGAAATTTAGATCTAAACAAACACTTAGGCATCTTAATCAACATTTGTGAAGAATTTAGACATCTTTGTCCAGTACAGGAAATTTAAATCCAAATGTTGCCTAATTCAGGAGAAACACCTCAACAGGGAGGGTGGGTTGTGATGTGGTAGGGACAGGGGACAAGACTAGGAAGAGGACAGAAAGATTTTCCATTTCACTGCTCCCTCACAGTGGTTGTCATGGATTCTGACTTACATTTAAAGGACTATCTCTAAATTTTATATCATCATATATGTATGTTAAAACCATATCTGAGGCCAGAAATGCAGAAGTTAGTGTCCTAGCCACAAAATTATAGTGTCAGCTTCCCAGTTCAGTGTTCATTTTCTGTTCTTATAAATCCTGTGTCTGTTCTATGAGACTTCCAGCAGACTGGGTTGAAATCATCTCACTTTCCACTGCCAAGAGCCCCATAGATAGTGTTATCGTGCTGGAGAATACTTCTCAATTGTAACAAAATAAAAAAACTTGAGTCCTTTCTTGAAGTCAGCCCACAGACAGCATATCACTAGATAACAATTGGTCTTGATCATTTAACTGTAATTACTATTTTTCAATGGATTTTCATGTGAACTTTTGTAGAAGCATTCATATGTTCATATTTTTAACCAAATTATGAAGTAATCAGATCATCCACTTATTCAAAAATGGATAAAGTTGTAGGAAATTATTTCTAAATGTTTTTGTCCCTCCTCAGCAGAAAGCTAAAATACTGTTGAATAAGAACTAGGTGGTGCTGAGTTAGAAGGCAAGCAGAAGTAAACGGTTTCTTCCCTTGCCCTTTTATTTTGTTACAGAGTCTGCTACTTGACTGGAAGAAACATACCTTTTCTTTTTTTCTTTTTTTTTTTTCCTTCTGAGTTTTTGGAACTATTTTGTGAATTTTCAGACTTAAAATGTCATGGGTAATGAGAAGAATGCAGAGACTTCAGAAGCAGAAGGTAAATTTTAAAACTGTACTTAGTGTAACAGTAAAAGTTTAATGTAGGGAAGCAGGTTATCTCTTTTGTAAATAATCAAAAATGAATATAGGCAAAATGAGCTGGAGGTTGGAAATCTTACCTCTGTTTCTTGCATATATTTTAGTTTCAGTAGAAAAGACGTCTTTTTCTTTCATTTCACCTACTAATAGTCATCAGGTTTATGCTTTCTCTTTTGGCAGGACATGAACTTATATCTCACAGATCTGAGACATTCCCCTGACGACAAAAGGTTAGAAAGATTTTGGGGAGGGGAGTCAGTATTTTTGCTCTGTGACTTCCAGTATTTAGGAAATTACAATATTGGTGTTTGCTTTCATATAGCAAGCCCTAACAATACAGTAAGGCTCTGTACATTATACATATAAAATATATGCATAGCCTGGTGGGAGCCCTTCTATTTTTCTGTATCTGTGGGAATTTAGAAAGTAGTTTGACTGCAGAAGTCAACGAATGGATAAGACAAGAGTAAAAAAGATTTTAGATAAAAATAATGTCTTAACCAAATCACTTTAAGTCTTTTAAAGCTTCCAGTATTTCTTCAGGTAATATGCCAAGAGTTGTGGTCATTTGATGAAAAAGCAGGTTAAAAAAAAAATTACTCATACTATAGCAACAAGACTGAGCCTACATGTACTTTGGTGTAATAAGGGAAGTGAACTTTGTCTCAGAGTTTCCTGTAGTATGTACTATGGGACATTCTAGTTCCATTGCTTTTTATGTGAGATCACTTGAATATTTTTTTTTAAAAGTGTGATGCCTTTCAAGTTTTTACAGTAGAAAAAACCAATAGGGATTATTTTTGGGGTTTGGTTTTAAAGAATTCTGCCTAAATTCAGTTGGCTTTCATGCAAAAAGAAAAACCTGGTAAAGAAAAAACCAAACTTTATATGAAAATGGAAATCCCAGACCAAAAGAAAAAAGTTTTCTAGTTCTAACTGGCAAGCTTGATTTTGCAGCAGAGCAAAACTAGCTCTACTTTACAGATTTTAGGGCCTACTAGATCCCTGGTTCAAGTATGAGAGGCCAGCAGAGGCCAGATGAAGGGCCAAGATGGGATCTGCAAGATTTTCTAAGTGAGAAGCAGCTTCTGTGGATCCTTCTGTGGCTGCTGTAGCTAAAGCAGCTGAACATGAACCTATATTTCTCGTTAGAGGGAGGACAGTGATTTCCAAAGAATCAGTATCCTTTACCTCTTATCCCTCCTCACCCTTTTTTGAACAAAAAAACCACATGGATATTCATCATCTAGACCTATCAAATGGGCATTAACAGTCCACTAATAGGGGGTTGCCACTGTGCTTGGTTATTGTGTTAAGACAACTTCATACATTTAAGTTAAATAAGTAAATGCTTTAATTCACAAGCTTTAATTGGGTTCTAACTTAATTCATCTAGGAAAAGAAAAAATAGCAGCAATTGTGGATTATAAATGTAAGACAGAAAAGACTAGAGAAAACATAAAGGCAAGGCCTTAAAGTTTAACATTATAACTCATTCTGGGGTCTGAAATCACTTGGTCCTGCCTGACTTTACTCAGTAAGATAATATCCAGCTTCAGCCTGATTCCGAGTGAGCTCCATTGATGAATGGAAAAACCTGTCACTGGGAAAGTGCCTGAAAACAATCTGTTCCTGGGGGCAACTGACAAGTTAGCAAAAAAGAATACAGAAAATTAGGATACTAATTCTTAGTATGTAAGAATTCTATTAAACTACATTTAGACAGAGGAAGTTCTCTTTTCTGTGATATTTCCCCCTTCTTCTCCACCTGTCTTTTCATATTGTAAGCTCTAGAGCTAAGATCTGTGTATTCGTATATATTTGTTAAAGCACTTGGTGCTCTCTCTGTACTTAATGCAAACACTAAAAGCCAACATGGTATTAAATATTGCCTCTTCACTTATATTAAATCAGAGTGGTTCACTTAACTCCTCTCTACTTTCTGTGAAGGGTACCAATTAAATTAGCCTGTTAAAAAAAATATAATACATTAAATGTGGGGGGTTTAAAACCACCTGGACTAGTTTTACCGCAGTTAAATTTTTGTTTAACGGTGTTGCACTCGGCCCTTCTTCATATAACTGAAATTAGAATCAAAGTTACACCAAAAAAAGAATTGGGAGAGGCTTGTCATGGTGTAGGCTATTTCCTGCATTGATACTTCCTCATAATTTGCTAGAAACAAAGAATACGTCATGATAGTGTTCTTTCCTGGCTTCAGAATACCTAGAAATAAATAAACAGAATATTTCCTTCTAAAGTTTTGGAGTTTTGTCATTTTATGACATGGTTTAAGGTATAAACCTCACAAAAAATTGTCCAAATTAAATGGAAAATTAAAGAAAAAAAAAAAAAAAGAAAAAAGAAAGAGTGAGACAAAAGGGGAATGGGGAGTTCTACTCCCCTTCCCTTTCTCCCAAAGAGGAGAAAAATTCTGCTGAATAGCCTTTCAAGATTCCAGTGACTCTCACAGGCAAATATTCAGTTATGGTCTTGACAGCTTTTCAGAGATCTTATTTTAAGAGAGTGAGTCACGCCCATCTTCTGAAAAAGCAAATTATTTTAAAACACTCATGGTTGCTGAAAATTGTTATTCTTCTTGAATATCTTAAGGGTATATTAATTGCCTACAGATAAAGATATATTAATTACCTACTGATAAACTCTTCTTTAAAAATGTTGAGTTCCGATAGCAAGCACTTGAAGATAATTAAGAACTTGGGATAATTGAGAAATGTAGGGCACATCCACATACACTTCACATAAGGTTATTCAAGCTACTCCCAAAAGAGAGGATATGTGTATGCCACAATGTTATGCCACACAGGTATACTAGCTCATGTATAGGAAGCAGTATAGCGATATGGTATTTGCACTGGGACTAATTAGGTCATTTTGCTTTTCATATTGTGATTGTGTCTAGTTTCGGAGACAGCTGAGCATCTTTTCACACTGCAATATTGTTCACTATAGACATAGCCTTAAAAATATTGTGTATATTCCCTTACCTATTCATCATGTGCACTGAATGAATTAGAATCCCCATTGGAAAATAGCATATAATTGTTCATAAGCCATCATATGTTTCAAGATTCTCTATTTGGAGTTTTCTAACTTTAAATGTTTGATTTTTGCCATCTGACTTTTGAAGAAAGGAGGAAACTGAAGTGTATTTTTATATGTCGTGACAACCCTCCATTCTGTTCTCTAACAACTATTTGAACCACAACCTTCACTGCTGAGACCACTGTTCCTTGTAGTAGGAGACAACTATTATCTCAGTGGGGAATAGACAAACTGATGGTGTTTGATCATGGGGTTTGGAGGGACCTCAGCACAGGCTGACTTTCTTTCTTCAACTTCCTACCATGAAAGCTTTTGGCCAGATGTGAGGAAAGAATTATTTGGGTTACTTTGGTGCTGTGAGAAACTGAAAGAACCTTTATAGCATTTTCAAGAATAAATTTTAGCATATTTTGCTCTCAATACTTATACAATATTCAAAGGTTGTTTCTTACAGAACTTACTAGTCATTCCAGCAACATATAAGACAAAAAAAAATTTTAGTAAAAATATGCACAGGACTAAAGAGAATTATGTTCAAAGGAGGCATCCAGGGTATTGTGCAAGCTTTTTCTCACCGTGTAGTTTAAGATTTTATCCCTCAAGAAGTTTCTTAAAGAAAAAATAAAAGATAAAAATATTTTTTCATAAATATGCATTTCCTTTTTACAGAGTTAGCATGAAACACTGAATTTTTGTATCTCCTATGATTGAAGTATGAGTAATTGCACATATAATTGAACTGCCAGATATAATTTCTCTGATTAGGAATGTACAGATTTCAGCTTGGTTTTCTAGCTTGAAACTGATCTAACATCATAGATTTGTAGGTTAATATGATCTATTGAGATAGATTTCCATTGGTTTCTTCGTGCAAAATAAAGTCAGGTGATTCACAAACACTTAATTCTATTATAGATTAATTCCATTAAATTGTTGTCATGGTTCTGAAGTGATGAATGTGACAGCAAAGAGCTCAGTTCATGCCTGGGATACACTGAATGTTACAAGCCACGTTTTGGAGGCCAGATCTTTCAGATAGGGAAATTTTATCTACGTGTGGGCTACAACTGCATGAAGCACATATGACTTCAGGAAACTGGAACCAATGTGCTCAATATTAAACTGCCAGGGTGTCTTACTACACATTAAAGGCATCAGCAAGCTATGGAATTGTTAGAAATTGTAACAAAATCACCGCTTACATTCTCATGAACCTCAACTCATCTTTAGTAACTGCATCACTCAACCTCCAGTTGCAGTGCAGACTTCATGACTTAAAGGTTTTTGCTCTAAGTCATAATTTTCATAATTTGTGGATGGCTTGTTTAGACCCCATTTCATAACACACAGCAGAGGAAAACTCAGGATATTTTGTGCAGCACTCACATCAGCCCAGATCTCTCCAGGAGCAGCCAGGAAGGCTCAAAGACATTTAGTTAAAAAACAAACAAACAAACAAAAATGCACAAAACAAACAAACAAACAAAACAAACACCAAAAAAAACACCCAGAAAGCAAAAAATCAACCAACCAACCAAACCCCCAAAACCCCCAGAAACTAGGTACCCAGTGCAACATAAGACTTAGTTGTGTTTCATATTTTAAACTCCACAATCTAAGAAAGAAAATAATTATATTAGCAAAAATTCACTGTTTAAATCTTGCTTTCTAATGCAGAAATCACAAGGCAAAAGAGTGGAAGAAGAGTCATTGGAGCTTTTAAGTTAAACTAGAAAATGAAAAATAACACCCTTGTCACAACAAACAGTAAAACTTTCCAGTACAGTTCAGACCTACTTGAAAGGCTGTGAGATGTTACTGAAATTGGAAACACCAGTTTTGCTGAATTGAAGTGTAATAACATACAAGATTTTTCCAAAACACATATATTCTTTTAAGTAAAACCAGTATAAGAAATATATAAACTCTGAAAAGGGTACTTGCAAGATAGGTTTAATTCACCTAATATGCTTCCAATCCATCAACTAAATAGTTCAAATATTTTCAGTATGCTAAATGTAAATAAGTGAGGCAAGGTTCATAAATTCAACATATTGCTTTGTTGTCTGTGAATTTGTACTGATTTTCCAATTGGAGCAATTACAGCAATGCCATTTCCTTAATAAATCTTTTTATTAATTTTTGATGCATATAAATACACAAAAAGTCATAAAAATGAACAAATGACACAAAAAAAGAATAATGCTGAAGAAAATTCAAGTTATATTTGTTCATAATACCAACAAAAATCTGCCTTTCTAGAGCGCTTTCTATTTTGTTGTCTCCAAACATACTGCAGATATAGAGCTATTTGCAAGGCTTCTACGATAAAAGAAAGCTTTAGCATCTTTGTTTAAATTGGCTTAAATTTTTTAAGTGCCTGCTAATTCAGGATACATCTTTGAAGACGGGCATGACTAAAGGAGGAGTGGACTACCAGTATGAAATTCTGAACACTCAAGAATAAAAAAACTTCTGTTTATCATTTATTTCCTTAAGGATTTCCTTGGTCTTTGGGAATGGAGGAGAATTTCATCTAAAATGTATGTCAGAAAAAGGATATAGTTGAGGGTCACTAATTTTCAGCCTCATGTTCTATCCACCAAGTCATTCTATTCTTATATTAAAGTTTGAGTATTATTGTTTGGTAACAGTAGGTCAAATTCTGCTATTCCAACTTGCAGCATGACACTGTACATTGAGGACATCAACTGTTTGCAGTCTTAATCACTCAGTGCTATTTGCAGTACAGCCACTTGTCCAAAGAAGATCTTTCTGCAATAACTATTGAGACAGCCTCATTCTTCTATCATAAATGAGACATATTGTCCTCCTGCTCCTGTTTTAGATTCTATAGAAAATTGTCAGTTGTTTGGTTTTTTTTAGTCTCTAACGCTATATTAAAAGGAATATGAATAATTAAACTATAATGCTATAATGTTCTCTATATGTCTTGAGAAGGACATAGAGAAAATCTGATAAAACTTCCTCTTTGTGCAAAGTATTTTTTTGAAGGATAATGACAATTTAAAATATCAACATCATTATCTCAATAAATACATTAACAGAGAGAAATTTATTTTAAGAAAT
>VWZG01006774.1:25819-36998 GCA_013396735.1 Grallaria varia | reverse complement strand
AAAAAAAAAAAAGTAGGTATGCCCTACTCTGAGTCTTGAATTTGTATCTACGAGCTGTGTACTACATGAACAGACATGACAGAAAACTGATCCAGCAGTTATTTCAGGACTGTAACCTAAATCCATTTTATGATGTTGGAGAAATGTCCTGGTTTCAAGAAATTAAACAAGCCTTAATCATTTCAATTCACCAGTCTCTTATGATTTGTTCGTATGATTTCACTAAGTAGTTTGATACATTGTTTAAGAATATTCTGTTAAATACGTAACATTTACACGAATTTCTCTTCATCCCTGCAGGGATAATAGAACATTATAAAGGTTCCCTCACAGAGAAAGCTCTCAACTTTTAGCTCTTTTTCTGTTAAATCTAAAAATCAACTGCCTTTCTAGCAGCACTGACACATTTATTCACAGTAGATCAAACAAAGGGGTGTAAAATAAAATGGAAAGATTCAGAAAGACTGGTAATGCTAAAGAGGACAATAAAATTTCAAAAAAGTGGGCCCAGAGCAGGAAACCTCTGTACAGGCTGTCTCACAACAATTTGCCAGGATCATGACACTTTTATAGGTAATTTTGGCATTTGTCCTGAGATTTTATGTATTTTCTACAATGCTCAGGGACACTGGGAACTCTGCAGGAATATAATACATAGGCAGCAGTTCTAGTGTCTTCTCCTTACCCTTCTCACCTTTGCTTGGCTCAATCATTGCACAAAATATTGCTTAAACGTCATAACCTTTCACAAAACTTATTTTGGGGGAATGATAATGGATCACAGAAGATGTAAATATCACATAAGAGCCTCTTTCAATCCCCATACCTACATGCCCATGCATAAAAATCATCTTGGTGTTGACTGATGATGTCTTCTAAATATGACAGATCACGACATTCTAGCTCATTCGTTTCTTTCTCTTTCATAAAGATATGATTATCGTCTATGAAATTTACCTAAATAAAGATTGTGTGTGGAGCAGATTTTATGCCTTTAATTACAAAGAAGAGTTAGTTAACAGTGCGGTACCAGCCTTCTCCTCTGTTGCACATTGATTCCACACAGCCCTCTCCGAAAAAGGAGTGCCTACAAAATGGAATGGCAGCAAGGAAAGCAAGGGTGGGAGGGGGCCTGTTGTAAATGTGTAGCCTAGGTGAGTCTGTGGTTTTCTGCCAGGAATTTGAGCTTGAAGAGTCCTGGGTCCAAGTGTACATGTTGGGAGATCCTCGATTGCAAGCCTCGGTTTTCAGAAGGTGAGCGTGTGGTTCACAATTTGGGGAGAAGAGGGTGCTGAGCTGCCTTGCCGTCAAGCTTTCTGACTGCAACGGTAGCAGGTCTGGCTTCAGTTCTGAAAAGAGAGAGGGTTTTTTGCCAAATTTTCTAACCCAAGTACCTGCATTGTTACATGCTTAGCGCTGACATGCAAATAGTGACGCTCATACATATGTATGAATATGTCAGTGTCGGTCTTCAGCCGTGGATAGCTGTATGCTTGACTGGCATGTGTGTTGCTGATTACTTGATTCTTGGATTCCAATGATTTTTTGAGACAGCTGAAACCCCAATTTTTTGCTTTTTGTTTATTTAGTGAAATAGAAGAAAAAAATAAAAAGACAAGGCGAAGGTTGATTTAAGTTTGGAGGTTTGTTTTTTTTCAAGGTTTTTTTTCTTCTTTTTTTTTTTATTTTTTTTCCCTTTGGCTTTGGTATTTTCTCTTAAGCTGTGTTTCAGCTTGCAGCAAGTGGTTGGCCACCCCTACCCTTCTGGTTCCTTGCTTTCTTTTACACTCTTCCAGAACATGTTTCATGCCTTCCCTCTTTCTTGTTTAGACTAAATTAGCCAATGAACAACCTGACCCAGCTGCTTAGCTGTTCCCTGATCTGCATTTTACTTCTTAATGAGCTCAGAGTGACAAGCTATTTAGCCTGCTTGTTCCAGCATCAGCTCTGACTCCATCTGTAACTTTAGTGCCACTTCTTTGTCAGCAATGCCAATTACAAATGTGTGCCTTTCTAATTTACAGCACTCTAGTTATAACGCCTACACTGTGCTCCGTGTGTTCTCTCTTTGCTTCTACTGTTTGTAGTCACCTGAGCAGACCTTCAGATTGTCAGAGCAAGGGTCTGCTACATGGCTGGCATTGATCAGCTATCTGTAGCACCATATACAATTTGGCACTGCATAGATAGTTTGCTCCCTTTCATCTGCCCTGAATTTGGAAAGCTCTGTCGGTTCACACGGGGTTCTACAAACCTGTCTGTGCATTGATCCTTCTGTGAACTGGCAGTCCTGGAGCAAATGTGTTCCCTCGCATATGATACTGCAATATGGGAAAAAGAATTACTTACTATGCATCTGTAGGGCTATATTATATTTTTCTTGGCCTCCTTTGCAGTCATCTGCAGAAAAGTCTTAAATATGTTCCTCCTTTGCCCATTTGCAATAACTAGTACTTCATCCATTTCTTTGTATGTATTATTAAAAACATAACATCCTCAAGTCTCTGCTCAGACAACTGCAATAGCAGTAAGCAGTCTTCATTTCCACTGGTTTATAGTTTGGTTTATTGAGTAGTAGAAAATGGATCTGCTCTTTTCTGTTATTGCTGCTGCTGGTGTGCTCTGCCTGTTGACCAGTTGGTCTTGTCAAGAGTAAGACTCATATCTGGAAAGACGGTTCAGGGAATACTAATGGAAACAATCTGTTTGACTCCTTAGATTCTCAGGTAGACAATTCCTCAGATATAATATCTGGTATATTTTAAATTAATTAAGAAAGATAACTTCTTCACATTGTTCATAATCTACTTTTGGGATTTTGTTTTATCATGATTCTGTTGTTGTTTCAGTTGGTGGCTGCATATGAAAAGACCATTATTATCTTTAGCCAGACAGGATGATATAAGAACAATCTTAGACTGTGTTATTTCATCTGTAGATTCACTATGAGTGTCTTTTCTTCCACTGATTTTTTTTGCTCTGTTTTTGCACCATTTCTAAGTAACCATGGAATAGCCTCAATTTTTGTAAGCAGTGTGAGGAATGAGGGAAACCCCAAGAAATACATCAGGTGGGACTTGGCACATATTTGTTAGGGTAGGACAACAGGGTTCCAAGATTTACCAGGCTACACTTCTTTCATCAGATCCCATGTGGTGCTTTCAGATGAAATGAGTGTGCACCAGCCAAGGTATTCCTGCAATGATTAAGCCCTTTATCTCCCATTGGCAGTGGAAGTAGAATTTGGCTTCATGTGTAGAACAAAGAAGCAGTAACATGGTACATTTAGCACCCCTATCTGCATTATTATTTTCTCTTTAGGGAAAAAAATTGAATCTTGGTATAAAATTGTTATGATAACATTGTTTAAAGTTGTGTATCGCATTCATATATGTAACAGTCAGAAACGGTAAACCAGAAATTCTTGTATTACAAAGTTTAGATCTTGAGTTTGTAAAACTATCCGTGTGGGTTGCTGAGTTCAAACAGCCCCATTAGACAAGGCTGTGTATGGATTGATTTCGAACCATTTGTGTTCTATCTCTAATAACTCCTCTGTTATTAGAAGACTTACTCAGTTTTTCAGGAGAGCAAAATAATAATAATAATAATGGACAAGCTGTCAGCATTTAGAGTTTCATGAACAGCTGAAAGCTAGACTATACAGTTTGCTTAGATTATTTAAAATGCTATCAAATTTTTAAATTTTAATCAGAAATTCTTCTCAAAATGCTTTTGCATAGGGTATGTGTCTTTGGAAAAATTCACAAAGGCTGACATATACAGCTACCATGGTGGAGAACCATATCTCATTTCTTGTATTAAAAAAGTATGGAAAACATAAATGATGGTGGCCAAATCTGTGACCTTTAATTTTTAATACTGGAGGATTCGGTTTGCTTATCATTTTGTTCAAGATTCCTCACTGCATGTCCAGAAAAGCTGTGAAAATTATGATCATAATTCTAAAATAATACCATTAGAATTGGTGCTTGTCTCAGAAAATTATAATTGCCTTTCTTCTCCAGTTTTGAGTCGCTCGAACTCTACTGAAAGGGAAGAATGCCAAAGGTTTTAGTCTGCTTTCCGCAAGAGAGATTGTGTTGATGCCTGTAAGTGTCACAGTGAAATAACTTCTTTTATATTCACTCATTTGCAAGAAGCATGCTGTCCTGTAAGAAGATCCTGTCTTTACCTTTTTATCAAATCTATTGCTAATAAGAATTAAAGAATTTACTTTAGATACATTATTTTAGCTGAAATAAGGAGATGTTATTCTGATCACAAAGACCCTTTTCTACTTCTTCTACTTTTCCTCTGACTCTCCACTGTTTTTTTATGGAATATGCTTTGAGGACTGCCAGAGGAACAAGTGTAGAGGTCTACAGATCATGTTGTGGTGTGGCTATTCATCAGCTGATATAACAGCTACAGGGCATGATTGTAAGCTGACGTAATTTAGGGCAGTTCTGAGGTTGCTCAAAATAACAGTGGGGCTGAACAGTCCCCAGAGGGCCCCAGGAGCTGGGACTGTCTCTGTCACCATCTTCCTCTAGACACGGGGTGTACTTTAGGCAAGGAAGGAAAACCTGACAACTGAAAAAAATTGGAGAGTTATGAACATGCCATTTTTAAGCAGCCACTTTTAAGATGTATAGGATCAAGATTTCCTCATTAATTTCCATTGATATTACATCAGCTGCAGAACTATTCTGTTAAGATAGGTCATTCTTTCTCAATATTTTTTCTTTTTTTCTTTTCTTTTTTTTTTTTTTTTCTTTTCCCAGGATATACCTTTTCTTTCATGTGGGCTAAAATTAATAAATTAATACATTTTAAGTTTGGAAATCTGCATGACAATATTTTAGTTTAACTTCCTGTATTACATAGGTCATTGAATTTCACCATGTAATTTCTGCATTGAACCCTATAAGTTGCAGCTGAGCTAGAACATACCTTTTAAAAAGTTACTCAATACTGATTTAAGGACTTCAACTGAAAAGAAATCTACTACGGCCCTTAGTAATTTGTTCCTGTGATTAATTACCCTCAGTGTTAATATTTTGCATCTGATTTTCAATCTCTCTCTTTTTTAATCCAACAATTTCCATGGGAAAGATAACAGATTTTTTTACAGTGTTCTATGGAGAACTGCTCGGCACTAATCTACATGAAGCAAACATATTGTTTGTCCCTTATTGCTCCCTTTCAGAGGTAACAATACATCAATAACCCTCTGAAGCTCACTGAGTAGTACAAACATACTTTTAAATAGGGGTTCAAGTATGACATAAACCCAGATCCTTACCTCCTGATGGCTGCCAGAGAAATACTTACTTACATGGGATCCAGAGAGTGAGCTGTTGTTTGTATCAGAGGGGTTAAGACTGCAGATGCACTTACTCCCTGGCCTGTATTAAGCAGCTTCAAGGAGCTAAATGTTAAATCCTGTCCCTGAGTGCCTGTCTGAAAATAATGTGACTAAGTTGGTCACTTTGAAGAGTTTTTCAGGTACAGATTTTTCATAGAAATTAACATGTGATGAAGGTGACTGGAGGATATCAGCCTCTCCCCTTAATTATGAAACATAAACCATCCCTAAAAGGAAATGAAAACCTTTCCTTATTCACAGGCTAGTTGATGCTGTAAGAATAGCCATTGGTTAAGAATTGGTTCCATCACCTTCAGTGCAGGCTAAAGTCTCTTGTTTACGAATTAAACAGTACCTTTGGTGTACATTTTCCTCTTTGTTTCTTCATCTCCAAATGTGCTTTAGTCCTAACCTAGGGGGACCACCTGTGAGTGAGAGGGTAGTTTAGTCTCCATGCTTATTCACTCCTTAGTCTCTCTGCTGAGACTGTCAAGCCAAGAATGCCAATTAGTTCAGCATTAACAAGCCCCTTTATGTGTTCTATGGGGCCTAAGAATTGACAGCTTCAATTCTGAATTTCCTTGGTTATGTGGATTTATGTTAAATTCTTGTTTCTCATGAAAATGCTCTCAAGCCTCTAGCTGGGCTGTAACTAATGGTTTCAGAATTAAAAGTGGGTGCAAATGAAAACCTGGTCAGGTTACCCTTGGATACACTATCAAAGCTAATCTGTACAGATCTTGCTCAAGTGTGTTTACAGCGCTACACTAAAATAATTTTTTTTGTCTAAAGCTGTGAAAGATCTTTATATTGATGGGCATGCATGGGCCTGATACATGAGCAAAAGGTGCCATTTGAAATAAAACCTGTTCAGAAACAAATATTGAAAAGTGAAAGAATTTTAAATCCATGATCTATATAGACTTCTTTGCACGTTTGGGTCAATATTAGCTCACACCCACAAAAGTACTCCAAGTACTGACTGCTTTTGGGCTACATAGGGTAGTAGTGCTTTCTCCTGTGTTACCATACTTGTTCAGGAAGAGATATGGGTAAACTTCAGAAAACCATGCTACCTCACTTTTTGTACTCCTCGTGCCTTCTTAAAAGGCTCCATCAGGAGGACTGAAAAAAAAAGAAGAAGAAAAAAGGTAATAATTAGGCTACCATATTGCTGAGATCACAGCATGTCCTAGTATCCTGTATTTTCTTATTGCTTTCCTGTGCCAAGCCTTCCCATTGAATTCTTCTCCTAGATGTAACAGGACTGAAATTTTTGTGTTTGTTTGCATAGGTTCTGATCCCTCCTGGGGTAAAAGTTTATGGCATAGATGCCCATGATTCTCAGTAGCACCAATATGTAATAATCCATAAGCCCCTGCAAATAAAGAAATGGGCAAAAGCAGGGAGATTGTTTCTAACTCTGTTTTTCCATCAGCTGTTCAAGAGTAGTCAGCATGCCTGAAAAATGTCTCCATGCATTTTGTTTATAGCCCTGTTGCATTAGTCAGCTTCCTTTAATAAATCAGATACAAGTTGTGACATGTTGTTAATTCGATCACTAATAACCTGCTCAAATTGCAAATCTATGTCAGCAGGTTGGTGTTGATTAAGTCGTAGTCACTACTAACATATTGTTTTAAATGACTGATAAATTTTATTTGCTGCGGTGATAGACTGCCTGCTCCGTTGTGTTTGGTTGTGGGGTTGTAGGGGGTTTTTAGGGTTTTTTTCTCTCCTTGTAAGCTTAGAAAAATGACACGAATGTCCCTGAGGTGGTCCTCTATAGGCCTTTCTCTTCCCCTGTTTGCTGCAAAGAGAGCTGGTAGCCACTAGAGGGGAGGAGACTGCCGGCTTTCCTGAGCGCTTCACGCTACAGCTTGAAGGTGCAGAAGCTGTCACCAGACTGGTTGCCCAACGAAATGGTTTAAAATATGTTATGAAGGTTAGTAAAAAAATAAAAATAAAATTTTTTTCGCTCATGCCCCTACTCCCCTTAATGAATTTGAAATATTAAGTGCTCAGCACATTGGCTTTCTTTGGAGTGTTACTGTCTCAGGTGATAACTGGGGGAAGGAAAAAAGCCTACGGTAACAAATATTTAAAATGTTACGTCTGGAGGTAGCGTGTTAAATCTTTCTAGACATATGTTTAATTTTCTATGAAAGAATGCGAGAAAGTCAAGGCGTAGCCTAGGAATAGTAAACATTTGTTTCCTTTGTGAAATGAGAAGTTTTGATTTTATGTGTTCTAAGTTTTCAACTACTCTGTCCATTCTCCTCTTCCCTCCTCCTTTCCCCCTGAACTGTTGATGCTGAAGAAATGTCCAAACTAGTAGAAAACTTAAGTATCATTCTTACAAACTTTTTGAAACCTGTAGTCCGTGTTATATGCAAACAAATCTAAGCCAAAATAACAGAAATTATCATTTTGTCATCTGTAGATGGATAAATATATATTTCTGTCTTTATATATATAGTTGACCTTTTTTATTTTGTATTTTAAAACAGAGTAAAATTCTTGGTACTGTTAAAGAGCTATAACGTAGAACTGTAGCTTGTTACACTTACTCTCCTGAGTGTAATTGCACTAAGATCATTCAGTTTCCATTTGGAAAGCCAGTGGCAATTACTGGAATACAATGTATCATGCATTTGCTCACTGGATATAAAACGTATATACTAATTCGCAATAAAATGTAACAGCTGTCAGTGCATTTTCTGCTCTGTTACTTCAATAAATTGGAACTCTGACTAGAAAATGGGAATATTGCATTTTTACACACTCCGTAATGTGTTTGCTTTTTGCAAATACAATTTATTTTTTTTATGACAAAAATTGTGGTTTGTTATTACTGCTAGTGGATAAATATTCTTATATCAGAATGAATTACACATAGTATCTGTAAAGAAGTAGTAATATTTTCTGCTTTTTATTGTAGCCTGTCTCCAGTAAACAAAATGCACTTAACCTACTTCTGTCACATATTAGGTGGGGGGTTTTTTTGTTTTTTTGGGGTTTTTTTTTTTTTTGGTGGGGGTTTTTTTTTTTTTTTTTTTTTTTTTTTTTAAAAGCATGACAATGGTTGAGGGATGGGGGGAGTTTATTTACCCTACTTTTGCAGGTATTTAGGTAACTGGTTAACATTTTGTAGAAGACCGTTATTTCTCTCTTGGATTTATTTTTATTTTTATTAAAATGTATGTATAGATAAATAGTTCTGGAAGACAGTTATTAACCATGACTCCTCACATTATGAACTAGTGCATCTGAGTTTTATTTAAGATAAAATGCCTGCACATTTGTGTAATTTTGTTACTTGAGGTCAGACTTTTCACAGATAATTAGCCTTTTACACACTGTGAAATCAACCTGCATTGGTTATTTGGCTAGACTCTTTGCTTCTGTTCTTTATTTCCCAGAAGGTTAACGTGCTGAAAATCTAGCTGCAAGCACATAGTACTGTCTCTTTGTGTTGCTAATTATCCTGTTGCATAATTATTAATATCAGGAGCAGGAAGAGGAAACAAGCACACCAAATAGTCTTGAATGCTAGTGTTCTGGCAGGAAGCTAGTCCTGCATTAATAAAATGTGCCTGTGCCAATATCACAGAAGATAGGAGCGTTCCTTGTTAAGGATCATTTATTAACTGAGATCATCTTTTAGTTCGCCTTGGGGTAATGACTAATGTCAATGGCAAATTTCACAGTTGTCTAGAGAAATGAATTAAATTTGTAATAAAAAGCCCTTCGGCTTGTTGTACATGTTCATTTATTGGAGTAGTTGAACTAGGAGAACTGTAAGGCAACCAAGAACATTGGCTTAATTTTCCTTACATATAATAGTGACCTTTAGCTTCATATTGAAAAAGTTACCTATTATAGACTGGTAAATTAAATGAGAAGTTCCTCTAATGCAAAATAAACTAAGTGACTGAGCTTAGTTTAACGGCCCTTGAGCTTATGAGGTTTTTGGCAGAAACAAATTCTTTTTTTTTCCCTACATCTGTTCTGCACAAACCTTCTGAAGGTGGTTTGGTGTCTAATCACTCAGATAAAACACTACAAAGTGGGATGCTAAGAAGTAGTTAGAAGCCCATCCTGAAAAATACGAGGATGATTGCAAACTTGGGATAGTGCAGTGACATTTACGTATTGAAAGTGTGGTTTTGTTTGAAAACTTTCAAATATTCTTTACACATCTTCTTTTATAAAAAAATCAAAGCAACCTGCATCAATTTATAAAAGGGTAGGTTGAGGTTTGCTTTTTTTTTTCCTTTAAATTTTTGTGTGTATTAAAAACCAGAAGCAAGACCTAAAATATTGTTACTACAGAGAATAAATATGAGCTTTACAGGAAAATATCCAAATATAAGGAGAAGTGGTATGAACCACAGCACAGATGGAATGAGAACTAAAGTAGTTCCATGTTCCTAGGTCAAAGGACAAAAGAGTTTCTGATTTTAGTTTTAGATAAGGTAATATGTCCTGTCCCACCAGCAATTTCTTACAGATTCTATTTAATGATTAGTGTGTGGGTTTCTCTCTTTTTAAGGGAGACAAGAGAAGAGAAAACACAATAGAAGTATGGGGAAGATCCCAACAGACAGCAAGAGAAAAACCTTGCAGCTGTTGAAAGAAAATGGAGATGGGCATACATTTACTTTATCATCAACACCTAGCTGGACTCAGAATGTTCTTACATGGTGTCTCCCTGGCCCCAGTTCCTGCCCGTCCCCACCCCCCAGATCATACTGAGATGTTTGGAAAATGGTCAAGATAAATACAACAGTGCTGTCTTACTCTACATGTTTGTCAAAGTTTATGGTAGAATTGCAGTGCCAGTATTTCTAAAATTGTTTGCATTGTGTATAAATTCCCCTTTTAATTCTGCGTAGTAGGTGCTTTTGTGTGATCTGGTGCTAGAATTCTTTGCTTATTACCATCAAATTTAACATGACAGTCATCTAACCTATTTACTCTGTAGGATCCTGATGTTCTAAAAGTTTTGTAGTGGTGAAATATTTTGTTTGCACTATGCAAAAAATAACTTTTGGAAGTTTGGTAAGAAAATGCATATTCTAATGGACACTTACCCCCTAAAATACCTTTTAAAAATAATTTTACCAGTGAATCAAAGAGTTTTTGAACTGTAACTATGAGGCTAAGCAAAAAAATTGGAGTGATCAGTAAAATCATGGAAAAGCAAATGTCAATATGAATTCTTAATTGCTCCCAGGGCACACCATAGCTTGTTAACAGAGATGCAGAGATAGGAAGTTTGTTGAGAATTTTGGCAAGTCTTGTCTACAATATTGTTGTGTGACCAACTCAACAGTGAATTATTTCAAGTGTAAAATTAGGCTGTGGAGAAAAAGATATAGTCAAGTGTAATATCCAGAGATTGTAATATATCCACAGGGAGTCAGTGTTGCCGGGGGTCTTTTTTTGCACCAGTCAGTTAATGGACCCAAACTATGGAGGCAGAAAATAGGGAGTTAAACGCAGAGGTACAAAGCTGCTAATGGTTACTGTTTATTTTTTCTGACAGAGAAGGTCAACTTTAATTTTGTATCTGTCACATGCCTGAATTCTAATGTATCATGTTAGCAGCTTTTAAGAATATTCCAGAGATGGTTACCAGAAGATAATGCAGAAGCATGATGGCATTTGTAAGTGGGGGAGGGAAATAGTAGGCTTACATTGTCCTTTGATGTAAATCATTGCTAAGTTTAGTGGGACAGCTATCTTTTAAGGTCCAGATTAATATTCGTTGTGCAGATAGGATGATAACTAATTAAAAAAAAA
>VWZG01006774.1:0-25799 GCA_013396735.1 Grallaria varia | reverse complement strand
GGCTCTGAGAAAAATCTAAAGTTTATCTTTCGTGCTGTTTTTAAATCCAGGAAAAAGTATTTCACAATGTATTTTTCTTAAGCAGAACAAAAAAGGGGTTTGTTTAGCTGTATGTAGTGAAATTGCATTTTCTCAGTAGCAGGAATGTATAACAGCAGGAGACCTTCATTTCAAAAAGGGTCTTCTAAAATCCAGCCATTGACAGTTGTGAATATGTAAGCAAGTCTTATGTTTTTAAAATAAATATTCTAATGTCTGTTCAGAATATGGGCATGGGCTTGTATAAAAAGTGTGGTTTACATTCAGTTTTCAGTATGTTGACTTCAGTGGGATTTTGTTGGGCTTTTTAAGGAGAGAAGAAAAAAAAGTACAATCAAAGCTAAAACTTGATCTGAGTGACAAAAAAAGTTGCTGATTTTGGAGTTGATAAAGACAGTGACTGTACACAGGTACTTTTAAATTTCAATACACAGTTCTATGAAGAAAATTAAGATTTTTCTTTATGTTTAAGGAGGAGGAGAGTAGCTTACACCTAATTTTCTTCCACAACTTTTTTTTCCCCCCCCCCTAGGTGATGTGAGACTAAATATATAGACACCTTTTTAAAAAACTCAGCTAAACAAAAGTCCTTGCAGCAAGGAATATGAAAGTGTGTAATTATTATGCAATTAAATTAAACTATTGAATATATATTTTCTTAAAATTCAAGTGCTGTCATCAGCATTTACAAAATTAATACCTTGAGTACCTGCAGCACTTGTCAAAATGTTTCAGAAATTTTGGGGTGAGGAATATCTGAAATTTAGGCTGTCCTTAAGCAATCTGGCCAAATACAGATCTAAGCAGCTAAGTTTCAAAGTGCTGGCTTGCTTTTGGTCTTTCTTTCTTTTTTTTTTTTCTNTTTTTTTTTTTTTTTTTTCTTTTTTTTTTTTTTTCAATTCTGTTAGTCCTTTAGGAAAAGATCTTTCGTCTATGCTCCATTTGCCTTAACTAAATTTCCTGTTTTCTACCAAGAGGTATTTTCTGTTCTGGATTTGTTTGGTTTTTAATAATTTTTCCCCTATTTGCACACTGTAGTATTTACTTTTCACAGCCTTAGCTGTCCAAGAAATACAGCAGCCTGGGAGGAATAAAGCAGATATGGGTGGGGTTCTCTGAGACAGATTCATTTTCTCTCCGTGTGTTTCTGTGCTGTGGAATAGACTTTATGCTTGTTCACACAGAGGGAGTTTAGAAATGTTTTTAGAAAATGCAGATGTGCAAAGCATTCTTAATAAGGATGGGAAAAGAGTTTGCACTCCCCTTTTAACCACTCTCTCACCTCAGCCCTTTTCAGCATGTAACCTTATTCTCTGTGGGATTACTTGGATGAAAACCAATTAGAGAACTGCTCACACAATATAAATGCATACAGATTAGTACAGATTGAACGGTACCAATGCCAAATAATCATACAGTCTATAAAGTCCTAAACAATATAGATATTAAGGAATGATAGGGAAATGGACTCATATTGTTACAAAACTGAGCACAAAATGGAAGCAGCATAAAACTGTTTATTTAAATAATAAATAAAGTATAGGTTTTCTCTTGCCCCCTCCTTTTTTTCCCCTCTTTGTGGCAATCTGCCCACAGACAAAACTAAGTACACCAAACAAAAGTCAGCCAACATGTTTTCCTGGGTATTCCCCATACCTTCATGGTAACATTACTTCATTGCTGCTATTTTTTATCCTTTAACTGGCCGTCCCTTTGATAATCTCAAATGCAGAGCTTATCCTTCTGCTGGGATGAGAATGAGAAAATGGTCTCCTCTGAGGTGGATGCTGATGCCACTACAAAGCTGTCTGGGAGGGACAAATAGAGTCTGTGAATATAACTGAGTTATTTTAATGCATGGCTCCCAAGGACTGTGTGACCTGAAGGGTTTGTTTTGCTGAGTGAAGCCCGCAAGAGGACGACTGCAGAACCATGAGATCAGCCATTGTTTCCCTCTGCGTTGGTGTTGTCAATTCTTGACATTCCAGGGAGGATATTTTGAGGAAAATATAGTACTTTTTACCCTTCTCAACTGTTGCCCAGCAATGGCAATGGAATGATGAGGAAATGCAAGTCTCCTTCAGGTTTCATGCTCTCTTTATAGTACAATGTCTGTTCTGATGTGTCTACAGTTTAGGTTTGGTTTGGTTTTTTGGTTTTTTGTGTGTTTTTTACCTTTACCTTTTTTCCCTGCTTTTCTGTTATTTTAAATAGGAAAATGTTTTAACTATGAAAACAAGAACTAGGCTTTCTGATGAGAAGTAAACTCTTCATACTTCCCTCTTCTGATGTTTCTTTGTTATATATAATTATGGTGAAACCTTCTGACTTTTTGAAGTAATATGATAGACAATTTTCAGTCTGTTCCTAATTAAAGCCATGTGAGGTACCTGTTATTTATTTTAATATTGAAAAGGCTTTTTAATCCTTGAAAAACAATTTGGCAACAGTCTTGAAATAATATGCCAGAATTCTGAGTGGCCTGCTTCATATCTTCTGCTGGGCATTTGTCTGTCTGATCTCATGGCTGTTGAACTGAATTGTCCACTTACCATTATACTGAAAGTAAGACAATAAGAAGTCTATCTAGATATAGCTAGAAACCAAAATGGAAAGACATGAAAAAGAACTGAGTCATACTCAGTTTGCCAAAAGAACCCCGTAAGAATGGAGTACTTTACAGGAGAGATTGGTGTGTACACTGGTTTTCTCCAGAACAGCTGTCATTTTTAGACCAGCAGTGATTATGCATTGAATTTCACTCTGAAAGTGTTTACTATAGCATTCAGGGGAAAAAAGGCTAATTACTGTAGTAAGTCCCTGTACTATATGGTGTCTGTATTTCTCTAGCTTCAAAGAGAAAAGAAATCTCTGCTACCATGGTTGTTACATAATTTTAGCTGGATTTCTGTGCTCAACTTTTGATAGAGATGTGCAGGAACTCAAATGCCTGCATTCATTAAGCTCTCACTGCTCGCTTCTGTAGCTCCAAACCAGAGCCAAATCCTGACTGTGCTGTCAAATACTAATTATGTCCAAAAAGGAGTATTGGATGGGCCTTTGTGCATGAGACACCCTCATCAGATGGCATCTAGATGCCATAATTTCCTTAGCTGGAGTACTCTAGTAATGATTTCTGTAGCATGAAAGAAAGTCATTTTAGAAGTTCTGGAAAGACAGAGCAGCAGCTCTTAGAGAGCATGGTACTTAAGCAGTGTGACTTGTCAGTGTCACAGAGCAGGAGAGGGGCAGTAGGGACACAACGTCTAGTCTGAGTTCATGTAATCCACTCCTCTGTCCACAGTTTACTCTAGATCTGCAGGCTTTTGGGAACTTCACTGATTGCTGCTTTAGTAGAACTTTTCATTTCTCACCTCAAATGAGAATACATATGAACAGATATGGCTGACTGTGTTGCATCTTCTGGATTTTGCCTGTATGTGGGATCACTGGGGTTATTCATGCTGAGTCTCAGGGAATTTGAAGGAGTGCCGATCTTTTCCATGAGAATTTCAGACCTGATCATTTGAACATTATTGTTAATATGAAAAATTTCTCAGATTTTCCAGAATGAGATTTATTTTTCCTCAAGTGCCTTTCGTTGCCATTGCCTCATCACTGCCCAGATCACCTTGGCCCAGCTTCAGGAAGGAGCCAACTGTCCCCAGCTGCATTGCTATGGAGAGCCAACCCCAACCCTAATCAAAAGGCAAAAATGTGCCTGTTCGATTCATGTGAATGCTTAAGCCACATGAGGAAAAGTTATTACTTACTACAATAATCAACACTGAAGATGAAAGGTTTTCCTGTAGAGCACTTTGCCAAATCACCTATCGCTCCAAGTTAAGTTAAGCATAATTTGAAAGGAATTATTCACATCTAACAAGCAGGACTATGTGATACCATTGATCACTGAATATTTATTCTGTTTTCCTGTCTGTCACATGTTTGTCAGGGGCTAGTGAGGGAACTGAGGCATCACGAGCCTGAAGGGTTTAAAATGGAGAAAAACCTATTAGGTCGTCAACTCCTCCCTTCTGCTAGGAGAGATTGATTACTGATAGCATAATCTGAAGTGCTTTGTCCATTCTAATATTTAATGACACTTGCTGCTGTCTAGAAGTTCTGGCAAGAGAAACAATGTTTTACACCAAAAAAATAATTGGAAACAAAAAAAAAAAAAAAAAAAAAAAAAAAAAAAAATCAGTGGACAAAGACTGCCAACATAGGAAATCATATGGAAATCAGAGGCTTTATGTGAGCTTTCTGAAGTCTCAGAAAGCACCTGTGCAGAAACAGTGAAAAAACCTCTAGGTCAACAAGGGGAAGACGCCCACAGTTTTTGAACATAAGCCATAAATGATAGCAGAGCATTGATTTTTTAATAACAATTTTTATGTTGTTCTGTAAAAAGGTATTGGTAGGAAAAAAAGTAAAGGATGGAGGGTTGCATTTGAGTGGACAAGGGAGAAAATTGTCTGCCAAGGGTAATAGAATCTGTGCAGTGCAACACTATTTCTGTTTCAAGCACAGGACTGTGTAAGGAAGCAGCACACTGCTCACTGATTCATCTCAAAAATCATGCTGAATCCTGAAAACCTGCCAGAACTAACAAGACATCATGGGTGAATTCCTGTTCCTAAAGAAATGAGCAAGGATCTTGCCATTGACTTCCTTGGGGTTAGGATTTCACACAGTAGTGGAAATTTCTGTTGTACAGAGTGGAGCTGAGGGGTCGCTGGGATTTCAACTCATGAATACGCATGCACGGTACAGTACTGGGAAGTGGGCTTCAAAGAAACAGGGAGAAGTCAGTCGGGGATGCTTTCTGTACCATCACCTGAGCAGGTCTCATTTCTACTAGGCTAATACTAATCCCAGACATTCCTTACAATTTTACATTCCAGAGAACAATAACCTACCTGAAAGACTATATTTTCTCTAATTTCCTTTTAATATCCTGTTTGTATTCCTGAGTGTGTAAGTAAGTAATTGATATGTCGTTTATGTCCTTAGACTGCAGGGGTATTTTTGAATGCTATCTTCAAGGAAGTGGTGTCAGGACATCATGCAAATTGTGAAGGAAAGGAATGCCATAGCTGACTACCTCCTGTGACCAATAAAGCTCTGTGCCATGCTCTTTCAGACTTCACTATGTCATTGATACTGTCAGTTCCAGGCTTCCTGCTGGCATATTTACTGTCCTAGGCTGTGGAGGAGGGGAAGAAAAACTGCCCTCCAAATAGTAGAGATCTTACTCAGTGGGGATCCTGAAGATCAGGCTGAAGAGCTTCAGTGGATTAGTGGTATATGCTTTAGTAGATGTGGTGCTGCATTTTGTACTGTTTGGAGCAGCTGTATGTGCTGGAGCATATATATGTGCCATGGATACTTCCATAACATCTATCTCAACAATAATTTTCATTGAGATCAGTCTCATCCCTAGATTTAATAATTTAGATTTCATAGGAAAGGAATTTTAAATATGACCTCCTAGTCAAATCATGAAAGACATTCAGCATATGTTTTCGTGAAAAACCCGTATTTTCATAATTGTTTGCACTTAATACTAGACAATCTGGATTAAAGAAAAAAACTTTTTCAGAAAGTAAAAATAATGTATTTCCGATTATAAAGTGTCTGAGAAGGCATCAACTCAATAGGATTTGGCTTCATAATTTTCAAAAATTATCCTTGTTTTTCACTTATATTCCCCACATCAAAGCATAAAAAATTATTGTCCATTTTTATATGTTTCTGGTATTCTAGGAGCAGTTGAATGGAGCATTTTCATATCAGAAAACCCAGAAGTGGAAAACGTATATCAAAAATATTGTATCCATTAGCAATTATAGACAATGAATTTTTAAAAACCCAAGAAATTCTCAGTCAATATTTTTCGTCATGCAAACTTTGTGCTTCCTTTGTCCATTTTTCACATATATGCCAAATTTAGCCACCCATGAATATTCCCCACTCAATTTTCATGCAAGCATAACATCGCTATAGGAAAACCTATATACAAAGCAATTTTGTTATATAACTTACTTTCTTAATAAATTGTTCAGTGGTATAAAGAAAAGGAGACCACATTTGTAATTTGCTCTTCCTCAAGGCAAGACAGCTGCTAGATTTGTGGTGGATAGTGAGGAACAGGATGGCCCTGTAATGCAGCTCACTACTTGTTCTCTACTGGGAATTCAGGATGGCTTGCTTAAGAGCAGTTTGCAATATAGGTATGACCTAGGTCCCTTAGGTAGCTGAGCAGGTTTCTACCCTGAAGTCATTAGCAGAATTAGTAGAATAAGAGCTGACTAGATCTTCTTCTTCCTGAAGTCTGCTGCTGGAGCTGGTAGACTTGTAAATGTCTGTATTGCAAAAGAAATACTATGGGTGAGCCTATGTCTGAGGACAGAATGAAAATACAGATAGTAGGATTCAGCTGGCCTTAATTCAAGTCATTGTTCCCAAATGTCCAGTAATGGCTACCTACTGATCCTAGTCCAGCTGGCAGCATGTGCATATAAAAGTCTCCGTGGAGATAAACAGCAATTAAATCACATAAAGAGAGAGCGAGAAAGCAATTTCTGTTGAAGGAGCTAATACTGGGAAATACCATGAAACCAAGTTTCTCCTGCATGAGTAACATTATTTCTTATAGGATTCAAGCTGCATAGAAAAAACAGATCGTTTCAGCATATTGGAGGGGGATAGAGCTGGATATGATTTACAGTGTTCAAGGCCACGGTGCCTGTGCTACTGTGATAGAAAAACATATGGTGCTTGCTTGAAGCAAGTCGAATACAAGCAGAGGTCAGTCTTGCACTGGTGAACAGTACCTTGCATGTGGATACACAGTGCTACTGGAATTCAGAGGTGTCTAGCACAGCTTGCTCTTCCATTGTGGACATTGCAGAACTGGGGTTACAAGACGCAACTGTGCTCATCACTGGATGGGTTACCTTGAAAAATGTATTTGTTTGCAGCAATGATGGTATAGTTTGTGTCATAGGAACCTTGTGCCTTTGTTAAGAGTTTTTTGTCTCATCAAAATATGATTCTACTAGACACTGCATTCTTGTGGTATTTAAAGGAAATAGAGTGGGTTAATACCCAGGAAATTCCTGCTTAGAGAATGGCATTTATTATTTTGGATATTTACATTAAAGAATTTTTTCTTCTATTAAAATGTCTGTGAAGGAAAAATCATCCTGGAGTGAAACGTTATTTACCTATATAGAGGATTTTTAAAGGAATTTTGTTTTCAGCTGCTTTGACTCAGTGAGCCTTTCTATTGGTTAGCATTTCTATTTTGTTAAAAATCAGAATTTCTGTCTCTCTTTCTCATGCACTCTAAGTTTAACTCCCATAGAGCCAGTAGATGGTAATTTTGTTTCCATCCTGATACAGTAAAAAATAACCTCTTCGTATTAAGATGACTTTGCTTTTTTGCAAAGATGTGGTACACAGGTCAAAATCAATATGTATCCAAATCCTTTGTGCCAAGCAAAGATGGAAAAAATGCTTTGAGACAAAATTTTTAAAACAAACACTGTAATTAGCTTTTATTTAGTCTTTTTTTTTAAGACAATGATTTCCATTTCATATGGAAATGTAGATTTCTTCAGAGTAATTTCATGTTCTTTTTGATTTAAAGCAACTTTTTTCCTTTGATTACTGAAATATGCAGTTCTCTCTATTTAACACGTAATATCAAATCAACATACTTCCCCCTTTTTTTTTGCTGATGACAGTCAGCAGAAATCATGTTCCAAAGTGCCCTGAGAACAAGGACATTGATCTCGAGTGAGACTCTTGTGCCACCTTCCCCTTGTCACTTTCAGCTGTAATTTGTTAAGATACCAGCTCTAAATTATTAAACACTTTATAAGTATAAATAATTCAGCAGTCAACAAATAAAGTGACAGCCCATTAATCAGTTTCTGTTCATGTACATAGGTGGCATGCTGTGGTCTGTGGTGGGGTATGAATTCTGCTGAGGTCCATGTGCTTCGCAGCAGTGCTGCTTCTCCTCACCTCAGGAAAAGGTTTGTGTGCATCTTCTAGGTTTGTCATTTGTTTGCACAAGATCAAACAAATTCTTGCTAAACTCCAGGGCAGGGCCTGTGGCAAATTTTGAGGCTTTTGTTTTATGAGACCGCAATGATATGCATTCTTTCATTCTGGCCTGGGTTTAAATCTTCCAAAGCCCAGCGCAGCTTGGGAACACCAGGAATCAGCATTGTGCCTGTAAGTGGGAATAGTGCAAACTGACATGATCTTCCTCAGAGGAGGACCACCTCTCTGCTATTTCAAGCGTCACCTGAACAAGAGACTCAGTGTGTGAATCAGGCTGAGATTCTTGTACCCTGCCCATGAGGTCAATGACCACCCCGTCCTCAGGATTTCAGTAAAGTTCTTGTCAAACACAAGCAGCATGTAGCAATGAAAGGCTGTTTTTAGAACACTGTATATTCCAAATGTAAAGTATTATTATGGGTTTTCAGTACAAAAGGGGTCTATATCATGCTTCTGAAATTCTACCATGCAGACATTGGTGGGCACGAATGTTCTCTGACACTGTTATTTCAATATGCCATGAAAATTCTAGGTAAATCTGAGTATGAGGATTATGTGCTGTGCTTAGCTGTGCTGATATTTAAAATTAAAAAAAAACAAAAAAAACCAAAAAAAAACCTATGGGGTTTTTTTTAATGCTCTGTGAATTTTTGTGTTTTTAAATCACTGTTTGACATATATAAATGTACGGTGATAGCCTTTTAGTCTTCACTTTCAACACCGCAGGTGTTGCAAATTTGGATTGGCAGTATAAAGTTTCCTCAGGAAGAGCAGGAAAAATGGTTGTTAAACAGCTTTCCATTCTCATCTTGCATAGAAAGCCTGGGAAATTCTTGTTGTAATGGAGACTACAAAGAGGCAACTGAAATGATCCTAAGTCAAGGATCAATCCATCACACATAGGAAAAGATTATGTATGTGTCAATCTCTCTTGCTTTTTGATGCAGAACAAATGGATGTTACCCTTGGTAAATGGTTTATATGAATGCCAGTGCAGCGTTTTAATAGAACAGGCCAAGGACAGGGAGACCTCAGACTTCAGCACAGTCAGGGTTTCTTGCTGGATAAAGCACCAGACTGGAACTTGCAAGACCTGAGTTCTGCTCTCACCAAGCTGTGAGATGACCTTGAGCAAGTCACTTCACCCCTACAAAGCATCCTTATAAAACAGGGATAATGATATTGACCTCTTTTGTTACAAAACTGTGAGATCTAGTGTTTAAAAGTCCTGCTTAAGAGCAAGGTGGTGGTGTCACCCTGTGTGTAGTTAGAACTTGGATGAGACAATTTTTGGACCACATACATGCAAGTGAAGAGATTGTAAATTACAAGTGATTTAATTTGCATAAGTGCTTGAAAAGAGAAAAGTGAGCACCTGTGATGAAGCTGGTCTGAATAACATATAGCCTGTAAGTGCAATGGCAGTAACAAGAAAATAATGTGGTTCAGAATACGAGAAATGACAAGCAACTGGCAAAGGAAAACTTTAACTAAATGGAATGTGATTCTAGGTGAAGCTGGATAAATTATGCAGATTTTGTAAATAATAAAACAATACAGATTTATTTTTTTTCTTTTAGAGTGGGATCATATTAAACCTGCAAAGTGCTCACATGTAAGCATTAGGATTAGGCTCAGATATTTCCTGCAGTAGGACAGATGCAGAAATCCATTTCCTGGTGAAAAACTTCCTGGGACATGAGAGTGTTTATTGCAAAGTCAAAGAATCACAGAGCCAAATGAGGCCGAGGGAAACATATATGAGATATTACTTTTCGGACTATTAAAAGAGAGTCTCTGGTCAAGGGATCAGGTTTGTGGATAATGAGTGCTTTTAAGGTCTGTAAGGTTAAGATGATGTGGCATCAGCTATATATAAAATGCTAGTACTGACACTTGAAGCAGGGCTCAAGGTGAAAGTAAAAACTGTCATGGAACAAGGTAGCTGAAAAAAGTTGCAAGGCCAATTGACTGGATCAGCAGTATGGTGGCAGTTAGAAAGACAGGCAAACTGATGATCTGCATCAATCCAAAGGACCTCAATAGCATACTAAAGTGCTTATACTGTTCCCTGCCAACAGTCACTGAAATATTGCCAAATCAAGTGAACACAATAGTCTCTTCAGTCATGGATGCCAGAGATGGCTTCTGGCAAGCGAAACTGGATGCAGCAAACAGTTACTTGACAACTTTCTGGACCCTGTTTGGGTGCTATCAGTGGCTGACAATGCTATACAGAACAGAAATCGCTTGAGGGGGTACCAGCAGAGATTGCACACAGCCCCTGAGGGTTGTCTGCTGCAGATATCAGTGCAGATGACATTGTTTATACTCATGTGGGAGGGCAAGGATTGAGCTATGGCCAACCATGATCACAAATTTTCGCTGGTAGAGACAGGAGACACGAAGAAAGAACCATCCCGAACAAACACAGGAATAGCTGTACTAGCTCAGAACAAAGCTCTCTAACCTCATACTCTATTTCTAGGAATGGCTGGTAAAGGAAGTCAAGAAGTACAATAACATGTCAAGTACCCAGTCATAATCCCAAAAATTTCTTCTACAGAGAAATTTGAGGAGCCAGAGATGGCTGTAGAGCAATACAAATACACACGCCGTGCACGTTAGTGCTGGTGTCCTCAGGACCATCAATACCTTCTGAGAGGCACTATTTCCCTTCCCTTCCCAAACCTTCCCTTCCCAAACCTTCCCTTCCCTTCCTCTTCTTCTGGTTTAAAATCTGGTTTCTGGAGTCAAGTTTGATGATTTTAATTCCCACAAACTTCCTCAAATCCTTTTGAAAAATTGCACTTCAACTGCCACTTTTCATTTCTCTTATATTACGGTCACTTTGGTGAGCAGTTTCACCTACAGCTGTCTGAAAAGATATTGTTAGTTTTAGACAGTTGGGAAGCCATTTATAAACAACTTTTTTGTCTTAACTTCTAACTAGGCTTCCTTTTTGTTGTTTTTCATTTGAATGTTGTTTCTATTTTTGAATAATTGAAAAATTAAATAATTTTTGAATAATTCTATAGAAGATTCTAAAGAATTTTCTTCTTACCATCTGATAATTCTTTAATTCGATTATTCACCAAAAATAGCTGTTATTTGATCATGATAGATTTTAGGGATTTTTTTTCTCTTTGTGTGTATTATCATGTACAGATCTTTTATACAAATAGAGCATATTAAGTTTTATTTATATTTACTGTAACATTATGCATTTAATGTCTTTCACCCATTGATCTGTATTTTACTTCTCTAATGTGCATGTTGTCTTCCTACATAATATTAAATAAAATTCTAAATTCTCATTGTCTTTTTTGAATTTACTCTTTTTTTTGGAGTTTGAACATGTTATTCTCACTCCTTTAGCAACACTTTTTGATGTTCAATTTTTGAGCCAAGAGTTGTTTCAGAATTAAATAAAATATAGCTTCTACATTGGATTCTCTATCTAGCTTGTCTAAGTGTGTTTGTATAAATTGTGTTGTGCCTTGATGCAACATTTACCCACAAGGTAAACATTATTATTGTGCTTTCTGCTTTGTCATCGATCTCATTGAGCTTCCTTACCATCTCATTACCGCAGGCTGTGTGGAAGAACAATAGAATGGTCTTCACTACTTCATTTCCTTTTTTCATTTAAGAATGGAGTTGAAATTCTTCAGGTTTCTACTTATTTATGGGTATAATAAACTTTTTATTCTCACTTCATGTTTGGATTCTTTAACATGTTAATTTTCTATACACGTACTTGTATTCCTGAATATATATCATAAGGGAGGTAGAAGGAGGTCTTTTTGCTAGAAGAATAACTCTAAATATTAAAGAAAATTTTAAATTAAATTAGAGAAATCATCTATAAACAACGACAAGGAAAACTCTCCCAAACTCCAAAATGCTATAATTGATTCTATTTTAAATCAGTTTTCTCATTTTTGATAGGTATAGCAGTTTACTTTCTTTTAAGCTAAAAAAGAAAAAAAAATAAACCTTATTTAATCTCTTCACTGCTGAATTCATATTCATATTCATCTTTGGCTTCTGTTGCACACTGAGTCAATGTTTTCAGGGAAGTCTTTATGGAGGTTTGAACATGATTTTCCTCCATTGTAATCTTCAATTCTGAATTCAGATTCTTCTAGACATCATTAGTTTTTCCGAAGCGCATTAACTCATATTTTTCCACTAAATCTCTACTGCCATCCTTCTGGTCACTCATTTTTGTGGGAACCCTAGGCAGATCCTCAGCATTTTCACAGAAAAAAAGAGAAAGAGTATACTCTGAAGAGCTGGAGATTTTAGTGTTCACACCGTTTTCCAGACCACTGATGACTTACATTGAAAAAAAGCAGCCCAAACACCAGTTGATGGGAGTACACCCTACTGTCTTCCATCTAGAAAATTAAAGAACCTTTGGTCTATGAAGGTCTATGATAGGACATTTTCTTCCTATCCTTTAATCAGCGTTTAATCCATAAAAGATCCCCCTCTACCAGTCCTGTCACGTTTTAATTTCTTTAATAATCTTTGGTGTCAAGGACTTTTTAAAAATGCAAGTGCATCCACATTTCTGCTGACATAGTCACGGAAGTGCAGTGGGGTAGTAAGGTGGTATTTTCCTGACAGAAATCAAGCACTTTTCCATGTAGCACTTTTTTTTTTTTTTTTTTTTAAACTGGATATGGAAAGAATCCTGTCTTTCCTAGGATTATTTCTGGAGACTTTTTTTGAAATGGGAGCTGCACTGGCAATCTGTCAGTCTTCTGCCACAGTGGCTTTTCATAATGTAACTTACAGACCAGGGCAAATAATCCTATAAGTTCACAACCGAGTTATTTTGAAACTTTTGGGTGAAGGCCATCCAGTTTAATGTCTTACTTCTTATACCAAATTGATCCATCTGGTCTAATAATGACTTGAAGTTAATGCCTGTTCAAGCTCTCGGGTAAAAGTCCAAAAATAAGAACAAAAGAATCACAGAATATGCTGCACNCCTCATGAGGACACTGTAGAGTGCAATGAGGTCTCCTCTCAGACTCCTCCAGGATGAACAGACCAAGTGAACTCAGCTTCTCCTCATATTGCTTCCCCTCAGGGCCCTTCACCATCTTCATTGCCCTCCTTTGGACACTCTCTAACAGCTTAATATCTTTCCTACACTGTGGTGCCCAAAACTGCACACAATATTCAAGGTGAGGCCACTCCTGCGCAGAGCAGGGCAGGACAATCCCCTCCCTCACCCGGCTGGTGATGCTTTGCCTGATGCCCCCCCAGGACAGGGTTGGCCCCCCTGGCTGCCAGGGCACTGCTGACTCTGATTCAACTTGCCATCGACCAGGACGCCCAGGTCCCGTTCCATGGTGCTGCTGTCCAGTGTCTCATTCCCCAGTTTCTATTGTACACCAAGGGTTGCCTCAGCCCAGGTGCAGAATCTGGCACCTCCTCTTGTTGAACTCCATATGCTTGGTGATTGCCTGGTCCTGTAATTTGTTGAGGACTCTCTGCAGGGCCTCCGTGCCTTTAAGGGGGTCAAAGATGTTCCCAGTTCTGTGTCATCCGCAAACTTACTTTGTATCCCTTTAAATCCTGCTCAACCTCTTTGATGGGATAACAGACTCTGATATTCAAAATGCTTAAGTTAATAATTAATTTAAAAAATAAAGTTACAGTGTGAACTTGATTGAAAGGAAAGTTTCAGAAAATTATGGAAGAGAAGTTTGAGTGTTCATTCACATTCTTGCCAGAGAGTAACAGGCTTCTGTTTCCCATAGCATTTCTAGTTGTAGCTTCTTTGTGTATTTTGCTACACATATTATTGCCCTTTCATGGAACAATCGACAATGAATTTTCAGAACTGATCCATAGTTAAAATCTATATCTTAAATACCTGGTTTTTATTTGAAAACTGTTTCCTAGGAAGACAGATAGATATTTATGTTTGCCTTTTGGAAGATGAAAAATAACACCTGGCATGCATTCTCCACAGAAAATGTTCAGCTTCACATCACACATCTTCCTTGTTAGGAAGTGAAGAGTTAATTAATCTCTCCTTAGCTGTTCTGCATTTATAGGTCAATCAGGGAGTACACTCTAGAAGGATAAAACCCAGTACAGTTCATAGTCATTGCAGTAATTTTGTACCACTATATCATGCTACCAGAGGGGATATCAAGATTAGAGTTTTCATGCTTAATATTGAACAAATCAGGCTGAAGATGTGGAGTTTTTTAATTGCCCAAGTAGGAATGTCTATGCTCAAAATAAACTTGCAATGGAGAAAGTTCACTCATTAACTTGCAAGACACAGGACTTGTTCCTTTTATCCTTTTTTTTTCACTTAGACAGTAAATTCTCTGGGGAAAAAAAAATGTTGGAGAGTCTTGGCCAGTGCCTGTGGAGAAGGAAGCGTTATGTTTTCATGAACCAGCAAGAGGTCTTTTCACCCAGGTTTCATTGCTGAGCTAACCACTCAAAATAGAGGGATGTCCCAACTGTTCGTTCCTTCTCCTGGAGCTCTTGATGTCTTAATCATCAGTGTTGTTACCAGGACCATATCCTAGAAAAGTCTACATCCTCATATATAGACCTTCTGGCAGCTGAACATTTCTGAGGCTTCAAGTATAAGAGGAATTGTAAGCTGTTTTGTTACAGTTCATAGGTGCATAATATCCAAAATACTTCGTTAATGGGGAAAGTATGTCTTCTAGCAATTTTGAAAAAAAAAGGTTTTTCACTCCCTCAATTTTTATGTACAAGTGCCTAAAGGAATACAGCTGATTTTAGATAGGAAAAAATATCAACAAAATATTTCTGAGTTGTTTGCACTGTTTCTGGTGCATGGAAAAATCGAAATTCTGTGTTTGATTTAGATTGAACAAATTTTTCCTTCCTATTTTAGTTAATGAACTGCTTGTCCTTCATTTCCTACCCCTACGCCCCAAAATAACCAAGATTTCTGACATAGTCACATCAGTCTTAATAAAGAATGAATGTTTTGTGGTTTTGGACAAGACTAGCATCACCTCTGAGGGAAATCTATTCAGCATGTTGTGTTTTGTATAAAATACGGTAGTATAGCAAAAGGGAAAAAGCAGAGATTTTTGGATTAGAGGCTAGAAATCTGTCTTGCAAATTCTATTATGAAAATGAAGTAGGAAAAATCCTTTCTATCCTGTAGAGGAATAAAAAACTAGCAAAAGCAGATTTTTTGCTCACAAAATGATGAAATTTTCACCATAATGCTTTGGGCCAACTTATTTTATTCAATGCAATTTAAATATTTCATTTTGATTTCCTTATTAACGATTTTGTCTAAAAGCAATTTCACTCTGGAAAGAAATTTTGAAATAAATGTTCAATTCAAAAAATGCTAAATAGGGCACTTGGGTGTTATTGAAATACCTAGCTTTATTTTCAAGCTGACATGCTTTACAAATGCTGTAGTTTTTATTAAAATTTTATGTTAAGTAGTTCAAAACTGTGTGATTATAAATTTGTGAGTCAAGTCTGTTTCTGGAGAAATATAATACCCCTTAAAAGAAATAGGTAGTTGGGCATGTATAGCTTGCATTATACTGATCAGGAACTACTTAAGTGATACATGGAACAGAGTTCAGTGTGCTGATACCTTTCCAGTTTGTGGGCAGAGTGGATTATTGGTTTTTGGTTTTTTGAGGGGGGACAGAGAGGGAGAAGTGGTGGTTGCATTCTTCATTTCAACCATAGCAAGAACTAATTCAATAAGCACGGAATATTTGTGTTCTACAGCCTCGATCGAACTCATGGGTTCCATGAGTGCCAAAGAGCTCTCAGGTTTGTAATCCTGACATTTGGAGTACTACAACTACAATTGCACCGTGCCATGAAACCACTGATGGTTTAGATCTGACCTCTGAAGCATTACATGGCTGTTTCTACTCTGTAGTGCCAAGTGGCGCACAGAGATTACAAAGACCATCCTCCCCCTAGATGCACGGAGAACAGTAGAACCAGATTCCAATAAACAACCAAGTGCAAGGAAGCAGTCAGCTTACTGTGATAGTTAGTAGACCCAATGAACAAATCAAGATTGTAAGAGGCACTGTAGAAGATGAGTTAATGAGAAACTGGAAGTTGAATAACAAATCAGTTTAAATACTTCTTCCAGAGGAATCCTCTTTAGTTCAAATGAAACAAGTATCTTGGACAACACCACCTTGGTGCTTGCACTGAAGTTTAATACGCAGGAGAATGGATGTTTGCATTAGTGATTTCCCAGCTCTTGTCTTAGCAGTAATGAATAAAAATAAAAATGTAGCTCAGGTTTAGCGGTAAGGCAATCTGAGAGCCTAAATTTATATTTAGTGCAATGGTCAATGACAAGCCATAGGAAGGATACAAAGGTGAGGGAGGTTTAGCCCTGATAAACCTGGCAGGATGAATCTTATAGCAACGATCTAGATTGATATGAGTAGGGCAGTGTCTCAAGGCCACATAGAATAACGTGACGGCAATTAAAATTAATGCTAATTAGACCCTACTCAAAAAGCATTATGTCCTGGCCATGTCACACAGAAGATGGATGTGTTAGTAACCTGTGGCAAATCATCAAACTCAAAGTTCAAGAGCACTGGTATGCACATGGGATGTGGTAGAGGCACCTGCATCTACAATGGAGCTGAGGGCTCGCTGGCCAGGAAAGCAGCTCAGTCTTTCTGAAGGACTGGCTGCAACAGTTTGCTGCTGATAGTGAGGATATTATTCTGTTCAATGTCAGCTGAATTCCAGTTTGGTTAGAAAACTTAGGAAGATCTTTGTCTGATAGGAATAATCACCACTCTACTTGCTTTAATTGTAGTTAGTCAAGAAAAGTTCACCTCAGCATGAGGTTTCCTTTTCCACATTTCAGGGGACTACATAGATGCTTAAGCATACTGCAGACATTACCCAAATGGAACTCAGTAATAAGAACTAAGCAACATCAGCATTAGAAATATAAAATTTAGTTTTGTACTAGAAAAATATTAATCTTTCTTACTTTAAAGATATTTTAGTCATTTAAAATGGCTACATTTGTTAAAAATTATAAATTATCATCAGTTGCTATTTATAGTTAATTTAAATATGACTGGGTTTCAACCACTGTAAAACACTGAAGAAGACTTGGAAAAGCAGTTAAAGAGTACAACTTATAGGAAGATTTCCACTTCGTATGTATTTAGAGATTTAAAATGAAACAGCATGCTATTTGAGATAGGCATAAAATTAGAAGCATCATGTAATGAGGTATTATGTGTTATGACTTTTTAATGTATTATTTATGGAAAACTTTTAGCAAGTTTTCTACCACTCAAACTAAATGAAATGTAACCATTTTATTAATCATATTATCAATCAACATTGTTCTTAAGGAATTGGTTTTGCATGTCAAGAACAAGAAAACATACATTTTATTTTTATTCTGCATTGGTAGAACTGTGCTTCATAACAAAAACAATATATAGAAAATAATTTTAACTTCAGTATAATCTTTCATATTAGAAAGTCAGATCAATTGAGACACATTAAAGACATGAGACAGAAGGTACAAAGAAAAGAAAAAAATATCCAAAGAATAAACAGTAGAATATTGGAAAGAACCCAAAGATTTAATCTGATCTTGTCCAGAGACCACCTCTAACTGAAAGGTAATGACACTTTCTGGCCAAAACCAGGGGTATGTAAGAAATAGAGAAATAGAAAGTTGCAGGATCACTTTTCAACCTGAACTGTAGCTGAAGCAACACATGACTTCTTGGGTACATGTCTTTCAGTGGTGCCTTCAGCTTTCAGAAAGCCTGATCTCATCACTGAGGGCTTGTGAGTCTGCATCAGGCTCTCTGGGCCCACACCTGGCTGCTCCAATACCAACACAACTCTTACTGCAGGTAGCCTAGTGGATATTACAGGCTTGTGCTGTTATATTTCAAAACATATGGGGAAAAAATAGGTAACTGAAAAAAAAGGAATGCTTTTGAACCACTAATAGCAGCCTAGTGTTGCTCCAGGACAGTCTGACTTAACATATGACTAGGCACATGGGGTTGAATTAGTAATCCACAGGAAATCAAAACTGAGTTTTTATTCCTTACAGGAAAACATCTAAAAAAGACATGTGTAGCCGAATTCTGTACCATGCCCAGTATACACCTGCGTATTTTTTTCTTCCTATTTCTTCTTGTTTTGTGACAGGAGATGCCTTAATGGCTCAAAGAAATCTGAAAGAGCAATTGTTGGTTAGTGCTTAAAGTACACTGCAATGACAAAAGTAAGATTGCATAACCACTTATGTAAAATTATTACACAATTATTAAGATTTAAGGCATTCACAGTGGCTTTGGCACTCATATGAAAACTTAGCCTGCAGGAAGGAGAAAGAAAGGATCCCAAGTATCCAAAAACTTCAGGAACACAATCTCTTTACTATGCAACAAAAGGTACATTACTATGCCTGCCATCATTGTCCAATATGCATAGCAGCTTGGTGCCATGGAAAATAGAGGAGTGGAAGCTCTGTCCTTGATGTTTACACTTATAAGGGCAAGTGGTTAGCAGAAACAAATTACTATATCCTCTAATCAATAATTACCAACTGGGGAAACTGAATATAATCACTGAACAAAATGGTTATTTAATCAGAAAGTATTACTATGTATTATTCAATATTTAAGCTCACTGAGTATTTATTTTATTTTTTTTAACTTATATGGTTTTAAAATAAGTTTTTCTCAATAAAAGTCCAACAATCAGTAATTTTTGCGGGGTCTTGAAACCAAGGTGTGCATTAGTTTCATAAAGCCTTCTATAAATTTTTTTCTGCATACCATCTACATACATGCAGCGTAATTTTTTTTAACTGACCTTCAGATCAAAAGAAATTATTTTCATTATGTTTCAGACTTTCTTTTCATGTATCTAAGTTACAGGTTGCTTTAACAATGGACATCTTACCATATTAGTTTTTAGTTTTTATTTCTTAGAAATTAATTTCGGGTGTAGAAATTACTATTGGGGGTTTTTGTATGACGATGTGATGCCTGTGGGCCTCTCTCCTGACACCTGTCATGTCTTAGTTTTGGCTCCCAGGCAATGTTTAACTCATTTAACTGCAAAAATTGTACTTAAGATGTGGGGCAATAATAACAGTAATTTTTCCCTGGCTTTGTCAGAAAAAAAGCGCTCAGCACCTAGGGTGCTGAGTAGCATGTGAAGACAAATATTGGATGAGAGACTGCAGACTTCAAAATTATTTTTTGTGATAGTGGATTGATTTATTATTTCATGGGAAACTTAGGGCACTGAGGCAGGGATTCACTTAACCATACCTCATCACCTATGTTTAAGACAGGTGTCCAGACTCTGTAGCCATGGCAAAATATTTGGTGGTCTACTACAATGCTTTACTTATTCTCCTGTAAATACATGTACTGTGCTCTGAAACTGCATTATCTGTAAAGAGAACTTACAGTAACAAGGCTTGATCCTGCCTTCATCCTAGTAGTCAATGTTAGATGAGATGTGCCTTGTTCAGATATAGGAGAACATCACCCCAAAATGACAGATTGTGTTGAATCATAAACTAACAGTTGCAGTACATAGTTTATTTTTTGCAACTTTTTATGTCTCTTTCATGACTCATGAATGTTTCTGTACAAACATCCTCTTGTATTGGGTTTGCATGGCCAGGTTTTGGTAACAGGAGGGCTACTGGGGTGGCTTCTGTGAGAAGCTGCCAGAAGCTTTCCCAAAGTCCTGCAGAGCCAATACCAGCCGGCTCCAGGACAGACATACTGCTGGCCAAGGCTGAGCCAATCAGGGGTGACAGGAAGACCTCTCTAATAACATATTTAAAAAGAAAAACGTTATTGTGCAGATGAAAATTGCAGCCAGATAAAAGCAGAGTAAGAACATGTGAACGACTGCAGATGCCAAGGTCAGTTGAGAAAGAAGGGCAGGAGGTGCTCCTGGCACCAAAGCTGAGGGTCCCCTGCAGCCCATGCAGCAGACCATGGTGGAGCAGCTGTGCCCCTGCAGCCCACAGAGGACCATGGGAGTGCAGACATACACCTGCAGGCTGTGGCAGAGCCCAGGCTGGAGCAGATGGATGCCTGAAGGAGGCTGTGACCCCATGGGAAGACCATTCTTTAGCAGAGTCCTGTCAGGGACCTGCTGACCTGTGGAGAGAGGAGTCCACATTGGAGCAGATTTTCCTAGTGGGACTTGTGGCCCTGTGGGGGATCCACTCTGGAGCAGCCTGTGCCTGAAGGACTGCACCCCATGGAAAAGTGACCCACATTGCAGCAGTTTGTGAAGAACTGTTGCCCATGGGATGGCCTCATGCTGGACAAGTACATGAAGAACTGTTTCCCATGGGAGTGACCCCACAGAGAGCAGAAAGACTCCTCTCTCTGAGCAGTGAAAGAATCAACTGACTCTAACACCCATTCTCTGTCTCCCTGAGGCGCTGGGGGGAGGAGGTAGTACTCGGAAGGAAGGAGGAGTGGGGGGAAGGTGTTTTTAAGATTTATTTTATTTCTCATTCTCCTGGTCTGATTCTGTTAGTAATAAATTCAATTAATATCCCCACTTGAAGTCTGTTTTGCCCATGATGGTAATCAATGAGTGATCTCCCCCAGTCCTTATCTCAACTCATGAACCCTTTGTTGTATTTTCTCTCCCTTGTCCAGTTGCAGAGAGGACTGACCGAGCAGCTGTAGTGGGTAACTGGCATTGAGCCAGGGTGAACCCACTACACCTCTTTTCTTTACTAGATAGCAGGTTAAACTGAACTTCCTTTGGCCTTTCCAGGCAAGCTAATGTTTGACAGAACTACATATAAATCCATACTTCACTGTCTGGTCTTCTCTTCCTCCAGTACAACAGAGAAGTTTGGAAGATGAAAGAAAACTTACAGATGTTTGCAATTTTCAGACTTAATTTCACATAAATGGACTACTGCATCTCCACAAGAAAAAAAAAATAAATAAAAAAATCAAATACCAAAACAGCTACTGTGGCTGGTTCTTCACATTTGCCTGTCTGAAGGCCCAAATACTCTTCTGTTCAGCTCTCACCATTACCATTTTCATTTGTGTGGTCTTTGCACAGAATGACTTGTCCCTTGTTTCTGGAGAAAAATATAATGTTTACATCCCTTCGTACAACCTCAGCTTTTATCTATGAATGAAAAATAACTCCAAAAATTAGGAGTGAGAAAAATGTTACTTTGATTTTATTTCTTTTTAAAAAGTAGTTTGTATTTTAAAATCCATGTCCACATCCATTCACTCAGTAAGTCATGCATAACAGTAAAAACAGTAGGGAATGCAAAGGATTTACTGAACAGAGTCTTTTGCAAAGGGACTTGCCATTTTTCTTTTATAGGACCCACTGCATGTAGAAATCATAACTAAAATATGATTTTTTCCATTTGCAATTCTGTGATACTAGCAATCCTTGAAAGTGGCACCTTTGCAATTTGGTGTCTTGTGTGCAGTTCCTTACTCATTAACTTGTTTCCCCTGCCTTCTTGCTCACTTGTTTGCAAGTTGGAGTACAAGTACAGAGGGGCACACCAGCCCTGGAACTGTTGTCATTTTGTGACCTAATGATTTATTTGAGCCTAAATCTATTTGTCTACGTCATTTCCTTTTCTAAGAAAAGTTATTGCAGCTCATTAATGAGAGATACTTTTTTATTCTTGCACAATGAACGTTTCTTAAATAAATGCATTATATTTGTTTGCAGTTAGATTCATGTTTCTAATTTTTAATTCCCATTTATGCTTGCTCTGTCATTTTTTGAGATGTCTAGCCAGCAATCAATTTTGCCATATTCATTAATTCTGCCTCTTAAAGGTCAGTGCTTTGTTTGTTCTTCTGAAACTATATAATAGCCCCAAAAAAATCTTTGCTACTGGTCAGAAGACTAGTGTGGATGAGAGTCGCAGGAAAATTTATGTTGGAAGGGACTTCTGGAGGTCTCTGGTATGATCTCCTGTCCAAAGCAAGGGTAATCAGGTTCTTTAGGGTCTGGTCTTGTCAAATTATGGAAATCTCCAAGGTAGGGCACAGCGTTGTAGGCTGGAGACCAACCTGTGCTTCAGACTGTGCACCAGTTCATTAGGGCTTTCTGCCACTTCAGTTATGACTGCAGATGATATGAAATAAAGCTTATCAATGGACAGATGTTTTTGTCCCCATATTTAGGCAAGGGCAGATGCATCTTTGCTCTAAAGATAAGAGAGAAGAGGGAAACTGGTCTCTGCTCTAAGAATGCAATATATGGACATGCTGCCTGAAGCCCAGCCCTGACAGGAAGGCACATTTATATTCTGTAAACATGGAATTACTAAAGGCCTTTTCATAGCAGTGGCTTCCCAAACATGGGATGCAGAGTATTTCCCTTCCCAGATCTCTTCCAGTGAAGATAATATTGCAACTTTTAGAGGCAGAATCACCTCTTCATTCTTGAAGATTCCGAGAAGAGTCTAAGAGAAAATTGAATCATGTCAGCATTTGGCAAGCATTTGGATGAGAAACAATGAAAGATCTTAGTGGTGGTAAATAAATGAGTGATTGTTTGGCATATCTTCTATATCGTGATTTGCCAGATTTTTCCTTTTGCTGCCTGTGAAAAATGGAGTACTACACTAAAATTTCTAAATTTAAAGCTCTTATTGATCAAGACTGTCTCAATTCCAGAAGACATGAAGATGTGAATAAGTAACATTGGAGCTCACACTGGAGCTGAGATTACTGCTTAGAGAATCTGAATAAGTAATGTATCACCCCCATTTCCCTTAATCATTTGTCTACAATAGCTTGCTCTCATACTGGTGATCAAGACAGTAATTACTCACATAAACATATACATTTATTTTGACTAATAAATGCGTTTGAGAAAATGAGTCTGTTCATAGATAACTCACAGTCACCAACCACTCTGTGATAACCCCTTTTTCATTTATGGTAAGTTAAAAGGCTGGAAGCAATGATTTTGTGACTCTTTTCCTCAAAGTTTAAGGTCATTTAGGGAGCATGCATTTATAAGTCAGAAGTCTTGTGTACTGTGGGCTTGGATTTTTTGATTATTGAAAAAAAGAATGCAGTTTTTGAAAGGAAAAATAATTATATGCTGACTTCCATGTCAGAGAGTCTGAGATTTTTCCACTCTAGAAGCTGTGACTTTCTCTTGCACGTGAGAAACTATAGTGAAAGAGACAGCAGATAGCCAACGCAGTGAGAAATTTGCAATATACTGGCATATGAAGTTTGATGCAATATAATCTTCAAATGTATCCCTGTGCTGGAATTTGCTGTATCCAATGGGTTTGGCACATGCCAAAACCCTTGAAGACTTTGGGAAATACCTATAAGGGAAATTATACAATAAAGGGATTTTGGTCTCTTTCTAGTGGAATACTATATATTCTAAGAAATTGCTTATGAACAGAGAAAAGGAAACTTGAAAGAAAAGAGTGAATTTTTTTTTTACTTAGAGCTCCATGCATTGTCTTTTAAGAAAGAGAAGGAGAAGAGAGGTTCTGTTTTTTTAGAAACCATGTAAATAGTTGAATGAATAATTGAGGTCAAATTCAGGTGAAGATACATTCTACATGCTTCATATTCATTCTCTACAGTGGAGTGATGTTGATAACATCCTACAAGTCATATCTTATCACTCCTTCCTGGTATTATTAGAACCACTTGAAAATTAACTTAGCATCATACAAGTGAGGATAACAAAACCTGATATTTAGGATGATGTCTGGTCAACAATGAAGGATCTTTAATAGAAAGTCAGTTAAAGACACTGACAGAACCTTGGAAGGTTCAGAGATTATTATCTGTGTGCCTTTGGCTTTGAGCTCATATTGATCTGATATTATACAGAAGCAAAACACAGCTGATTGTGTTCTCTTGTGGTTTTGTTGGGTTTTGTTGAGTTTTTTTCCTTTCCTTTCTTTTTTTTGAGGTGTTATAGATCTTCTGGATCAAGTTATGATCAAATTTTGATTTTCAGATTTATAGGTGCTTCCTTGAAACCCCTAGTTGGTCAAAGCAATTTCTTTAGTCTCCTTCCTGAGTTTACTGCTGCACTAAATCAGGCAGAAAGCTTATGCTGACATCTGCAAAAAGAATTTCTTAGAGAATTTTGTGGGTTTTTTTTTTTTACAAGCTGATTCTGCCTTTTTCCTTCAGACCTACAATATGTGCTTTCATTGTTCACACACCAACTTATGAATATGTTGATGCCGTTTTCTCTTTTTTTAAGCTCCCATCTGAGTTCTGTTCATCACAGATGTTTAGACACACAGCTGTCCATCTACAGTGGTTCTGCATGAAAGACCATGGATGTTGTGTACAAAAGAAGGGATTCAGGCAAAATGTACTATAAATAGATAGCATTGTCTGCCTCTTCATTCTCCACTGGAGTCCGAAGTTCTGGAATTGGAATATTTGCTACTTTATCAAAATAGTTTTTGCCTTCTGCCTCTATTGAACTAAAAGATGAAGTACATCCTGAGCATTTATTATGGCTGTTATTCATGAAAACTTTCCATTCTTTCTGAAGCAAGGAAGCTGGTTATTCTGGCATGGCCCCAGGCTACATATAGTGCATGGTGAAAACAGGCACACAGTGCGTGCCATTACAAACTGTGGCATCATCACCTGTACGAGTCAGCAACCTTCACATAACATAAACTGCTTAAAACTCTTTCAAGGTCATGCTATTAATGTCTTAAGCATTTGATTTAGAGAACAGATCTGCAGGCAGCATGATAGGCCTCTTTGAAAACTGTGGAGCAGCAGCATAATATCTGAGAGCATTGTGTCAAATTGGGAAGTTGAGATGGAGCTGCTAATTATTCCAAGGCATATTTCTGAAAGGACAGGAGGTGTGGGATGTTCTCTGCCAAACCCCCCTATTTCTTGAGTGCTCTCACCATCTCCATATGCACATATGAAACTTTTAAGCTATACTCTGTGTGTATAAGCTGTAGATAGTGTGGTCTTATCTATTGCTTGAAACCTTGAAAATCAGTAAAATACAATTCAATAATGATGAGGGCAGCAGCGGAATAATTTGGGTAAGACTAGATTATCAAAAAACAAAGAAGAAACTGCAATTAGCATCTGTTACAGACCCCCAGGACTATAAGAGAGTGAGGAAAAATATTCATAGAACAACTCTGGAGTAGTTCAAAACCACACAATACTGTCCCAGAGGGAACTGTAACTGTCCAAACATCTGTTAAATTATAAAGCTACTGTAAATATAGATCAGAGATTCCTATACACAAATGAAAGCATGTGGATCCTAAAAAAGATTCCTATCTTTAGTAGTGGAGTACCTTTTGAGAAATACAGTGCTAACAAGTCAATAAAGAGAAGCTACTTTAAAACAAGGGAAACTACAGTAGAATATGTGAATATACTCAGAAAATTCAAATGAAATGTGCTCGTTCAAGTCAGAAATATATTAGTAAAACAAATTACAACATCACAAGAAAAAAAGATCTTTTTAGTATGAGACTAAACTTTACTTAATGCAGTGCTGTTGTAAGAACTATATATAAAGAAGTTAGTAAAAAATTTGACCAGGACGAATGTTAATGGAGGTTTATAAATCATCATCATCGTGGCTAGGCT
>VWZG01006773.1:25069-35121 GCA_013396735.1 Grallaria varia | reverse complement strand
ATTTACCTATTATCTTAATTTAGACAATTGTATATACATTGATGCAGGTGATTGTACACAGCACTTGTAGTCATATAATCAGAAATCACATATCAAGACCCTTTTTTAAATGTTTCCAGCTGCTCAATGAAGTAACCATCTGCAGTTACTTCCACTCTAAACAATGTTGTCTGTGAAGTAGAGACACCAAAATGCCAGGTAAAATACAGTTCCATAGGAAGAAAAAATGCTTTAAAAATAGCTATGTATTGTCTGAAAGGGAAGATTTGTTTTAAACAAGCTCAGCTGTTCTGCTGTCATACGTTTACAAGTGCATGCTAGAGAGGAAAAAAGGTTTCTGCAGCCTAGTTAGATAAGGGAAGTACAAAATAGGCTTGTTCTTCCCATTGTGTCTTGTTTCTAGCATGTAGTCACACAGTGCCCACTAAATATTCTGCAAATTTTGTATGCTCACTCTAGTTTTTGGTTGGATAGCACCAACAATTGGTCCCAGCTCTAACCAGATAATCAAACTGCTAAGAAACCTATTTTTTTTTTTTTTCACCATTGGCGATTATGGTTCCTCATGTGTTTGCCTGTGCCATATTTAACCACTCAAAATGCAGCTCGTTGCATTTGTACTTGTAATTCTCATCCCCACAAGGGGAAGTCAGACAGGCGTGGAAGTGCTTTACTGGTTTATTTATCAAACAGCATCTTACAGCTGAGGTGGGCATTCTGCTCTTACTTGAATGGGGTATTTTGCATGAACAGTTTGTCCGTCACTGGAGCTGAAATGGACTGGAGGAATTTTGGGTTCATTCATTAATGATTTGGTAATAGCAAAATAAAATTAATATAAGTTCTACACAATTTGCTATCAGATGATAGCAGGTAAAAGAACTAATCTACTTTATACATTCATTCATCCATGGGTATCAGAAATAGCTAGATATGTAGTTCATTCTGCTAAGCTATTGTCTGTTCCTTCACATTTGATTTTTTAGAAGTGCTAACATTTGAAAAATATGCTGAGATAAATTTAACTCGCCTCTTGCCACTAAGCAACAGGCACTCAGCGCTCTTACACCTTCTTATATCACCGTGACATCCAACCTGCTTTTCCAGTTGATGCTTGTAAAGGAAGATTATGAGGAAAGATTTGTCTGAAGGACAACTTTTCCAATCACAAGCTTTCCTTAAGCCCTTGGAAAAATGAGAGCTCACTCATTTTTTTTTCCATTTGCAGAGGATGAGCTGGCGTGGTCCTGACCTTGAACCACAAGAAGTTACACAACAGGCACATAAGCAGCAAAGAAAGTGTCCTAAATAACTTCATATATAGAGAGATATTGATGCATGTGTTACTTGGCACTGGGGAATTTAAAAGAATAATAAGGCGCCTGCTTTTAGTTTTAAAAGACAGTGACATACAGGAAATGATTGATTACAATGGAGAGAATTGCATAATACAATGTCCTCCTGACTAGATAAGTGTATTAAAAATGTGAGAAAGACCAGTGGGTGATATATAGCAAAATAAATATGAGTTCACAGCACAGGAACACTGGAAAGGAAGCAAAAGCCTCTGCTATTTTCAGACATGCATACAGGGAGAGTTTCAGTAAGATATGGGGGGTAGACTAGAACTGTTCTGCATAGGACTGATCATAAATTCACCTAAATATCATCATAATTGTCTGCAATTTGCATTGTAGTGCATATCTTAATCACAAAATAAAAGGCTAGTCCTTATTTCAGAATGGGACATGATATAAGGCACTGTAGGAAACTCTGGATGAATAATATCAAAAGAGGATCTTAAAAGCAACCAGAGAGCACTGGCTGCTTTGGTGATAGGTAGAAATTGCAACAGTGGGGTTTCAACAAGATTTCAGTGGAAATTACGACAAAGGCAGTTTTTCTTTCCTCCCCACAGTGTTTCTTGGGAGCCATTCCAAGGGCCATGCGGGGAAAATTGTGGGGATATTTGACTGGCCGTAGTTTTTTGGAGGAACATTCTCAGTGTACTCGTGGTAACTCAGATCTGGTGGATTGGGATGGGCTGTTGTAAAATAGGGAAAAGTAGCCAACATCAGTAAAAAAATGCTGGAGGATTTACCCCTTTATCCTGCTCTTTGTAACAAACAGCAGGTTAAGTGGCAATATTTGGAACTGGTGTGTGCTGGAGTTCTGGTTTTGTTGAGACAGGGTTAATTTCCCTCCTATCAGCTGGTGCACAGCTGGAGCTGTGTTTGGGGCTCAGGTAACACGCTGATGGTTTCGTTGCTGTTGGGCAGGTTTGACACAGAGTTTGGGACTTTTCTGCTGCTTTCGACACCACACCAGTGACAGTATGGGGATGCACATGAAGTAGGGAGGGGACACAGCGAGGACAGGTGACCCCAACTGAGCCAGGAGGTATCCCAGAACCTCAGAGATCTCCAAGAGAGCTGGAGAGGGACTTTGGATGAGGGGCTGCAGGGACAGGACAAGGGGAATGGTTTCACATTGAAAGAGGGCATGGTTAGGTTGGATATTGGGAAGGAATTCTCCCCTGGGAGGGTGGGCTGGCCCTGGCACAGGCTGGGCAGAGAAGCTGTGGCTGCCCCTGGATCACTGGAAGTGTCCAAGGCCAGGTTGGACGGGGCTTGGAGCAACCTGGGCTGGTGGAAGGTGTCCCTGCCCATGACAGGGGGTGGGGCTGGATGGGCTTTAAGGTCCCTTCCAACCCAAACCATTCTGGGATTCTGTGATGAACCAAAAATCTGGGCAATGTACTGGAGTGTGTGTTTGCTGACTGGGCATCAGCCAGTGAATGATGAGCAATTGTATTGTGCACATTATTATTATTATTATTATTATTTCCCCCTCCCTTTTCCATTCCATCCTAATTGATTTTTTTTTATCTCAGCCCATGTGTTCTCCCTATTTTCTCCCTCAGAGGGATCCAGGAGGGTAAAGTGAGCAAACAGCTGTGGGGTGTTTATATTCCTGCCTTCTTAAATCACAGCAGCAACTGGTCAACGTTGATTAATAACCCTCAATGAATACTAACAAGGGACAAGATTAATGCAAGACATGGGAATTCTGCAAGAAGGGTTAACTATAGATTCAAGCAAAGAGAAGTGACAAACGGGATCATCACTTTTTGTTTCCAGCTAGAAGGAAATGGGTCTGTATCGAGCAGAGAGGTATTTTTCAGTCAGCATGAAAAGTATACCTGAGCTCAGTGGTAAATTAGGTTACGTGGTGATAATGAGCAAAAGTGAAAAGGATAATAAATCAAGCAGAGTGCAAGCAACACTCTCTAGATCAGATTGCACCTTGGGGAGGATAAGAACAAACTGAATTTTGATGAGGGACATTTTGGTAGAGTGCAAGAATCCATGCTGGAAATCTTCTAGGATACCACTGAATTCTAACTTCATTAGTAACTAAGAGATAGAAATCAGACAGCCATTTGTAGGCAACATCCTTAATAAGATATGGAAAGGAGATAAGACAGTAGCATACACAGGGAGATTTATATTGCCTGTCCTTCCTTTTCGATTACTCATGCAGTCTCAGATTGAAGGAGAAACTTTCATTGCCACCATAAATTATCACCTTACAAGTATATACTCCTGCCATTTATACACTCTGAGCGGCTCTGCACCCTCGGAGCAGTTCCCTTCGTCTCCTTGAAACTTCTTGTGGAGCTCAGTCTGACCTGGTGCCGCTGATGGACATGGGATGAAGAGCATCATCCTGAGTCATTAATGCTCCTGTCTGGGTCTGCAGCCCCCAAGCCTCCTCATCAGCAGGGATGCAGCTCCCTGAGAACACAGGCTGCCAAGCGCTGCAGGGAACTGATAATCAACCTCCTGTGAAGTCTATAACAAGGGTTTGTCACTTTCCCAGGTGCAAAACCTCAACATTTTCTCTCATCTCTCACAGGAAGCACTGAGATTTGAATGCTTTTACTGATTTGTGTTGGACATCTGACTTCTTACATTGTTTGCATACGTGATAATTCAGTTTTAGGCCGTTTTTTTTCCATCAGCATTACCAATAGCCCTCTAATATCTATCCCTCAGCTGGGAAACAGAATATGAGATAAAGCACAGATTTACTTACTTATGTATGCATTTATTCATTTATTTATTTAGAATGGTATTTAATTATTTAAATATTTTGGAACAGATTTTGCTCAGGAAAAAGAAAGGGTTTTTTTCCAAACTGCCTACGAGTAAATCAAATATTGAACAACTAGAAAGATCAGCTACACTTTAAATAATGGATAATTTCATTTCTTAATAATTTTCCCCTTTGTAGAAGCCTTTGTAAATTTTGTTATAGACAGGGGTGCAGATAGTTCAGAAGTAACTGTCTATAAATAATCATGAGACTTCTTGTAAGAGCTTTTGTTTTATTTTCAGCAGGTTTCCTGCTCTCCCGTCTTTAGGAAGAATCCAACTAAATCAGTGTGGTTTTATATAAAGTTTTTGAGATTATGCAGCTGAAGCGAATTGAGAGAAATGGTTCATGGTTTGACAGGAAGGCCCTTGAATGATGACATTTATCAACTGCTCTGCAAGAGCAGGCTGCAGCTCATCTCTGCTTCTCCTGAAACCTCGGAGCCTGCTGCAGCCACACAGTGCTTTTTGGTATCTGACCTTGCCCAAGAATCATGATTTGCTATTACCTTTATCTGCTGCAGAGAAGAAAGGATATTATTTAATTTCCTCAAACTCACCAAGGGAAGTTTTCAGGCTTCAGGAAACAGCCCGGCATCAGAATGTGAGAAAAAGAAATTCCCCCTTTCAATGTGCAACTTCTCTCCACACCTTCCAGCACTACTCTGAAATCTGAGTCCCAGTTTTTCTGACACTGTGAAGGAGAATAGAAAGGAAATAGAAGTTCATATGAAGTTTTCCATGTGAGTATTTTACACTGGAACCACTAATTTCTCTCTTCCGTGGGTGGCTGAACCTTCAGAAGCACCTCCGCACGTTTGGTTTGTGGTATCAGATATGACATAGGAGAAGACATCAGAATATGTGTGTGATCCTCAAAGGCAATGGCATCAGGACATGAAATGGGTAAAATAGTATTTTTTCCCCCCTCTTTCCACTGCACTTATCTCTTGACAAACTTTATACAGAATTTTAGCAAGTGCAGGGAAGGATTAGAAATCAGAGTCTCTTTTAAGGCTGATAAATTCTGCAACACTTTTCTTGGGGAAAGAAAGCACTGAAGTGTTGTATANTCCCCACTGTACTTTTTTCTGCCTGATTTTGATTTAAGTTCCTGACCCTTCCTCCCTGCTTCGGTAAGGAAAGATATCAATCAAGCCAGATTTAACAGCTCAAAATATGTACTCTTGGCAAAACATAACTAAGAGTATAAGGAAAGAATGTGTTTTGGTTAAAAGTAATTCTTTAAGGAAGTGGAACCAATTACTTGAGAATCTGATTATTAATAGTGGGATATAATTAGAAAATATACGCTGTATATTATGGGAAAATAGCAGAGTTTAGATGGAATTTTTTTATTCTCCTCAGAATTTTACTGATTTTGCTGAGGTTGCTACAGTTAATATTCCAATATCAACAGACAAACTATACTTAGTAAAGTAATGATAACTTATCTTCTAAATATCCAGGCGCTTTATTCTGTCATTCATCCTTCAAGCTGTCCATGAAGGCATGAGAAAGAAGCTGAAATCATACACCAATATTTTTATTATGTTCTTCGCCTCTTTAAAAACTTCTCTAGAAACTACAGAGTTTGGTATAATGTGATATGTCACAATTTACGTGTCCCCTGGCAGGTAAAATTATATTTACCATGTCAAACCTGTGAAAAACATAAATCTCAATTCATGATACAGGCAAATATTGACAGCTGTTTAGATTCATTAGTCAGTGCTGTCCACCAGAGCAGTCATGAGCAGAAAACAAGCAGAAGCACAGGTAAGAAACACCAACTTAGTACCAGTTTTTACTGCAAATAAACATTTTTTACAATTTTTTTACTGTACTATTTCTGCAAAATAATTTGCTGTTTACTTCATGAGGTATACTCATGTTTTGTGAGGAGGGTTTTTTTTGCATTTTTACTACTCCTGCAGTGAATGATTTTAAAAGCAAAGTTTTCCTTTTAAAAAATAAAGTGTGTTTTTTTTTTTTTTTAAGGAAGAATGCTGGAAATTAGGACATGACATTATAGTACTGCAAGTTTAAGAATGAGAATAGGCTTTTAGCTCACTGTTCTTCTGGCTAATCTGGAGTTTGAATTCAAAGATTTCACAGGATATAGCTATTAACAACAAAACAATTAGTAATATGACTCTGGGCAGACGTGAGATAACTTTTTTACCCAAAATATTAAAAAATTTGGCCAAAAAGAGCCCATTTCCTTGAGGCTGGCAGATTTTTTTTCAGGAAGTCCCAGGCAAGAACTTCAGGCAAGCATGTGAACAAGTTTCCCAGCTCTTCACCTGCAGGTTGGAAATTGACCAGGTGGACTGCAGGTGAGTTCCCTGGGCATCCATCCTTGTTCTCCTGCAAGCTTTGCAAGCTCTCTGCAGCCAACGGCATGAGGTGTCCCATTAGCACCATTTTAATTGGGATAATTAATGAAGTAGAATGCTTTTCACACTCTGGAACCATGATTGGGTGATTAGGTGGTGGTGCAGAAGTTTTTCTACAAAGCAAGTGTGAAATGGCTCGTGCTGGTCTCCAGCTGAGACAGCTCAACAGGGGTATATTTCACAATCCCTTTGCAAGTGTCTTTCCTTCATCTTGGGGAGCAGGAGTGAAAGAATCTGAGGAAAAAAAAAATGACAGTGGCCAATACACTAGGACTTGCTCACTTTTTTTAGGTCTTCTGGTGTTTCCTTTGATTCCCCTAATCCCTTCGTTTTGCACCTTACTCCATTCCCATCTCCAGTTTTATTCCATTGTGCTGGTTTAAAAGTAAACCGGCAGGAGAAATGAACCCAACTCAAAAGAGTTTAGAAGTCAGAACTACAATTTAATAAAAATATTACAATGGATACACTGATACAAAGGAAAATTTGTTTCACCCCACAAAACCCAGTTGTACAACCCAGCCCCCTGGGGCACAAACAGAATGCGCTCACCAGCCCCTGTGCTGAGCACCACGTGGTCCCCCTGAGTCCAAAGCAAAAAAGAAAAGGAAAACCTGTTTTCCTTCCAGAAGGTTGGTGGTTGCAGTCCTGTTGAGGTGCTGGTCCTCCTCAGTCTGACGAGTGAGTGAATGCCCCAAGTCCCCAAACCCCAAGCTTATCTATGCTTGGGTTCAGATGGGAACACCCAGTACCTCCCCCAGGGGGAGGAGGTTCACAATGAGCAATTTACTCAGTGAGTCACAGGATATCTTGGTCTACTTGATGGCCCATCAGCAGACAGGACCCCTCAGGGTGGGTGTGAAGGTGCCAATGACTCCCAGAGGGGAGTTATCACACCTGAATCATTGAAGACAGGGAACCCTCCTATCTCAGTTTTCTCATGCACCCAGCTCATAGCCTGAGGTGTCAGGTGTGTCCTGGGCAGCTGCTGCAAACAATGCATCATTAACAGTTCATGATCAGTGGCAGAGAGGGTATGGAATACACAGTTCCAGTTACATTCACACAGTGATAAACTGGTCCCAGCCACTATAACTATGACACCATCATAGATGTCCATGTTTTCCCTCTCTTTGGTCAAACATTTCTGCTTTTTGGGTTATATCCTGTGAGTCTCATATATGATCTGTTTTGTCACATCTACTTTCATTACAGGAAGGCCTTTCCAGAGGATTGGTTGTAATCTGCCCTTCGATGGCAATAACAGATGTATGGCAATAGTGATTGTGAGGGATTAAAGCAAATTCAGTTAAGAAAGACATTTAAAAATTAAACTGCTAAACACTACTGAGTCTGTGCTTTTACAAGCAGGGTTTTTTTATTTATTTCATTTTCCCAAACTGTTACTGAACTGACAGAATACACTTGAATAGCAAGAATCTCAGCAAAAGAAAATATCTTTGAAACACAAGATTCTTTCTAATCAAACATAACACTTTGAAGCCAAGGGATTTAAACTGCAGCAGAAAGCGTGAGCCTCCCAGATCATTTGCAGATGAAAACATAGTATATGTGATATGATGGCAGATGCAAAGACAGGCAAATTTCTAGCTCAAGCAGTTAGAGCTTATAAACCACTGGTAAAAAGTTCTAAAATAGAGCTCCTAAATGATTTTAAAAAACCAAATCTTTGTACCTAATAACATGGCAAAATCTAATTATTATTAGAATCAAAACCACCAATGTCCTGAAATTTGGAAAATAATCTATTTTCAAATCTTGAAACCTGGAACAATTCTTAGCATTGTATAAACTTATTCTTTGAGATACTATCAAGCTAAAGACCACTACTGCCAACTTATTTATCAAAAGCTATCTCAAGGTCTAACACCTTGAAATGTTGAGTTGGGAAATGCGTTTTCACGAAAAATTAATTTTTTGGGAACTTGTTTGAGAAATTTTCATTTGCCAAAACAATTAGAAGTATCACCTACTGAAACTGAGAAAACATTTTTTTATATATTGTGTGAATCTGATTTTCTTTTTTATTTGTTCAAAGATATGTTGGTTTGGGACATATCTTACATCGTAGATTCCTATACATTTTAGTGAAGCATGTTTACTCTGATCCAAGAAACATATCCGTATCCAAATTCTGACAGACATAGTTTACTCATTTAACATTTTAATTTTGCATTGAAAATAAACTACTGAAATGTAGGCATTTTCTAAAGAGCTGGACTTTTCCTGCAAGCTCAGTTCTTCCTAAAAGTCCCAGGAAATTCGCTTTGAAAAAATTAATAGGTGCCTGTCATTGTGGCTTGTATGTCAAGTGCAACAGGATCATATACAATCCCAGACACTATGGATGAGATCTCTGCTTAATATAGGCATGTTAAATTATGCAAATATATTGTAGGTGAATGTTCTGGACCTTAATAAAGTAAGGAAGGTGTTTTGCAAAGGAGGGCCTGGAGGAGTCCGACTAGTCATGGATGGGGCAGTGAAAACCTCTGAACTGCAATAATATCCAGGTTTGAGAGTTTTCCCCTCTGTGGAGGTCTGTAAAGGTTCCTCTTCTGCCCATTAACCACAGAGAAACAAGAGCACCAATTTCACACAGGCTGCTTCATTCCCTACATAAAAGTAAATGGACGTTGGATACCAAGATTAGATGCTCTGGGTCGTGTTATGCCTTTACTGTTTCCATATGACTCGTAGCTACAAACCTACTGCTTTTTTACAGCCTGTGAGTTTATGTCGATAATGTAGAAAGAAGATGATGTAGAGGATAAAAGTTAAAAATGCAACAGCTTTTTTTTTTTCTTTTTTTACACAGTCGGATTTGTGGTTTTGGATAGTGGGTTCTTGTTTATAGCAAAGAATGTACCAGTAATGAAAATCACCCTTCCCTCTGCAATCCCTACCTTCCCTCTCTCCCTACTCCCAGCACAGGGAAAGGCACAGTAAGACGACTGTGTCTCCTAGTGTTGTTCTTTGGACAGGCAAATTATTGAAAAGATATAACTCATCTCTGTCTGAATAAATTTCATAATAGGTCCCTGAAATGAGAGCAAAGACTGTTTTCCTAGTGGGACTGCCTAAATACCGACACTGCTGGTGGGCTCACACACACAGACACACGCACACATGCACACACACACGTGTGTGCACACGCACACAGAGACACACACACACGTACACACACGCACATGCACACACGCGCGCACACACGCACATACACACGCACACACGCATGCACACGCACACAGAGACACACACACACGTACACACACGCACATGCACACACGCGCGCACACACGCACATACACACGCACACACGCATGCACACGCACACAGAGACACACACACGCACATGCACGCGCACATGTATGCACACACATGCACACACACACGCACACAGACACACACACTGACACACATGTGCACACACAGACGCACACACAGACACACAGACACAGACACACAGACACAC
>VWZG01006773.1:0-13370 GCA_013396735.1 Grallaria varia | reverse complement strand
TTATCAAATTATATGCCAGTCAACATGGACTTGTCAGGAAGAAATCACATCACACTGTTCTTACTCTCATCTTTATGTCCATGACCACCCTGCAGACCTTATAAATTGGGATGAAACAGCAACTGCAACTTCAATGAGGTTTTGACTACCTAGTGTGACATTTACAAGGTAAGTAGAGAAATCTGATCGCTTGAAGCAGCCACATTTGGGGTATAAACTTTTTCTAGAATTGCATTTTTATAGTAATTATCAATGGTTCAACATCAGACGAGAAAGANAAAAAACAAAACCAAAAAAGCCCTGCTTAGTCTAGACAAATTAAGATGAAGGGGTAACAAAATGCAGACCCCAAAACATTGAAAATACACCTGCAAAGAAGAAGGATATGCAATAGACAACTTGCCAGTAAGAAGATTTAGGTCAAACACTCCAAAAACTGAAAATAATCATAAAGACAATGCAAGAAAACTGCTGAAGGAGAACTGCAAATTTCCACAATAGGATGTTTTTAATTACAGGTGAGACAAAATTTTCTTAAGAGTGACTTGAATGCAACCATGATGTAAAAGAATGGACAACAAAACCTGCTTGGGTCCTTTCTTATAATACAGTAACTGTATGATTTCATGCTGAAAAAAAAAATCATAAAAAAGCAATTCCTAAAAGAACAAGCTCAAGTCTCATGTGGTTAATCCTTAATGCCATTGGAAGTATTTAAAGCACGATCATTCATAGCTTACAAAAGAGAATATATTTATTTAACTAAACGATCTGAATATCTGTAAAATGGTAATTTATATATGAGCACATGGGAGACGAAAGAACTATTCAGATAGGAAATACATTTTTAAATGCTTCAGTCTTTGAATTACTGGGAAGTTTTTCTACTGTTATGATCAATTTTATCTGTTCTTTGCATAAACTTAGGGAAAAAAAGAAGCAGTAAATCTGTCAGATAATTGGGTAGGAAGTTAGAAAATTGGCTGAACCTTTAGAAATAATGCAATGGTTCATGATCAGAGGATCAGAGGTCCATAAATTCTTTAGTGCTAGGTGACATTTTGTAACTGCAAGTGGATTTTTGCTAGGTTATTTTTTGCTGGTTTTTGGTATTTTGGTATTTGTTTTGTTTGTTAGTTTGGTGGTGGGTTTTTTTTGGGGGGGAGGGCTGGTTTTTATTGATTTTTTGGGTTTTGGTGGGATTTTTTTGTATCTTTGGTGATGGGTTAATTCAAGGCTGAAAACTGCTATTTCTGACTTAATATACGCTTGGATAGTGTACAAAAACCCCAAATGGCATTAATTTAGAAACCTTTATACAAGACATCCGAAATTTTATATAAAATAGCGAGGCTGGGCATTTTGATCATCTGGATAAATCTCAGCATCCTAAAAGCAAATATGTATTTAATGATGTCATAGTGAACAGCAATAACTAGAACAAGCTGAGTGGTGTGAGCACTAAAAAAAAACACTGTTGAAAAGGGTTAAATCAGTTCAGAGATGAAAATCCACTGAAAGTATTTAAAAAAGACCATTTCAAGCAACATTCAGGTCCCTGTAAGGGAATTTTTGTGAGATAGGCAGTTTAATCTTCCCATGGTCCTCAGAAGTATTGAGGTATTCATAATGCTCCAGCTATTTCTACAGTATCTCCTTCACTTTTAAAAAAAAAAAACAACCAAAAAAACTATAGAAAGCCAATATCACTGCCCTCACAGCCCAGCTTCTCTCACTAACATGAAATCTTTTGAAAAAAATTGCCATTCTTATTCCCTAAGAAGTCCAACAGCTGAGGTGTAATTCCTTCTCTTCGTGTATCAAGAGCCTGAGTCTTACTTTTAGCTACTTCTATGTATTTGTAACCGTTCATGGATTTTTGTTGGCTGAGCTGTTCAAAGAGACGTTAACCTTGGGAAGACAGTAACAATAAAGACCTTAAAAATGAAGAAGGACTGGGGAGAAGTTGTGACTCTGTGAAAAGAGGAGCCGTGCTGTAAAGCTGAAGTGGGAGAGTTCAGGCCCGTTCGTGCAGCTGCCAAGTACTAATGTATGGGAAGAAAAGGATAAAAATGCTCCAAAAATTGATTGCTCAGTGCCTGCTTAGTCTCAGGTAAACTATTTATTCTCCACCTTTGAAATCCCCAATTTTAGAAACCATTTTTAAAAAAAAAAAATAAAAAAAAGGTGAGACAACTTATAACAATGAAAAGATGACAAGGGTTGACCACAACATGAAAGAATTCTAGTTAATTCAAAACAAAGGTCAAGCTATTTACACCCATGGGTTTTATTCATGTGTTTCTGTGTGTTAGAGGGATGTGCAGGCTGAGGATTCAGGGGAGCATCCTTCCTGCTGGAGCCAACAGGAGTTTGTTCTCCAACTTACTGAGTCCGGTCACTTTGAAGGAAATGTTCAGATCAGCAGTTTTGACCTGGCAGAAGGATATTAGACTGAAAGAAAATAGATGGGAAACCAGCTTTTAATTAACAAACATGAGTTGTTCAGAGGAATGTGCTGACTGTGTGTTTTCTTTTTTCACCCCCCGCCTCACTCTGTGGAATGGGGAAGTCAAACCAAACCTGCCCTCATCTTGACCTTAGAGTGTGTCCAGCTATTAATTGTGCTCAGCACAACGATGGGTTCCCATGAAGCAGCAGTCTGAGCCTGACAGCTCAGTGCTCCATCTTCCTGTGCCTCAGATTTCCTGTTCATTTTGCTGAGTATTTCATTCTGCAGCATGGACCAATTTTTTATTATTTTTCTTTTTTCTTTTTTTAAAAATTCTTCCGCTTCTGATCTTGCCCTAAAGCCAAGTTACTGTTCCAACATCACCTCGTGTGTCATAGGCTTAAAACTAAAAATCAAATGGGATATAACAAGACTTGATGAGGACTATTGAAACAGAAAAGTGATTGGGATTGTGAGGTGTGGGTACTAGGGCTCCTGAAAAGGAAATGAAGACAAAGGATTTTCCTAGGGAGATAAAAGGAGTCAGCGTGTAACCCAGCAGAATAACACCTTGAGGGAAAAGTAAACATAAAAAGAAAAGGGGAAGAAAATCAGTAGAAAAGTACTAACACAGTACTAATAAAAGCAATGATGTTATATCACTTCCAAACACCACCTAAAGAAATGACCTCTGTCACAGCAGGGATTTTCATTTTCCTATTACTCTGAATTCCCCAGAAAGAGACAGTCTCAAATGACACAACAACATGAAACATGATATGGGATAATAGGAAAGGGAGTTGATTATGTTTTATAACACACTGCAGGCAGCAAACTGGAACTTAACCTGAGTTGCTCTCTGAAACAGCCACACCAGACTTCAAAATCATGACAGGGATTTCACAGCGAGTATTCACACAAACCAAAGGGACTGATTCCCTTCTAAGGAATGGTGTTGTGCTGCAGCACTGACAGCCTGTGTGGGGTGACTCTCCTGGGTGTTTATGGTTTCAGCTGTTGCCTCAGAACTGTGATGTGAAGAATGCTTGACACCCTTACAGCAGCAAATAAAGCACTCCATCCTCTCTTACCATGAGGGGATTCTTGTATTTGGATAAAAGCTAATTTCAATATAGAGGAAGACATGACTATAATTGGCAGGTCGTTTTGATTGTCGCCAAGTGCGACCTCTAAGCAGTGTTTTCCACGTGGATGAATGAGATATTTTGTCCATCAGGTAGGATGTTTTTTTACATCTGGAATGTTTTTAATTCATGGTGCATTAACTGCAAGCACAGGTTAGTGGTTGTGCTCTTGCTATAATATATGTATGACATCTCGAATAACGCTCCAAATTACATGCTGTTGATTGCCACAGAGTGACAGGGACAGAGATGAGAAATATCCTCCATGTCGCTGGAATTCTTATTTTTGCAGAGTGTTTAAGAAAAAGTCGATTACCTGAAAGAGAGCTTTTAATTACAGAACCTTGTGGTTTCAAATTTGGCTCCCTCTGTGTGCTGCTGACGTTACTTCAATATGAAATCAATTGCAAAGCTCCAATGGATTTTAATGGTTGCAGAATTCCAGCCAGTGTGATTGCAAACAACATTCCCCCCTGCCCCCCTCTGCATATTTCTTTTTGTTAATTTATGGGTCACCAAAGTGGCGTGTGTAGGATAAATAAAAACAGCAGGAAAGACACAGCAATTACTGTGGCAGTAAGTGCCTGGGAAGAATGGAGAACAAGAGAGAAAAATGAACCAGAAGGTAGCAGAAAGCAAGAAAAGAGTATTGAATAGCTTGGGGTGCAATGCCATGAGTAATGTTTGTGTAACACTAGACATGTACAAATAAATAATATTAGGAAGGCAGTACAAAGATATGTAGGATTACCAGGATTTTATGTCTTCACACCCCTTTTATCTCCATTTCCATCTCAAAACCTGATATTTTAGTGGTACTCTGTTACTGATCTCCATCTCAGAGACCAAATCCTTTAAACATGGGTTTTGGGGGATATTTGAATGATGATCACCATCTCCCTTATTGCTGTGGGCTGACCTAAAAAATATTTTTGATCTGATGGAGCCATATCTATATGTTCCAGTTTCCAAAGCTGGAATTTCTTTTCTTTGCAGAGCACAAAAATAGGGGGACAAATAACGCAAATTGACAAATGGACTACATCTGCAAAATAATTTTTAAAAAAAAATGTTTCAAAGACTGTATTCCTGGTTTCCTGTACATCATTTTTACAGAAAAGACTTCAATAAAAATAGTTGCCAGGTTAAGGTGGAGAATTTTTATCTGGACAGGAATGTGTTATAGGTACACTATAAAACCTTTTGGAATTGTCAAGATTTTTGGATGTGAATAAATAACACAAGTAAATTAGATCAATAAATATATTCCTGAAGAAAATCTGGCCAGGTTTTCTTTGAAAACCATTCAAATAGTTTTTAAACCACTTAAAATAGAACTATGTGTAGAGATGTGGAAAACACTACTTCCCAATTCAACATAAAGCCATGGGGATATCATTCATATTTGTAGTCATTCTGAAATATTATTACATAAAACTGTGAAATCAATGGATTGTAGAAAAATCCTGTGGGTTTGTTTTGTTGGTTTTTGCAGGGTTTTTTTTAATTATCTGTGGTTTGTTTGCTTGTCTGTTTGCTTTTGTTTATTTGCTTTGCTTTGGTTTTGTTTTGTTGCATTTCTTTTTAGGGATTCGTAGCTTGGTCTTTTCAGTGTAAAAATTTTGCAGAAAAAAAAGTTAACTAATAGTCTGACTAAGAAATTAAATTAACTTTTCTTTGTATCTAATTTTACAGCCAGCTCTAGACTTGTGTTATTGAAACAAAACCTTGAAATTATTTAATGTAACAGGAATAAAAAAATGCATAATCAGTTATTTCCATCAATTGAACTAATCTGCACGTTTTTTCCTGTATATATTCTGTTATATACTTTATTCTGAGCAAAAAACATCAGGAAAAGTCAGAAAGCATAATCTAAAATTCATGTCTGCAATTTTAAGAGATACCACTCTTACTGAGTTGGAAATGTATCTTATTTGCTTCATTTCCTTTCAATAGATGAATATATTTAGCAGAAACACACTTTTACTCATGGTTTATCAAAAACAAATAAAAGAGATAGGATGTATGAGGAGAATGAAATGAAGCAGAAAAATGTTTTACTAATTACAAATCTGTGCCATCATCTCTAAGAAAATATCCCCAGCTTCAGAGTCTTTAACTGCAGCATCACCGTAGTTTTACTAGAAGTCAATGGCATTGTAGATTTGTTGGGGTTTTCTTACGTAGGGAAGTGCTCCAAAGGAATCAGTTGTATGATGAAAACACAGACTTTCCACTGGTAATTACTCACTCTTATTATGGACATTAAATCACCATGTAGAACTTCCACATAATATTCAAGACATCTAGGAGATCTACATGGAGCCTGAAGGTCTCAACATTAATATACAGAAAAGGATGAATGTGATTATGTGAAAGACATATGCTGCAAAATCTAAAATTCACTAAGCTACAAAGAATTGAAAAAGAATTTCTAAAATTCAAGGGAAGGCCTAATGTTCCAAAATCTTGATGGACTTTGTGAAATCTATTAACTCTTTGCCTCTTATTGATTAAAATTAAAATTAAATTAAAACAATTAAAATTAGGTACTATCCTTACTAAATAGTGGCTTTTGTTGTTGTTACTCTTTTGAATTAAAGCAACAGGTTCCCTCTTATTAATTCACTCACCACTGGAGGTGTGTTCCTCTTTCCTTACCATCAAGAGCAATTAATAATCAGACCATAATATTACCTGCCTAATTTAGGTGTCACATTTCAATATTTAATCATGCATAACCAGAAATGTAAAAATACAAGTTTGGCCTCATCAGGCTCAAAATACTTAAGAATGAGAGCTCACTAAGCAAAGTTAACACTTCACACCGTTCAAAATGATATTTGGGTATTCCAAAGTGCTGTGACCTTTTTTATGGGATTCATGTTTTCCATGGCAGATAAGGGATTGATTTAGGAGTTAATTAGAGCCATTGAAAACCCAGTAATGAGAGTGTCACATGCCTGAGTCTGGCTGTGCTGCCTTCCTGCCTCTGCCTGCCCAGGCAGCAACAGTGCAGGGACAGCACGTGGCAAACCTTTCCTTGGTATTTCGTACCACAGTGCTGAGCCTTCATCACTGCGTCTACACATGAGTGCTTGCAGGAGGTCCCAAATCTTCCTTTTTTNTTTTTTTTTTTTTTTTTTTTGTGGCTTGTAAAAGAAGTCAGAAGTTTTTTTAAAAAAATATTTTGTTCATAGCACTGACAGAAGACGTGCATCTCCCTGGAATTTTCTTACCTTCATGTTGGGGTGTCAAAACAGTTATTTTCACGACTATCCTGTGAATCTAAAGGGAGGAATCATAGAATCATAGAATGGTTTGTGTCAGAAGGGGCCTAAAGGCTCATCTCATCCCACTATCCCAGGTTGCTCCAAACCCCATCCAACCTGGCCTCGGACACTTCCAGAGATCCAGGGGCACCCTGAGCCAGGGACTACCCATCATCACAGCCAAGAACTTCCTCTTAATCTCCAATCTAAACCTCCTCTCTGTCCATTTGAAGCCATTCCCTCTTGTTCAGTCATTCCAAGCCCTTGTCAATGGTCTCTCTCCATGTTTCTTGTAGCCCCTTCAGGCACTGGAAACCACAATGAGGTCACCCCAACCTTCTGCTCTCCAGACTGGACAACCCCAGCTGTCCCATCCTCCTTTCCCAGCAGAGCTGCTCCATCCTCTGCCCATCCTGGTGCCTCCTCTGCACTCTCCAGCAGCTCCATGTCCTTGCTGGCCCCAGGGCTGGAGGCAGCTCTGCAGGTGGGGTCTCACCTGAGCTGGGGGGCAGAGGGGCACAATCCCCTCAACCTGCTGCCCACGCTATGGGACCAGCCCAGTGCATGGTGGGGTGGTCTGGGCTGGGCCATGTCCAACCTCTCCCCGCACCAGTACCCCCAGGTCCTTCTCCCAGGGGTGTTGCTCAAAGGGTCTCTTCAGTCAGTGAGGTCTGGACTTAGCTGGACTTGGTGATCTTAGGGGTCTTTTCCAACCTTAATGATGCTGTGATTCTAATGAGTCTGTCCTTGCATCATACGACTTGACTATGCTGGCAAAATTGCTGCTCTACTGGATCAATGTCCTTTGTAGATCCTTCCTCTGTGCGGAAGGTAGGTCCTGGGTCTACTATGGGAGCAGACAGAGCTCTAGAGATGCCTGAAGAAGTTCTGTCTCCAGAAGGCTGTGTACGCCACTTGCAAAGACTAAAGAAGGGGGTGGTCATTCTGCAGGATTTTTGCTTTATCCAAGTTGTGTTTTGTAGCAATGGTCAATAAAAGTGGGCTCAAGACTTTGTCAGGAAAAGTAAGAGCAAAGGCAAAAGCAGAACAGAACAGAACCCTTTATTCACATGCAGCTTATCTTTTATACTGTTTTACTGCTGTCCATAAGTGTCTCTGCTTCACATCATTGGCTAGGTGTTCTTGTCCGTCAGTCTTAGTCCATCTTCTGATAGGTGGAAATCACCTCTCCTCATGCTGGCAAATCTCAAAACACACTCTTGCTATTCTTGGTTGCTTTCTTCAATTCAATCTACTTTCCCAGGGCTGGCCCAAGGACAGAGGTGGTGTTTCCTGCTGTTTTCCCAGGCCTATAGTTGCATCCTCTTGAGGCCAGAGATGTCTGTGTCCCAGTATTCTTCCACAGTGTTTCACATTTCAGGCTACTGCATCTTCCCAGGTTCCTGTGAAAATGCAGAATCTTTGTTTGTGGTGTGGTTTGATGCTGTTTTGCACACGTGAATTTACAGTGCAGCCCCTGCTGTACAGTAACCATGTGCAAGCTGTAAATCCTTTGCTGTAAATGCAAAATAACTGGCTCACTTTTTATTGGGGATTTATATAATTTTTATTTCTCTTGTGCTGAGCATAAATGTGGAGAGTTGCCAAGAAATAATTGGAATTTAGTAAGCCCGTGCACTGGTTTATATTGCAATGGGTATTCATTACAACTGTATCTTGAGTCACATTTGGATAGAGGTGCCTCCTTCTCTGCATCAAGTCCAAGTGAAGAGTTTTATGTTCAGTTTGGAGAACTCACTGCATCACAGTCGACTATGAGGGTTCACTTTGAACCTAATGACCTCCTAGTCTGGATCAAGGGTGCTGTAGTCCAGCTCATTCCACAAACAGGTTGACATGGGAACCTTGCCCAGGTTTTGGGTTATTGCTTTCCCCTTCCACCATCGCACCCTATTTCTTAGAAAACTGTTGGCTGGCTATAGATGCTGTCAGAGTTTAGATACTGCAAGACAGACTACGTAAAGTGAAGAGTGGATATTTTGGTCCATTTCTTAAAGATGTTACACTCTACCTTCCTTCAGGATTCTGCTTCTGGCCATGAGTCCTTCTTTGAGAGTCACTGACCAGCTCCCAGTTATGCACTTCAGAAATACGACAATTGTCTTCCACTTCGTCACAATGGAAGTAACTTTTATGCAAAACAAACTTCTGGATGTGCATCCTTCTTCTGTTTTCTTTCTTCTTTTTGGTTTGTGTTTTTTTTTTTTTTTTTCCTCCTGATTACAATCCAAGTAGTGATGGGATTTTTCCTTCAGTTCACTTCTAACTATTCTCAATTTGGATTTTTATTACTAAGGAAGGATAAGGTGTGATTTAGAATCTGTCGTGTGAAAAGCTGATTGATGCCATAAGCATGTTCAGCATTGCTTCTCTTTCATAAAATACAGCAAAAAGGAATTTCTAGTTGCTTTGCATTTTGTTATTTCAAGCTGGACACCCCAACTGGGTCAGCGGGGAAATCAACCAATATAATTCTAACATTGTAGCATCACTTCAATAGGCCCACTCTGGGATTAGATTAATTTTATTTCAGTTTATTATTCATAATTTCATCTCCATAGACTTGCAATGATATTATTTTGTCTTGACATTATAACATAATCTGCATATATTTGCATAACATAATCAGACAGTGGTTGAGAGGCTCAGGCAGCAATTGTGCATGCTCTGAAGTGGTGTCTCTGATCAAAATGTGTACAAAATTCACTTCAAGTATAATTTAAAATCTCTGGACCTTTAACCGGTGTCTCCTGAGATCAAAAACTTCAAAAATTGAACTGAAATTTTTAAAATGTGTGTTTTCTGCCATCTATGCAATCTTTGCAGAAGTTATTAACTGTTATCATTTATAATCCCTACTTGTCCCTGCAGAGTAATTAAACCATATATGGCTCTGAATCTATTTATTCAAACTGATGACTGAAGTAAGAGCTGCATGCATATATGAACCCAAATTTTCTTCATCACTTTGGCTGTTTCCAGAATTTTTGTCAGGAACACAAAGAGCTCATGGTTTTTATCTCCTGGTTAGAGTTTTCTCTGTCTGCTCCAATGATGTTTTGCTGAGTCTTTGTAGAGTCATCTTTTACCAGGACAGCAGATTATGCTGAGTCTTCAGGGAAAACAAGCAAACAATGTCCCTCTCAAGAAAAAAAGAATAAAAAAATTAAAAAACCCCGAAAAACATATAAGCAAAAAAAAAAACCAAAAAAAAAAACCAACCAAATAAACCCCCAAACAAACAACAAAACAAATAAACCAATGACAACAAAAGAGCTTTTACTGTGGAGTATTAATCCTATACCCATGTTGAGCCATGAACACATTGAACTGAAATAAAAATTACTATGAGTTGTCCTAACTAAGAGTTGTAGCTATTGAATCCGTATAGTATATTCCACAGTTTCATATTTACAATGCTGTGATGAAAACCAGATATGATGACTTAAATGAGCAGTAGCACAAAATGTATGGCTCTGTCATCATCTCATGAAGCTGCTATTTCAATAGAGGTGAGCAGATACTTTGGTTCTTTTACTAACTTGGGTTGTTGTGGTTTGAGAAGTAGAAAATTAGCCATAAATAACATTACAAAAACCATGATATCATGACTGACCTCTACATCTTGGACATTCAAATTATCAGTGTTACAGTAGAGTAAGGTTTTTGGAAGACTGTCAAGACTAATCCTTTAAGTTCACACCTCTTAATGACATCAGAAAATAAGAAATATTTTTGTTTGGTTTTGGGCCCTTTTGCTAGAAAAATGCAGGTTTCTCTCTGTCTTTCCACGGCTTCTTATTAATAAACATTTTAAAAATATGAAATGTAAGCACATAAAATAAATATAGATATTATGCACATGACACAGTATCACTTGTCTTCTTGCTTTTTGGTCAATATTTGATGTTAGGGTACTTTTTCCATGTTGGACGCTTGGTTACACCGTAGTTGTTCAACATTCTTGCAACCTGAAATTTATTATTTTGGTGTAAGAAAATGACCTGACACTGATGTGTTCTTCTTGGCTGTCACATCATCACAAAGACTATTGCCCCAAAGTCTCTCTGTAAGGAGACAGAGGACATGGAAATTGCCAAAAATCTGAAAAAAGGAACATTTTCAACAGTGAAAAATCCTCACATAAGACATGGAAAAATTTTGTCATTTTTGTGTCCTAGAAAACTTTGCCTTTCATCTGCCTCAGTGTGGCCTTAAATTGTCTTCAAAGAAAGGTTTTAAGATACATCAGCCCAGGTCACCTTCCTTTACTCCCTCCTGCTGTAATTCAGAATTTTTACTGACAGTGCCACATTAAACAAGAAGAAGGTGAAATTCAGTGAAGAAATGCAGACTCTGGATGAAAAGCAAAAAGGATGTGTCCTCACTGGTGCGACCTCCCAGCCCAAATATCCATTTGTAGCCAAGATAAAAATGAAAATTAAAAATGAGGCTACTCATCACATCTGAAGGAGGCTTAAAGTTTACAATTAATTGTTTTCACCATTTTCACCATCACTATTTCAGAAAGGAGGAAAGTCTTCATGGCAAAACACATTTTTTAAAGCATCTTGTACTGATTTCTTTCATCAGGGTTCTTTCAGGAGTTTTATTGTTTTCCATATTCCTATTGCAAGACCTTAAGCTGTCCTAGATTTAGGGTCGAGTGCCCCCACATTGATCTATATCTGCACAATATCTGGCTCAGCACAGATGTTAAACTATAGTTAGTGTTTATAGGTATCAGTAATACAAACAATACTGCAGAAACAAAGAACAGTTGTTTGTTGGGGTTTTTTTGTGTGTGTGGGGAGTTTGTAGTTTTGGTTTATGTTGGTTTTTTTTCTCCTTAAGTAATTTTGGTTGTTGTTTTCTGTGTGATTTTTTAAAGACTGGTTTAAACAAAGTCTCTAAAAGGCCTCAAGTCACACTTGGATTATTATAATGTCCCTGCAGGTTGCCCAGCCAAACACTGAAGCATAAACCTTTTCATACCCAGGCAGGTAACACTGCAGTTGCACATGGCCTGATTCTTCTGGTAGAAGATTTTACTGAGTGAGCTGTTTTGGGGAAGGCACACTCTGCCTGTGTTTGGTGTTTGGTGCTGAATGTCTGAGTCATCTTAAAGCAGGATTTTGTGTTTTGATCATTACTCATAAACACCCAGGAGATGGTTAATTTCAGAATGTAATTTTTATTTAAAGCTGCAGCTGTGATCATCTGTTTTCTGTACAAGCTTTTATCTATTTAAAAACCTGCTGGTAGTTTTGAGGTGATTTTGTCTTTGAAAATAGCTTTTCCAAGTATTTGCTGTAAGAAGACGCAGGCTGGAACTCTTCTCCTTCTCCTTCTCCTTCTCCTTCTCCTTCTCCTTCTCCTTCTCCTTCTCCTTCTCCTTCTCCTTCTCCTTCTCCTTCTCCTTCTCCTTCTCCTTCTCCTTCTCCTTCTCCTTCTCTTCTTCCTCTTCTTCTTCCTCTTCTTCTTCTTCTTCTCCTTCTCCTTCCTCTTCTTCTTCTTCTCCTTCTCTTCTTCTTCTTCCTCTTCTTCTTCTTCTTCTTATTTCTTCTTCTTCTTCTTCTTCTTCTTCTTCTTCTTCTTCTTCTTCTTCTTCTTCTTCTTTCTCCATTCTTCTTCTTTTTTTCTCCTTCTTTCTCTTATTGTTAATTATCATTATTTTCATCATCATTATCTTTATCTTCTTTATCTTTATTTTGTTATTTATTAATGATTTTTATTTTGTTCCTAACCTTATTCAGTGTAGCAACATGCACATACTGGGTCTTTCTCCCCAGCTCAAAGGACAAATTTGAACAACAGTTCACAAGTTTGCAAAACTTTTTAACCCCAGTTATGGGTGTTTTATTCTTTTTTTTTTTAACTAACACTCCCAAAGTTAACCAGGCTAGAAGTTAATATGCCAAAACTATGCTGCACAGATATTATTAAGCACACAAAATGAAAAATATGGAAAAATGTATATATTTATTTATGTTATTATTCCTCATTACAAATGTCCAGGAAGCAAGAGTGGAACATTTCCAGTTTACCTTTCAGTTTGAGAGAGGTATGTTTTAAGTCCCCAGATTGCCTATTGCTTCAAAGTAATCAGCTCTTAGAGATAAGGGAGACTTTTATCATTGCAAAATTAATTTTATTTAAGCAGTCATTGCAGCTTTGAGTATTTCCTATTATCATAGAAATGATAATCAATAGGAAATACTTAAATACTTTAAAGTCTTTCTAAGACTTTCTAAGTCATTTAAAAATAAAAGGTTTTCTAATAAATTCGTGGCAGGCTAATTTGCAGAGCTAAGAAGGGGTGTGTGCCAGTCTTGTTCTAGTAAATATGATATTATTTTGTAATCCCAGAATATATGTGTGGCATCTCTTCAAATACTATCCATTTTTCTATAACATCTGTTCCCCCCAAAACATGTACATCTGAATGTGAAAATAATTCATTCTTTTTTTTTTTTT